>CAJVGC010000582.1:25351588-25426598 GCA_910822075.1 Senecio squalidus
ACAATCTTCGACTTTGCATTGGTCAACTCTTGCATCATTTTGTTCATTTCCAATCTTGAATCGTTAAGCTCTTCATAAGCTTCATTTCTACTACTTTCCCTACGTCTTTGCAATTCAACATGAAGATCAAATAGAGTTTCTTGTAGTAAGGATTACGGATTTCTTCGTCAATAAACATATACAACTTGCATTTTATTTCTTTATCCTGTTAATTGGGAACAATTCAATATTTTGTTCAATTTGGGGGAAAATTAAAAATTAGGGCAACTAACCATTACGGGGCAACTGATGAATCTCCTTCCTGGATTAATGCTTGTCCAAGATGTACGAGGGTGGATTTCGAATCCACAATCACAAAAACGGGGAACCAATTCCATTTTCGTTGTGATGAAGATTGAAAGAAAAATACGGGTTTGATAAACTGGGAATAAAAAACGGGTTGTCATTTGGGTTAAATAGGGACATGAAAAAATAGGTCAACTACCGCACTCCTACGTGGCAGTTGAGGTGGACAAAAACGTAATTAACCTGCTACACGTCAGCATTTTGTAGGTAAAAGGTTAAACATGTACTCAATAAACAAAATTAGTCAATATATATTATTCAATAGGACTTTTAAGAATACGTGATACACAAAAGGATTTTGTGACAAGTTGAAGACATTCACAAGCTATTTTGCCTTTTCTTTTTTCTTTCTAACTTCATATTTATTTGGTGACTGTAACTAGTAATAAATTAACTTGAAAACTAATATTGAAACCTAATAAGAAAACTTATTCCAATTGCTAAAACAACAACAACAAACAACATAATCACAACCAATTTCTCATAAACTACAATCTTTGACTTTGCATTGGTCAACTCTTGCATCATTTTGTTCATTTCCAATCTTGAATCGTTAAGCTATTCATAAGCTTCATTTCCACTACTTTCCCTACGTCTTTGCAATTCAACATGAAGATCAAATACAGTTTCTTGTAATAAGGATTACAAATTTCTTCGTCAATAAACATATACAACTTGCATTTCCTTTCTTTATCCTGTTAATTGGAAACAATTCAATATTGTGTTCAATTTGGGGGAAAATTAAAAATTAGGGCAACTAACCATTACGGGGCAACTGATGAATCTCCTTCATGGATTAATGCTTGTCCAAGATGTACGAGGGTGGATTTCGAATCCACAATCACAAAAACGGGGAACCAATTCCATTGTCGCCGTGATGAAGATTGAAAGAAAAATACGGGTTTGATAAATTGGGTATAAAAAACGGGTTGTCTTTTGGGTTAAATAGGGACATGAAAAAAATGAGTCAACTACTGCACTTCTATATGGCAGTTGAGGTGGACAAAAACGTAATTAACTTGCTACACGTAAGTATTTTGTAGATAAAAGGTTAAATATGTACTCAATAAACAAAATTAATCAATATATGGTATTAAATAGAACTTTTAAGAATACGTAATACACAAAAAGATTTTGTGGCAAAATGAAGAGATTCACAAGCTATTTTTTCTTTTCTTTTTTCTTTCTAACTTCATATTTATTTAGTGACGGTAACTAGTAATAAATTAACTTGAAAACTAATATTGAAACTAATATTGTAGACGGAACATTAGTTTTTCAAAAATCTAAATGATGATAATTTAAAGGCGGAACACTAACTACAACTATATTTTCTATTTTATAAAGAGCTAAGAGATTATCATATTAAGTTAGCTATCTAATCTTCATATATACATGACAAGATCAAATGTGGAAATGTTTTTAAAACTTGTGTTGAACCGAACACCAACTCAAAATTTCCAAATAAGTTTTTTAAATGCTAAAAGGTTGCAAATACCCGTCAACTGGATCAGGTAGGTCTACTCGTACACACTAATTTATTCAGCTTATTACTTTGAGGAGAAATTTAATTTATTCAATTACCACTATTTTTATAAAATTATAATTTCAAACCACTCGTAAGAAAAAGATTGAGGACATTGAATGCCTTGGCTCTTTTTCGTAGCAAAACTTTTATAGAAGTAGCATTTACTTATCACTATAGAAAAAGGGGATTACTAAATGAACCAACATCTTTTTTTTTTGTAAAAAAAATTTAAAATATGGGGACTACTAAATTAACCAACATCTTTTTTTTTTGTAAAAAAAATTTAAAATATAAATTTTTTTGTATTGACTGTTGCTAAAATAAATATATATAATGGGCCCACTTTATTGAAATATGAAAGTTTTTCTTTATGACATTTGCTATAATAAATGTGTCAAGTGGGTTCATCTAATTTTTCTTTTCAATTTTAATTAATTATTTTTTGTTTTCATTTTCATTCCATCATTTAATTATATTATATATATCTTTTTTATTTAAGAAACTAAATTATTGATTCTATAATAAATTATATACATTTTAACTTTTAAAGGTTAGTAGGCTATTAAAACTCTTTTTTCTTTCTTTTCTTTTATATAATACACTTTTTAACTTAATCTTCAATTTACATTAATTTTAGTATATTTTTTAACCATCACAAATTTTTTTAAAACAAAACTCAATCCGATCTCGCAGCAGCTAAAGCTGCGTATCCTTTAATCAAGAATCTTTAAAAAAAAAAAAATTTAACTAGAGTTTGTGATTAGCTTAATCTTTATATTTTGTTTTGGTTATACTTCTTTGCCCATAATGGATGATGTTTAAACAGAACCACAAACCTATTATACCGGTTTCAAAAGGAGATAAAGAATGGGTTGATTTTTGGTTTTGTTTATTTTAAGTGGGTCAAATAAAAAGAAATATATAACATGTGAGATGAATTGTAAGTCTCCCAAAAGCTATTTAAGAAAATGGACAGAAAAATGTTAACACTTCAAATTCTGATCCATATTAAAAGTGATGTTTTCTAACACGAACCGTTTAGATGCATTACCTAGCTCACCTGACCATCCTATCATGCGATCTCTAATATGAAAGTCTAAATTTGAATTGCCTTGCCAATTACAACTATTTGTTAGAATCCATGTGATGTGAATGGAGTTGACAAAGAAAATACAATGCACACCCCATTCAATCGTGTGACAAATAGACAAGAAGCAAATTATACCTAATTCAAACTTATACAAAAAGAAAGCAACTTTTGTAAAATTAATGTGGTCAACACATGTATAGTATAATACTTTTTTACTTACCACTCTCGTTGATTTTTAAGGAGAAGTTTGCATATCAATAAAAACAAAAAATTCGATTGCTCACTTTAAAATAAATCAAATTAGCATATTTTAGCTTCACAAACCCTAGCCATAAACCTATCAGTCCAATAACAATAAAGATTTATTTTAATCAAAAAAAATAAAAAAAATGGTATCGATTAATAGCAACCATTGTAAGAGACAAATGTTGAAGTTAAAATCACTAACCTTGTAAATTAAAGAATATCTGTAACATGTTCAACCGTCCAAGGATTTAAAGCCAAAGAAGAAGAGGAAGAAGAACGAGGATTTGAATTTTTATTTCAAAAGACTAAAATTTGTGTAAACAATTATTGCATTTTTAAAAAATTTGCACCTTCCAAGAAAACTTCAAAATCAATGGGATTTAAGATTTGAAAATCCTTTAATATTAATGACAAATAAATTGGTGAACGCATTCCTAGACATTATGATTACTGAAAGTAGGGATGTGCATGGTTCGATTTGGGCGATTTGAGCTTAAATTTATGACCAAACCAGTAATCTCGCTTTGGAATCTTTTGAAACCAAACCGGTCAAAATTTTCTTCAAAACCAAATCGCCCAAACCAATCAAAATTGGTTTGGTTTGGGTTTAATTAGTTTTTTTCTCATAATTATGTAAAGTAAAATAATGACATTTATTATGTTTTAGAAAATACTTTAAGTAATTCATTGATAAAAACAAATATAAACAATCTTAATGTCGTTTAGTAAAAAAAAAAAGGCTAAAATAGTTTTTTCTCATAATTAGTTTTTTTTTTTTTATAGATTATACACTTATTTGTATTTTAAATATATAACATGTTGAAACATATTAAAATAGAAATACATATACAAAAATTTATATACACATAAATTTATAAAATATATATAATAAAAATAAATGGTTCGGTTTGGTTTACATGGTCGGTTTATATGTTGAAACCAAAAACCAAACCAATATATCGGTTTGAAAAATTCTCAAACCGGCCGACCAAAGAAATATTGTTAACCCGACCAAACCAATGAAATTGATTCGGTTTAATCGGTTTCGACCAAACCATGCACATCCCTAAGTGAAAGAAGCAAAAAAAAAACCAAAGAAAACCATCGACTATGCTTGGTTAAACGTGCAAAGATTATGTAGTTAATTTGATTAAATGTTATATGACATCAGCAATTCTAATTTGGGTCCTAGATGTACAGGCTTAGAAAACGACATGTCAGCTCTATGACCTTAGCCATAATTCTCTTTTATTAGACTAGCTTAGTATCTTTATGATACACGGTACTATATAAAAAAGTTACGGTCATGATGTTACAAAATAACGTATTTTAATGTGGTTGGAAATAAAAACATAGAGGGAGTATAGTATTTTGTACCTTTTAAAGTTACTCTGAGATAAATCTTGTTATGAGTATTAATGTACCAATTAGCAATGACATAAACGTTTTCTCTATCTCTTCTTTATGTCACACTAATCACTCACCAATTTAAATATATTAATTTGTTTGGAAATCGAATGTTTTGATTTGCCTTTGAAAGTTGATGTATAATTTTGTTTTTCCTTTTGAACAAAATTTTATATATAAACTCAACTAATGATTTTTAGCCTTTACAAAACTACTACTCGGTTCATCTTTATCACTGAATTGTGTGTGAACAGTTTAAACAGGTTATTTGGATTGTGAGAATTGTAAATGCCCTAAGCAGTCCAAAATATAATATAAAACTTTCCAAATAAGCTTAAATATATAAGAGGTCTAATCGAACTAAAATAAGCTGAAAATAATCATTTTAAATAGTCCAAAAATACCCCGAATAAGGAATCTAAGAATTTGAAAGAAGTTGAGTATATATCATCTTACAATCCACAAAATCATGTAGAAATTAGATTCCAAAATATGATATACTTCACGAAAACTTCTGACCGCTTAAAGTCGATATAGGCTTTCAAATATGACCTACACCATGCTGCAAGGAAAGTTAAAATAAAATTATCTTAATGAAAAGAAGGTAAGAAACTAAGTTAAAAAAAACAACAGCCGAGCAAGTTGTTTACAGTTTAAAAACGTGATCGAGGTGAAAATAAGTACAGTATGTCTAATTTAGTATGGATTTAAGGGGTTGAGTATACCCCATAAATACTTTTGGTCCAATTATTTATCATAAAATAATCCATAAGTTACATATAATTACAAACTTAAAACTTAATACAATATGCAATAATCAGAGACTACAAACTGGGTCGAACTTATTGTGGTTAAATTTCTCCCAAATACTATATAATCCGTATTATTTTGTAACGACAAAAAACTTTAAATCACCATGTAATTACACAAAGCAATTATATACCCTATTCTATTGCAAAACTATAATGACCAGAATTTGAAGCAACTATGTATGCTATAGAAAGACACTCGGAAAAAAACCAAAACACACGAACCCACGCAGTTTCTTTAGCAATTAAAACGTAGCTTGAAATCATCAAACCATTAGATACTTACTCAAAGTAGTGAAAATGAATACTAAAACCATATCAAGCACACCTAAACCTTTTCATACACTTCTATACCATGTTGCCTCATCATACTACCATAAAATTTAGTCAATAAACCAAGAAATGCCGATTACAAATATAAAACCTAACGCTCATGGTAGCAATCGAATCACATTGAATAATAGTTTGGCGAAACTATTTTTGGGAACGTATGGAGTAGGAACCACATTTTTTTGATATACACACCTTACAATATGACACTTTCCAACTCATTCAACCATGTTCTTTTATTTTTGTGGCAAAAATCAATATAAAGCTATAGCATAATCAACAATCGAGTAAAAACTACATAAAAACATTCAATGCATCGTTTATTGTAGGCAATTCATTAAGCAGGTGGTGACAAAGAGAAAAGACCATATTTGATTCAATAACTAGCAAAAGAAAACCCGAGTATACCTGATTTAAAAAACAAAAACCGCAAAAAGTAGATGTCTCCATCATCAAATTCTTTTCATGGATGCTCACGTAAAAACGTACATTTAATTGCCAAAAATCCAAGCTTAATATAAATTTGATATAATAGTTGGTCAGTACACCATATGAACATGAGCACGAAAGAAGTATCATGTTAAGGAGAAAAAAACAAACCAACTATTTGATCCAAAAATAATTTATGTTTGTTGATATCATCATTGAGTTTTTACTTGTCTTCTGGTTCATAACCCCAAGTGCTATAGCTTTATCGAAACACCTAATAACAAACAAACAAAATTTAATAATCTTAAATTTAAAAAGGATAAACAGAAATTCAGAATAAAAAATATAAGTTTTAATTATTTATCCAAAAAAAACTTAAACCCAAATCACCATTTGTTGATTAGAACCCCGATAAAGATGAAGATGAATTGATTCAAATTTTGTGAGGTAGAAAAACAAGTATCGAAAGATTGCTTGTTTGGTAGATAAATCGGCACATAAATCAGATGAATGGGGAACTTGGTTTTCCAAATATAAACTAAATAATTTCCATCCATACACTACTAGGTCTATCATTAATAGTAAGGTTAATTGTTTAGAACTTTTATTTATTTTTTATTTTTCACTCGACTATTTTATTTTTTATTTGATTATTATAAATTGTTAAGTTATTTTCTTTCTATTTTCCTTTTTAAACTAATTTACAAAACAGTCATGGTAGTTTGAATAATTATAAAATTCTTCCTAATTTAAATTTCTTTTACAAATATCATCCTTTATTTCACTATATTATTACGATTTTAGTCACTCGTTTATTAAATTTGACAATTAGTATGTTAAAATAACAAAATTACTACTTTTTTCTTTAATAAAAACACTATTAACGAACTCATCACCTTTTTTCCCGTTACATCTTTGATACCTCTTAGATTTTGTATGTCACACTCCGCTATAGTGGAAACACGAGATGTGAGAGTTAGAATATCATTACTCGGTTATGAGCAACGTAAACGGTTCAAGTCATTGCATTTAAAATAAAATAGTTCATAATTTGAAATCAACCAAGCACTTTAATTGTTTAACACAAGTACATAATACAAAGTTTCAAAATAATTTCCCAAAATAAAAGGGTCTTTCCCAAGATTCGCCTCACGTGACCATACCGACCCTTCCTTGCCATGCACCTCGACACTTACACTAATTTCCTGAAACATAAGATAAAGTGTCAACTACATAAAGTAGTGAGTGAGTTACAGTTTTGAGTTTCTCGATAAAAGTTTCCAAAAAGAAAATATATATGTAATAAATATCATAAATGAAAAGAAAGCGGAACCGCGCTAGAACATATATATATATTAAAGAGTTTCGAACACACGCAAGTGAAAATAGAACTCGTATCATAAAAGTTGTAGCAGAATCAATCGCTAAAATAAAGTATATGCGTAAGTAATATGTGCTTAACTAAATTAGTAACTTGTATCAATCACTTGGCATAATATAAAAGTAAGTCTACACTAAACCGATTGTCTGGTCAGATCTAGCCCCAAAGTTTCACAATGTTTGAGTTTCCACCTGATTCTAGTAATATGTGCTTAGGACGCGAACCACAAGCAAGGAGTGACCTCTCCTAAGTATCGATACCCATAATATTAACGACTATTGCTAATAGTGTACAAAGTTTCCGAACTAAAACGGGGCAATTGAATTCTGTTTCTAAAAATAGTAGTAAGCACTTACGGAGTTTATATTTTCATCAAGGATTGGTTTCGCCTACAAGTATCCTAAATTTAGTTTAGCCAATTTAAGGGGCATTAACACATTTTACGCATATTAGTTTCACAAGTTTCACTAGTTTTCAAAGTTTCACCAGTTTCACATGTTCCATAAGTTTCAAAAGTTTCAAAGTTTCATAAGTCTCAAAAGTTTCAAAGTTTCATAAGTTCCAAACGAGTTGCAAATAGCTTCAAAAAGTTACATAAACATACAATCTTATGTTTCCCCCAAATAAGTATTTAAAATAGTAAAACATAGTGGGGTTGTAACTCACGGGTTGCGGAGAAAGATACTAATAAGCACGGATGGAGCGGAACGCGTCGGGAATCAAAGATGACCTAAAACACCGAAATGTTGTATAAGTATATATTGGTATGATTTAAGTTATGTTATAGTTCCATTTCAACATTTTAAATCTCAAATTCTTATACTTTAGATTCTGTCCCAAAAGTTTATTACGGAAAAATTATATGATAATACGTGTTCGTGTACGATTTAGGGTCCGATTAGTCCATTTATGTCCAAAAGAGTCAATGTCCAAAGTCAATAAGTATGTGTTACGAAAACATTAAGTCACTGAGTTTGAGTATAGCTTACGGCGAATTTTGGGCAGCGCTTCCGCGCTATAAAAATTTAATCCATTTTTCAAACACTTTCCAGCTTTAAACAACCATTTTAAACCAATATAAACGACAATACAAGTGTTTCAAATCCTCAAACTTTCCCAAACAGTTTTATTTACAAAACAGTAAGTTTCCAAAATAGTATATTATGTGGTAACTTATTTGAGCTTATTTTAACGTTTAAAGTTCTCAAAACAACGTTTTTATCGAACAGCGAGATCCAGACAGCGGCTGGAGATATTCAGCCGCCGGCTGGACCTTAGCCGCCGGCTGGATATCTTCAGCCGCCGGCCAGAGGCCTTCGGCCAGTTTCTTGTTTTCGTTATTTTTTGATTTTTAGCCCGTTTTAGTGTTAGATTCTTACATGCATTCGGTTATTATTCAAATTTATACATTTTTAAGAAAAAGTCACAGTTTCTTTTAGATTTATATCATCAAAATGTAGATCTATGAGAAAAACTCGTTTTTAAATAAGAAAACGTTTTAGATTTTTATAAAAATCATTTTTCAGTTTATAGATCGTCCATGCAAGTAAAGATTTAAGTAATAATAGAAAAATAAGAGGGTTTTACCGAAGGAATAAGTTAGGTGACGATTGGATAAGATTCTAGCTTCAAAATGGATGCAAAACCCCTTCAAAACCCGATTCCAAGCTTCCTCCTTGTTACCCTCTACTTTAGGACGATTTTGTATATGATTTTGATGGACGATTTAGTGTTTTTAGGGGCTGTTTATGGTGAAAAGTTTCTGGATTTGTTGGTTTTCTTGAGAGAAATGCTAGAGAGAGAGATGTGTGTGTGATTTTTGATTTGAAAAGGTAATTAGAAATGAAAGGGGGAGGTGGGAAAGAGGCCAAGACTGGCCTTGGAACTCACAATATGCCAGTCCTTGGTCCAATCCCGGGCTTAGGTAGTTGGTCCAATTAAATTTCATACAAAATGAGTCACCAAAACACAGTCAGCGGCCTTTCAGCCGTCGGCTGGGAGGCTTTTCCCGGCTCGGTGACGTTTTAAGTTTTCCGTTATTGTTAGTTTGTGGACTAGAATCTTAGTAGTTTCTGTTATGAACTTAGTCAAGTTCTTTGTGTAGTTTCTTAGGTGTTAGGATTTATAGGTTGTTTCCGACTTTGGTTCCGACTCAATAAAGACTCAACAAGTACGAACTAGAACAATATGAACACGATAAAAAGTGACTAGAGGTTCGAACCGGTAAATTAACTGAGAATCACCTGAATTTTAGACGGTTGTAAAAACACAAATAACCTTATACAAAATAACCTTATACATACACATATTACAACATAAACTCAAACACTTACACAAAAACATTTATAAAAACACAAATAACCTTATACAAAATAATGAAATACGAGAATGGGAATATGGTCGAAGTTTCGAAGAAGGATAAGTTTGATAACATATTTTGGCGTTGTACTCGAATTGTTTCCGTTAATACTCGGACATACATCGTTAGTTATAACGTGTATCCCAATTTTAGTAACAAGCCGGATGTGGAACATTGGCGCCGAATGTGTTAGATCAATTCCTCCTATATTTGAAACTACAAAATCTCGAGAACTTGGTGGTATTGTTGAAATTTTTCATGATTTCGTTTGGAAAATGGCAATTGTTTTGAAAGATTTCGAATGAGAATTTTATCTTGTGAAATTACCTGGATCCGTCGAAGAGTTTGAAGTAAACAAATTTCAAGATAAAACTCTTCGACGGATCCAAGTAATTTCACAAGGTAGACTCTTCTTTATTAGATATATAAATATAAATGATCAATAAAGACACATAATTTTCTAAGTACCAAAAGACCATAATCTTGGTCATTCATCCAATTTAAATTTGATGGCTAAGATTAAAACCAAAACCCACTTTTCTTTTATTTTTTTAAATTAATTTATCTCACTAACTGTTAATTGTTAGACGAAACAAATTACACCGTTACGACCGTCTCGCTTTTATCTTCAATTAGAGTAGTGGTGTTAAATACTTTCGACGACTTACTTTTTTGGTGGGTATTGAAATTGTAACAATAATATCACATGTGATATTAACACCAATTCGTAAAACTTTATAAAAGAGAATTACTATAAAACGTATAAGTTACCTAAATTTAGAAAACAATATCGGATTTTGACGATTTTTTTTTCCTTCATTTTTTTTTGACATAAATGTGATAGTACGCATATCACATGTGATAGTACGCATATCACATGTGGTTGTATTGTATATCATATATAATTTTATTATGTATGTAAAATTTCGAAAACTTGTAAGAAAATAAAACAATGATTTCAACTTTAATCGTTAATTTAAAAAAACAAAAATATTATATATAATATATATCGACCCGAAAAAAAATCAAAAATTGTCGGTTTTTTATTTTTTCGCTTTCGGACAAATGTTGATATTCGTACGGTACAATCACATATGATTTGAACACTAAATATGAATTTCAAAACATATATTTGTTATATTATATACATTCAACTAGAATAAAAAAGAAAAACGAAAATAAAATATGTCAAACTATTAAAATCACATGTGATAAAATCGTGATTTTATAATATAAAATTTCAAAACCCATTAAAAAAACCCAGAATTTTTTTCGTCAAAAATATATGGAGTGGGTACTCTATAGAAATGTAATTTAATGCTCGTTACAATGGTGTAATTTATTCGTTTAATACATTTACGGTTTTTATTTAATTTTTAAACAAAATTAAATTTTAAGTGGATTTTTAAAATGAAGAATTATGATCGAGTCTTTTGGTTTCAAATTTTTTGATAATCTTTAATGATCCCAACCCTATATATGATATGATATGATATATGATATGATAGATTAGATAGATTCATCAATTTTATTTTAAACTAATATCTAAAAAAGTATAAAACATATATTTTTTAAATATTAGGTTTATTTTTTCCTTCATACAACTACAAATTATTATTATAAAAATTTTTATATATTTTATTGTTTTTCTACTGTTTTGCGTATAAACGTAAAAACATAATGTATATGTTTCGTAAGAGCTTTTTTAGGAGTTCTTTTTGGAGCTTATAGCTTTTATTTATATACAAAAAGCTCTTAATAGAAAATTTGGACATGTGTGGAAGATGTAGCTTTTAGCTTTTATTTTAAACAAAAATATCTAAAACTAAAACTAAAAGCTATTTTCAAATAGCAGCTTTTAAAACTGGTTGGAAACTTTTAATTACCCCTCAATAATCATGTTTCCTATTTAAGATTTTAATTTGTTTGTCTCTTAATGTAATTTTACATTTATAACAAAAGCTACAACTATAATACCAAACGTATTTATGCAAATAAAAGTTACAGATTTCAGCTCTAAATAAAACTTAACTATTCAACTAACACCTACAGCTTCCTGCTACAACTTCCTGCTCTTTTCGTCAAACATACCCAATATATGGAAAAAAAAAACTCTCCCACTATTTACGCAATGTTTTTAGTTTTGTATAAGTGTGTGTTAATTTATTAAAAGTAGAGGAGTTAATTAGTTTTATTTGGTTCATAACACATGACATATGCATTTGCATATGTTGTTCTTATGTAAAGTTAATGAACACATATATTGAATGTTTTCGATTTACGTGAGTCGTGATATTTTTAAAATACAACACGTAGTATATGTTTATCTCTTATTAGTTTGTTTTTTCCTAACTTCGAGCTCATCTAGTCATCTTGACAACATGCACGAATTGCCTTACGAACATCGTCAATAGGAATATGATATTTTGAAGTAATAAATAAAAATCTCATATTTAACTCCACACTTATTTTTTTAGACAAAGGACATATATTTGAAGATTAAGTCGCTTACGTATAAACGAAACAACGTAACATAATCATTTGGTGTACATGCCTAATAGATTTGTATTAATATTTCTGTATAGAGTTATATTTTTTGTTTAACATTATACTAGTTTATTTCCCTCGTATACGCGGAGAATTTTATCTAGAAAAATACAAGTATGATATATAGAAATTGAGTAAATATCGTTTGTCATTAACAATATATAACAATATGAGTTGTGATAGCAAATGTTTGTTGTTTCATTTATATTTACGTGTTTTCAACTTCACCTTTATATTCGTATACGAAGAGAAATTTATCAAAAATAAGACAATATTAAAAGATTGAGGTCTGTTGTTTTTAAAAACAATCAGAGAGTTGCATTTTGCTAAGTTTAATTTATATGTGAGTTATTTGAGTAATTATTTTATGATTATACTCTATCAAATTTTAGATTTTAAATTATATCTTGAGTTATGTCATCTTGTTAGAAGAAGGTCTTCAATAAATTTTATGTTCAATTTTGTTTTATTTAATAGCAGAGTCTTAAAGGTCAAATTATATGGTTTCATAATTTGATTTTTTTTAGTTTATTGTTATTCTAGTATGGTTGTATGTATCGATATACAAGGTATCTATTTTTGTATGTCATCATTTCTTTTTATTATTTGGTATATTTTTGCATACCCGTTCAATGTATAATCCGTGTTTCATTAAACAAAAAAACAAAAAAATAGAAGGACTCTCTTTTTGTATATTAACATTAACTTTTTCTTTTCTTACGGTTATAGGTTTTTATTTTGTCTTAGAAAAGAAAAAACCATAGAAAAGAAATTAAGAAAAGAAATCGTTTTTCTTTATATAAAAAAGTTTAATACATAAACATATTTAAGATTTAAAGTAATGGCCTCAAACTATATATATTTTTTTAGTAAATACTAAAGTTGAAGGATTAAAATTGTATTTAAAATAGAGGTGCTAAAACGAAATAAGCTAATAATGATTTCATATGAAATCAACATTTTGATCTAAGGGAGTAAATTTATTTTTGAAACCAATCTAATGGCTAATATTTTGTCAATTGGCTTTTAATACACATCTTTTGATATATATTATAGATAGATAGATTGTTTTTGATATAGTTACACGCATATTACGCGAGACTAGTTAAATATATATAATGGTGTTGGGTCAAGCTATAGGTTAAATGGGCTTGATTGAAACATACTGAAGCTGGATGTGGATAGGTCGACACAAATACATTTTTTTGTTATCAATACATAATTACATATTCTTAGATACTCATCATGTAACTTTATGATTACCAAAAATAATTCTTTTAGCACTATATTTGATGTGACCAATAAAAACTGTTTTGAGATAAAACACAAACTAAATTAATGTTAACCCATTTACAGAAAAGTGGATTAAAATTACCCCTTCAAAATTCAATGGAAAATAATAGATCACTTATGAGTATTAAGAAATATTCATTTAACCATAGAATGTGAATGTTAATTGTTTTAGATACACACGTTGAGTTTGGAATCACGCTATCTTTTCAAGGGAAAAAAAGTTTACCATATAAACATAAGATAATTTTTTTTTTTTTTTTTTTTTTTTTTTTTTTTTTTCTTTCTGATATGCTATTTGAGGTTGAGAAAGGAAATGAAATTGATGCAATACTTCAACAAACTGGAGGTGGTGTTTAATTGAAAGAGAAGTAGTTGTAAACTTGTAACAGTGGCTTAGTAGAGTTTAGGGTTTCGATTTAGGGTTTAGCATTTATAGTTCGTTTTAGATAAAAGTTTACACTCTTCTAATTATTGAAACATGAGATAAATGGAAGTGTTTTGAAGTTATAGTTAAGAGTTTATGGTATTGTATAGTTTATATTGTCAATTGTTGGATAACGAACAAGTTATATGCAAACATGCTCTATGATTGTGATCGGTATAATATGACTGCAACTAAAGGGTTTTTGGACTTTTTGTTTGTATTTGTGGCATACAATATGACGTTTAAGTAGATTGTTTTTTGGTCTTCTTGTTATTAAGATTTATGTAGCATAAGTGTAATATATATGAATAAAAGTTAATTTTTTTTTGCCAAGGGTGTGTTGTGTGTAGTTGAATGGACTATTTTAGTTAAAAGATCGTAACTTATGAGTTACGGAGTATTACCTTTATGTAATAATAAAATATTAGAAAAGGTACTTTGAAGTCCTAGAAAGTTATAGCATTTTATTCAAGCAAATAAATTTGTAATTTATAAGTGTTATATATGGTTCAACAATGACAAAAGTTTTACCTTGCAAGTTGTAAAGTATTGCTAAATGAAGTGCGACAGTTGTGAGTACATTTTATTTTGCATAAAGTGAAAACTTTGTATCAAACTACATGGATGGAAGGAAATCCCTAACATAATTTTCAATGTGAGAAGAGAATTTCCAAAACGGTGAATTCTTTTTGAAACTTCCTGCTCGTTGATGTGCCTGAAATAATCTATATTTTGTAGCCACATTTATCATATTTACGCTCGTTTTCTGCAACTTTTGTTATGATTTGGTATATTTTCAGTAATAATTGCATATTAGAGTTATATTTGGATCATGGAGCGAAAAGGAGCTGAAACCGGCTTGAAACGGAGACAAACGAGCAAGAAAATGGAAGTTTGGAAAACAGCCGGCGGCTGAAGCCTTTTAGCCGGCGGCTAAATTAGATTTTCCACATTTGTTCTTAACGTGCCGCGGAAGCAACTTTTTCACCCGTGCATTCCAGCCGTCGGCTGAATTCAGCCAGCCGTCGGCTAAAATGGCGTGTTCAGTTATCTATAAATAAGGCTTCTAGGGTTCGGGTTTTAAACACATTATTCATTATTTTCAACCTACATCCATTCTGGAAAGCTGCAAGGAGAGTCCTAGAAGCCGTTGATCACGTGGAAGCTTTGGTTAATCATCATTAATCATCTTTGAAGTTAGCAACTGTTTGGTTTGAACTTTTATGCATTATTATCTTGATACAATGTTTTGTTTTAAGACTTTTATTGTTATTTGTTTACAATCCAACATGAGCTAAACTCATTAAGCGATTGCTTGGATTGTTGAACCTGGATTTATGTTTTAATCAAGTTTATGTTTGAACTAATTGGTTTTTCCATTATTGTTTACGTTTAATCGAGATCCATGTTTATTCAAAGTTATTAAATCTACTACTTAGCGTGATTGATAGATCTATAACATAACTAGCGTTCTTATAAGTTTATCAGTTATTTACGATTATATGATTTATTAGATAATTGTAGCTTGAGACTTAATTGAGATAGGCTAAGATACTAGTGATTTAATGAATTGAATGAACATGACAATTATATCAGGATTGAATAATTGAGACTTTTGTTAATTCGTAGTCGACAGATTAAATTGTAAACAATAGTGACATTAAAACACAATTTAGAGTGGATAGTCTAAGATAGCTCTTGATGTACGATCATTCGTATGATCTTTATCTAAAATTATAGGATTAGATAACTCTAGCGGGAAATCTAGTTATCATAGAAATCACAGTTAAACCAATCAAACATATTCTTGTTAATCATGATCCAGGTGAAACGTAATTCCAAGTAATCGTTGCTTTCTAATATTGATTAAATCTCAAAGACTTTTCGAAACAGTTTCTCATCCGCAAATCCACTTAGTTAATTAAATTGCTATTTTACTTTAGTTATTTGTTTTCTGAAATATGTTCTCACAGAACTAAAACGCCCCCCATATTTACTTGCTTTATTTAGTTTAATTATATAATTTGAGATAACGGATATAAATACACGTTCCCTGAGTTCGATCCGGACTTACTGATTCTGTATTATCGTACGATCAGGTACACTGCCTGTATTGTGTGTTAATCTACATTGGTAAAATCCTTTTCTAAACATTAATTAATTTTATGTTATAAAATACACATCAAGTTTTTGGCGCCGCTGCCGGGGAACGGTAGCTATTTTTATTCGTAATTTTGAATTTGTAATTATTCGATCCTTTTGGAAAGGTTTATCTTTCTGGAAGTTGCATTTATTTTGTATTACGTGATAATTGTTAATTGGACTAATCGGATTTTTTAAGTTACAATTTTTCAGGAAATTTGCATACAGTACTTTTTAACCGCCGGCTGAATTTAAACAGCCGCCGGCTGATTAGCAGTTGTTTGTTTATTTTTCGTTTTATTGTAATTTTAAAATTTCGGTTTGTTTAATTTTCAGTTATCACGGGCTACTGACATATTTTCTTCTGTTCTTATAGGTTTTGCATGACCTGGAGTTCAAATCCAAATCTTGTAGAGCCTTTAGAAGATCCAGAGAAAGCTTTTCGCATTCGACGCAGACTGTTTTCCCCAAAAGCTCAACCACTCACCAGTTTTAAAATTCACCAAAACGAAAGTTTCACTTCTGATTTTATGCCATCTTCTGACGAGGACTACAACCAGCTATCTGATCAAGAGGACGAGAAACGAATCCCCAATTCACCAGTCACCGTATCAGATTCAGATTCAACTGAAGAATCAGAACACGAAATGGCAGTCAACATTAATGAGATCACTTTGGAGGAGTACTATGCTCTTACCCCGAACGTCACCACAGACGTTCCCAACCCAGCTATCACTCGAGGAGCCGACTTCCAGCTTAAGGGCCAGTTTCTCAAAGAACTTAGAGAGAACCCTTTTAATGGAGACGAGAATGAAGATGCTAATGTTCATGTGGAAAAGGTCATCGAGATTGCTGATGCTTACACTATTCCTGGTGTGACAAATTAGGCTGTTATGTTGCGGGTGTTTCAGATGACACTCAAAGGAAACGCAAAAAGGTGGATTGGGAACGAACCGGCCAATTCCATCACTACTTGGGCCGATCTGAGGGCCAAGTTTTTGAAGAACTACTATCCCCCTTCAAAAACCTCTAAAATGATTGATGACATCAGGAACTTTACACAGGATATTGATGAGTCACTTTATCAAGCATGGGAGCGTTACAAAGACATGTTACACAAATGCCCCCAGCATGATCTCAACAATCAACAGGTTATCAAGACATTTTACAAAGGGGTTGATCGTCAAACTCGTAACGAGTTAGACTCTGAAGGCAAAATTCCACGGAAAATCCCAGCTGATGCTTGGGCTGCTATTGAAAAATCTGCTAAACACTCCAAGCTATGGGAAGACGGTGGTAAAGCACGAAGGAAATTGGCTGATAACAGCGACGGTCTCGCTGCTATAACTAACAAATTGGATGCTATGGGAAGAGACATCAAGCGCGTCAATGAGAAAGTTCATGCTATTCAAGTCGGTTGCGAAATTTGCAACGGATACCATCTAACTAAGGATTGCCCTAGGAAGGATGAGGAGGAAGCCACTGAAGAGGTAATGTATGGAGATGATGTGTAAAATCTAGTCTTAATTTAAACCTACTTTTTCACGCAATTACACACTTCTAGGCAGTGGACCTATCCGTATATAATATAGTTTTAAGCAAGTATAGGTTCGTTCGAAGGGACTAATTTGTTTTAAATTCCGAATTAATAATACTGAGTATTTGTGGGGGTTTTTATCGTAACAAAAGATTGCAAGTAATTAAGTAAAAGTGATGATTAATTAAAATCGAATGAAAGATTAATGGATTAAATCAAATAATGAGAAAATATACTTGTTTGACACTTCACCTATTTTCCGTTAACTTTACGAAATCGATTGTTTCTCCAACTTCTAAGATATAATAAAAGTCCTTCCGAATCTTTTACTAACTTTAATTATCTCTAATTACACCGTTCCTCCCGAATACAGTTATAACTATTAATAATCAAGCAATAAGTGACAAGCCTGTTTTGAGTGATTTAACCTTATAGAGTTTCCTCCCGAATAACTCCTCTAACTATCAAGTCCTTCCGAATCTTAATACTTAGACCTACTCACTTAAATTTAATTACCTAAGTTGTTATTACTAAGTCCTCCCGAATCTTAATAATTTTAAATCAGTTATAGACCGACCGATTACTTCATATAACTTGTTAAATCTATCTAGATTCCTCCCGAATACCTAGAATATTGATTAGTCAAATTATATATAAACAACTCTGATAATATACTAAAATTTAAGCAACTAAGGATCAACGGTTAAACACAAAAACATAAACAATCGAAAACGTTAATTAAACTTCAAATAGGATCCGTTGTTCAAACAAGCATAAAAGAAGTTTAGCTCCTCATAACTAGGTCTGAAAACGCAATTAAATCGTTAGAAAACATTCTGGAAAATAATTCAAAACAAGAAAAGAACAAACGAATAATTTTGCCGAAACTGTCGTAATCGCCGTTAGCCGAAAATACGATCTTCCTTGCTTGAATCTTGCTTCTAAACGTAATAACCAGCTCCTGAGACTTAGAATAATAATTGAATGAATGATTTTTCTGGATGTTTTAGGGTTGTATTTATAGGAAAAAACTAGATAGAATTCGTGTTTGAGTCAAATTATAAATCTATTAAAAGATTATATTGTCCTTATCCTTATCTTTATCTTTATCCTTATCTTTATCTTTATCCTTATCTTTATCTTTATCTTTATCTTTATCTTTCATTTACTTGCATTTCTTCGTCCAAATGTCCACTTTCCGATCATATTCAACCTGTCACTTGAATAAAATACTTTTCACACAATTAAATGTAAAAATCCTATCCTATCCATCATGATTAAATACGAAAATGACCAAATATCGCATATAAATATCTATATAAATATGCGATATCAAATCCCCCCAAACTTGCCTTTTTGCTTGCCCTCAAGCAAAAACTGTTTTAAAAGTAATTGTAAAAGCCAAAAATTAACATAACCAAACACCTCACGATTTTTATGGGAAGTAAAATCACACAATCTCTCAAACTAATCTAAAAGGGTGTGTAAAATATCTCTGTAGAATCGCTCAATTGCTCAGTCATGGTGAATATTCTATCATAGGCTTGATAATGTATCAAATCTCCACCACTAGAGTCTAGGTACAACTAAACGGGGACTTTTATTCGGGTTATAACGTACAGGTAAAGACATGTGAAAATATATAATATGGAGTGTAAATGGGTTAAATAAAAATATACAAAAAGCTTAGATTAAATCCGAACTAAATATAATCTCTAACGTACTGGATTGCTCAATTTTTCTTCAACTTTACTTTTTATCTGAATATACAAATATCGTATATAATACAAGACTCAAGATACACTATTTCTTCTAAATTCTACAACTAATTTTTTTCGCTTTTCTGTTTTTTCGATTTTTCTCTTCTTTTTTTTTCACTTTTTTTTTCTTCAGCCTAGTACATGTCTTACAATATAATATCTCTCGTGGTAATTACACATGCTCAAAAGGCTAACTTTTTTTTTTCCAACTATTTCTCCAAATACAAAATAATAGAAGGCAATAATATAACTTTTCTTTTATGCCTCAATAAACTCTAACTTCACTTCATATATAGTAGCAATCGTAATTTAAGTTCGGATCTAATCTAAAAAGAAACGAAAATAAGGCGAGTGTACAAATTATATAGTAGTGTTTAGAAACGAAAAAGTTTAGGCACAAATTGGTTTAACTAGAGTTTCTAACACTAAAAATAAGTGTTACAAGGGTTAGGCGGAAAATATACAAAAATATAAAAAGAAACGAAAAAGGCTAACAAATGGTTAATCCTAAGTGCCCCTATCATCGTACCAAATCACACTAAGTTACCCTAATGCAATTGCTCATATGTGGTCTCGAAATGTATAACAATGTCAAGTTCTAAAGTCATCCCCATCGGCACACTCAAAAAATGAAAAAGTAACATTAAAAATAAATGCTTTCACTAAGCTCAAATTCTCACTATTTTTCTGAGTGAGGTAAAAATGCGTCTGGTTATGCTTACAGTTTAAGGTATTACCGACTAGACACGTTATATATTTTTTTATTTTTTCAATTTTTTCGATTTTTTTGTATTTTCTGTTTTTTTTTCTGACTCAAAATGTACAAAAATAACACAATTCAACACGATGAAAACTAAGCTAAGGGTCGAAAAATATAATTTGGAATTTCCCGATGACCTCCCCAAACTTAAGTAACACATTGTCCCTAATGTGTTAACGACTAAAAACTAAGGGAAATTACAAAAATAAAATCTAAAAAGAAAAAAATAATACAAAAATAAGAAAAGAAGAAAATAGAACCCGGTCGTAGATATCGAAAAATCTTCGGTGAAAAACTGTGTTGATCTGAATGCTAGTCCCAAAACCGTATGTTGAACTTACTTCAAATCTATAAAAAACCAAAAGAGAAAAACTAAAAACAAATATTAAAAACACAAAAGAAAAAAATAAAAAAAATAAAAAATAAATAAAAATTACCAATTACGACGGAATAAAAAATAGTAGACTATTTTTTTGTCTAATAGAGGAAAAAAGGTAAACAATAACTTTACAAATAAAATACAAAATTTTAAGTTTTTTTTCGTTTTTTTTTTTTTTTTTTTTTTTTTTTTTTTTTTTTTTTTTTCGATAACTGTCTAAATAACACTTCGAAGAAAAAAAAAATATGTTAACAATTCCTAAAAGAAGAAAAGAAAAGATAACGAAATAAAAAAAAATGGAAATAAGAAGTTACGACGGAATAAAAAAAAAAGTAGACTATTTTTTTTTCTAATAGAGGACAATATGTAAACAATAACATTGAAAATCTGTCTCAATTTTTTTTTTTTTTTTTGTTTTTTTTGTTTTTTGTTTATAAAGGAATGAAAAATTAACTACGAAAGAAAAGAAAAACAAACCCGGGTTGCCTCCCGAGAAGCGCTAATATTTACGAATGAGTCGTTAGCTTGACTCGATATGCCTCCACTTACGACTTCATGTAAAGGTCGAGATTTCTCTCGCCTTTCTTTCCCACGTGTTTTCCAAAAAGTACCGATTTTTCCTCCGACTCATGTCCAAAATGATCACCAAAAAGAAATGCTTCCTTTCCAACATCGAGCATCTTATTCCGCTTTACCCAAGCGTCATGCCACTCCCGAGCCTCAGAAATCAATAATACATCATCTCCAATTTCCCAAACATCGTCAACTTTGCTTTCATTGAATTTTGTCTTCTTAAATTCCTCCCATGCTGTATCATCTCCGATATTCTCAAATTCCTGCAAAATATTCTCCTTTTCTCGACAAGTAAAAGAAAATAAATCGAAAGGGTCGTGAGAAATACCGTGACAGTTTTCTTCCAACAATAAAGACGCTCCTGGATTATTTATTAAATATTCAAGGTTAAGTAAAACCAAATCCGGATCAGATGTCTCATGCTTCATGTATGGATTAAACTTTTCAAATTCCGCTAGCTCCTTTTCCAAGATCGAATCAGAATCTTCGAACTTTTCCTCTAATGAACTTCTTCCAACCAAAAATGTTGCACCTGGATTATTTATTAAAAATTCTATCTCTAATAAGTCTAAATCCGGGTCGGATTTTTCAAATGTCATGCTTGTAGAATTCTTCTCAAATGCCTCCAACTCCATTTTCAAGATTGGATCAAAGTCCTCGAGCTCTTCATCTCCCTCATCGTCAACTGCAACTTGTCCTCCAAGCATTTCCTGCACATCTAAATCAAAATTTTCATCAAAAACGTCAATACGAAAACAGGTTTCATCAGTGGAGTATGAGTGTTTTGGGGCTTTATTAACAGAAAATGAAATTCGTTCGTCCCCAATCCCCAGTGAAATTTCCCTGTCTTTTACACGAATAATTGCGTCCGCAGTGTTTAAAAATGGTCGACCTAAAATAAGTGGCACAGTGACATCTTCATCCATTTCTAGAATCACAAAGTCAACAGGGAAAGTGAATTTTCCTACTTTTACTAGCATGTTCTCAGCAATTCCTAACGGATATTGAAATGATCGGTCGGCCAATCGGATACTCATTTTGGTAGGTTTTAAATCTCCCGAAGCAAGTTTAGCATATAATGACTGTGGCATCAAATTTATGCTAGCTCCTAAGTCGGCCAATGCACTACAACTATAAGTGTTACTGAAATTACACTCGATAAGAAAGCTCCCTGGATCATCCAACTTTGGTGGTATCGAATTTTTCACCAAAGCCGAACATTCTGCGTTTAAGAAAGCGGCTTGCTCCTCCGATGACTTTCCCTTGTTTGTGACCAACTCCTTGATGAATTTAGCGTAGTTTGGCATCCCTGCAATCAAATCAACAAGATGAACGTTAATATTAACAGATTTAATCATGTCACAGAATTTACCGTACTGCTCCCGCATTCTCGCTTTTCGTAATCGTTGAGGATATGGAACATGTGGCTTATAAGCTTTGATTGGAACTTCCTCCACTGGTTCAGGTATTTTGGCCTTGGGTTGAACTTGTGGTGCCTCATCCTCATCGTCCTCGATCTCGAAATCGTCAATAATCGGTTCAGCAGATCGGTGCTGCGCACCAGTACCTAGGTGCTGCGCACCACTTTGGTCAGAGGCTGGGTGCTGCGCACCAGTGCCTTGGTGCTGCGCACCGGGCATCTTTTCTGGTCGGTGCTGCGCACTGGTAGGTTGGTGCTGCGCACCACCTGACTGTTTTCCTCCATTTTCGTCTTGATCTCCTCCATAAGCATGTCCCGAGCGTGTAGTGATTGCATTTACATGCTCTTCTCTCATGTTAGGAGGTTGATATTTCGGTCCCTGATTGTTGGAAGTATTTCCTTGATTCTGTGGTCGTGGATTTGGTTGAGTGTTGCTCGGTATTTGGCCCGGTTGCCGATTTGAGATCCGCTCGTTCATCCTGTCGAACCGTCTCTCCAAGTCTTGATGTGCTGCCTGCTGATTTCTCTGTCCTTGCTCGATTTGCTCAGTTAAAACTTTAAATTGGTTACGGACATCGTTAAATTGGTTACGGACATCGTCATTGGTTGATTTTTGGGTATTGATGAACGATTTCAAAAGATCTTTAATGCTTGGATCTTCATCTTCGTTTTTCGGTGGATCGTATCTTTGTCGTGGTGGGGAACGTGTGTTGTTTCTTTGCCATCCGTTGTCTCGATTGTCACCCCGGTTGTAATTACCTCCGCGGTTTTGCCAATTTGACCCCCGATTAGGATAACCATACTGTACGTAGTTGGCATCCTCCACTTGATTACACTCACTAGCATAGTGAGGTCCCCCGCATCCTTCACATCCACTCTTCACCAAGCGTATGTCCTTCTCCATCCGTCCCATGCGCTTATCAATTCTGTCCGCTAAGGTCTTGACCTCTTGAACTACCGAGTATGTTTCATGGCTACTCTCAGCTTGAGCAACTTGTCCTTTGTGTTTTCGGCCTCGACCATCATCTCGATAATCCCTGGATAGGCTTATGACCAGCTTGTCTTCCATTAAGTTGTATGCCTCGTTGGTGGTTTTGTACATGAAATCTCCTCCTCCAGCTAGATCCAACTCGTTTTGAGACTCCTTGGTTAATCCGTAAAAGAAAATTTCAATGATGTTTTCCTTGCCCAATCCGTGACCATAGCAACTTCTCAGCAACTCCTTAAGTCTAGCCCATGCTTCAGTGGAAGTCTCTCCATCTTCCTGTCGGAATCCTCTGATGTCTCGGAGTAATTTCCTACCCAAGGCGGGTGGGAAAAATCTTTTGATAAAAGTCTCGCGCATTTGCGTCCATGTGGTTATTGAATTTTCATTAAGCTCCTCGAACCAGACCTTCGCATCTCCGGTGAGAGACGAAGGGAATAACCTCAGCTTGACAGGATCGCCCTTGCCTTGACCGTATTTGAACATCTCACACAGCTCGTTTAATTTGGCTATGTGTTTATGCGGATCTGAATTGTATCGCCCATCGAACGTGTTGTCTTGGATCATCTTGAGATGGTGACCCTTGACAACGAAATCATCACCCAATTCCGGGGTGGTGATTGCCGACCCTCGGGTGGGTGGCACTGCTACAGCTGCGGCCCGTCGGTTCATTGGTGTGTCCAAAGGGTCCATAGCTGGTTGCGGTTCCGGTTTGTCTTCACAAAATACTTCTTCGACCTCTGGTTCTGAATCGCTTCCTCCGCTTTCTGACGACGCAATGTCTTCAAACTTGACGGGTGAAACTTGATCAAAACTTGGTGGTGTCTGAAGTGATAAGTTGCCTCTCCTCTTGCCTCGCCTCTTTGATACTCCTGGATTTGACTTTGGACTCGCGAGTGGTAATCCCGAAGCCCTTGTGTTCATCAACTACCTGAAATACCTGAAAAGACAAAAACAAGAAAAGCGTAAAACGTACCGGTGTTATAACAATAAAAAGTAACTTCTAAGTAAATAAATACTCAAAAGGATCGTATCACAAATTCGAAACAAAAAACGAAAAATCAGTCCCCGGCAGCGGCGCCAAAAACTTGATGTGTAAAATCTAGTCTTAATTTAAACCTACTTTTTCACGCAATTACACACTTCTAGGCAGTGGACCTATCCGTATATAATATAGTTTTAAGCAAGTATAGGTTCGTTCGCAGGGACTAATTTGTTTTAAATTCCGAATTAATAATACTGAGTATTTGTGGGGGTTTTTATCGTAACAAAAGATTGCAAGTAATTAAGTAAAAGTGATGATTAATTAAAATCGAATGAAAGATTAATGGATTAAATCAAATAATGAGAAAATATACTTGTTTGACACTTCACCTATTTTCCGTTAACTTTACGAAATCGATTGTTTCTCCAACTTCTAAGATATAATAAAAGTCCTTCCGAATCTTTTACTAACTTTAATTATCTCTAATTACACCGTTCCTCCCGAATACAGTTATAACTATTAATAATCAAGCAATAAGTGACAAGCCTGTTTTTAGTGATTTAACCTTATAGAGTTTCCTCCCGAATAACTCCTCTAACTATCAAGTCCTTCCGAATCTTAATACTTAGACCTACTCACTTAAATTTAATTACCTAAGTTGTTATTACTAAGTTCTCCCGAATCTTAATAATTTTAAATCAGTTATAGACAGACCGATTACTTCATATAACTTGTTAAATCTATCTAGATTCCTCCCGAATACCTAGAATATTGATTAGTCAAATTATATATAAACAACTCTGATAATATACTAAAATTTAAGCAAATAAGGATCAACGGTTAAACACAAAAACATAAACAATCGAAAACGTTAATTAAACTTCAAATAGGATCCGTTGTTCAAACAAGCATAAAAGAAGTTTAGCTCCTCATAACTAGGTCTGAAAACGCAATTAAATCGTTAGGAAACATTCTGGAAAATAATTCAAAACAAGAAAAGAACAAACGAATAATTTTGCCGAAACTGTCGTAATCGCCGTTAGCCGAAAATACGATCTTCCTTGCTTGAATCTTGCTTCTAAACGTAATAACCAGCTCCTGAGACTTAGAATAATAATTGAATGAATGATTTTTCTGGATGTTTTAGGGTTGTATTTATAGGAAAAAACTAGATAGAATTCGTGTTTGAGTCGAATTACAAATCTATTAAAAGATGATGTTGTCCTTATCCTTATCTTTATCTTTATCCTTATCTTTATCTTTATCCTTATCTTTATCTTTATCTTTATCTTTATCTTTCATTTACTTGCATTTCTTCGTCCAAATGTCCACTTTCCGATCATATTCAACCTGTCACTTGAATAAAATACTTTTCACACAATTAAATGGAAAAATCCTATCCTATCCATCATGATTAAATACGAAAATGACCAAATATCGCATATAAATATCTATATAAATATGCGATATCAGGAGATTACCAGGGAGGAGACATGAATAACAACAACTATCGCCAAGGAGGAGACAACAATGGTTATCGCAAGCCCTACAACAATAATCAGGGAAATTCAAATGGGCAGAAACCATTTCGGCAAGGACCACCGGGATTCTATGCTAAGGAGGCTCCTAAGGCACCGTTTCCACCAAAGGACGATTTGCATGAACTGATGAAACAACTCATGACAACAAATAATCAGTTTATGCAAACCACGATCAAGCGAATGGATGACACTGATTCCATCATCCGTAATCAAAGCGCTTCGATTAAGCAACTAGAAGGCACTATGGGACAACTAGCGAAAGTAGTGCAAGAAAGATTTCCGGGACAGCTACCGAGCTTCACGGAAACAAATCCTTGAGATCACGTCAAGGCAGTTACCACCCGAAGTGGTAAAACTCTCAATTCTTCTTTTACAGGTGTTACTAACAAAGTTCCTTTTAATTTTGAACAGGTTGCCAAGGAAGACGGACACGAGAAAGCAAATGCACCGAAAAAGTCTGTCACTGCTGAAAGCCAGCCGGCGGCTGCCCAAAGCCAACCGGCGGCTGGGATTTTCCAGCCGGCGGCTGAGCCACTGATCTCGAAGAAAACTCCACATGCTGCTACTACGAAGCCGAAAATCACACCGGTGATTAAGGACTTCACACCTGCTGTTCCATACCCTGATGCTCTGAAGAAGGACAAAGACAATGTCACTTATCACAAATTTCTGGAGAACATGAAACAGCTTCACATTAATATTCCGTTTATTGAGGCGATTGCTCAAATGCCAAAGTATGCGAAGTATTTGAAGGATCTTGTGACGAATAAGAGTAAGCTGGAAGACGCTTCCAAGGTCACCATGAATGCCCGCTGTTCCGCATTGATGCAAAACAAGTTACCCCCGAAATTAAGCGATCCAGGCGCTATTTCTATTCCTTGTTTAATTGGCAATTTAACTGTGAACAATGCATTAGCGGATCTAGGAGCAAGTATTTCTTTGATGCCATATTCAATATCCTAGGGGAGTTGTTGAAAATGTCTTTGTTAAAGTTGACAAATTTGTGTTCCCTTGTGATTTTGTTATTCTTGATATGGTAGAGGACCCTAGAGTACCGATTATCCTAGGACGTCCATTTTTAGCCACTTCTCACTCCTTAATTGATGTCTTTAACCGTAGAATCACCATGCAAGTAGGAGACGAGAAAGTTGTTTTTAACGTTAATGATTCAATGGACTATCCTTCTGTAGTAGATGATACTTGTTATTATTTAAATGCCTATGACATTTCCGATGATGAGTTTGTGCAGATGTTACTGGAGGATGATCAGACTGATTCATTCATTAATGAAGGCTGGAGTGGAGATTTTGACTCTGCAAAAGAGTTAGCTGAGTTTGATATGCTATTGGAGGAAGTCAAGTCTACACTGACCACCGAAAATCAGGAAACAAACGAAGAAAAACCATCAGCGAAATCTAGCCGGCGGCTGTCTAAAGCCAGCCGGCGGCTGAAGAGTCAACCGGCGGCTGTTTGTTCTCAGCCGGCGGCTGGATTACCCAGTACAGGGATTTCGGTCCACGGTGTTCCATGTTCACGAGCTGAAATAATGGAGATTAAGACATCGATTGAAGAACCACCCAAACTGGAGTTGAAACCACTTCCATCCCATCTGGAGTATGCATATTTGCAAGGTACTACTGACTTACCCGTTATTATTTCTTCTAACTTATCTTGTGGGGAGAAAGATCGTTTATTGCAGGTACTTAAAGCTCATAAGCAAGCTCTAGCATGGAAGATCACTGACATTCGGGGAATTAATCCATCGTTTTGTACGCACAAAATTTTAATGGAGACAGACTTCAAGCCGGTCGTTCAACCGCTTCGACGTTTAAACCCGAAAGTGAAGGACGTTGTGAGGAAGGAAATCATCAAGTTGCTGGATTCGGGACTCATATACCCTATTTCTGACAGTCCATGGGTGAGTCCGGTGCATGTGGTTCCAAAAAAGGGAGGTATGACAGTTGTTGCCAACGAGAAGAATGAGCTGATTCCTACACGAACGGTAACAGGGTGGCGTGTCTGCATTGACTACCGAAAGTTTAATGACGCCACCCGCAAAGATCATTTCCCTTTACCATTTGTTGACCAAATGCTTTAACGGTTAGCCGGGAAAGCCTTTTATTGTTTCCTAGATGGTTTTTCAGGTTACTTCCAGATTCCCATTGAGCCGGAAGATCAAGACAAGACCACCTTCACGTGTCCCTTTGGCACGTTTGCCTATCGGAGAATGCCGTTCGGTCTGTGCAATGCACCTGCTACCTTTCAGCGGTGTATGATGGCAATCTTTCACGATATGGTGGAGCAATTTATGGAGATCTTTATGGACGACTTTTCGGTCTTTGGAGACTCATTTGATTCGTGCTTGGAACACTTGGAGAAGATGCTGGCAAGGTGCGAACAATCCAATTTGGTGCTTAACTGGGAGAAGTGTCATTTCATGGTCCGCGAAGGAATTGTTCTAGGACACAAAATCTCAAGTGCGGGGATCGAGGTGGATCAATCCAAAATAGAAGCTATTTCGAAATTACCTCCACCAACGAATGTCAAGTCGGTAAGGAGTTTTCTAGGTCACGCAGGTTTTTATAGACGTTTCATCAAATATTTTTCTAACATTGCGCGACCTATGAATCAACTCCTATAAAAGGATTGTAAATTTAATTTTTCTTCTTCTTGTTTAACTGCATCTAACATTTTGAAGGAAAGATTGATTTCAGCACCGATTATGACTAGTCCCAATTGGGATTTACCGTTTGAGCTGATGTGTGATGCGAGCGATTACGCGGTCGGAGCAGTTTTAGGACAACGGATTGATAAGAGATTTAAACCCATTTATTACGCAAGCAAAACCCTTACAGATGCGCAGGAAAATTACACCACCACTGAAAAAGAACTGCTCGCTGTTGTTTTTGCGTTTGATAAATTTAGATCTTATTTAATTATGTCTAAAACTATTGTATTTACTGACCATTCAGCTGGATTTTACTTTTGCAGGAATTTGATATTGAAATTCAGGATAAGAAAGGAGCAGAGAACTTGGCGGCTGATCATTTGTCTAGGTTGGAAAACCCGGAATTGGAGAGGCTAGATGAGTCAGTGATACGGGACACTTTCCCCGATGAAGCTCTAATGACGGTTAAAGTAAGTGACGAGGTACCCTGGTTTGCTGATATTGCGAATTACTTGGTTGCCAAAACCCTTCCCACGAATAAAACTTATCAGCAAAAGAAACGATTCTTCGCTGATTTGAAACATTATTTTTGGGAAGACCCGTTTTTGTTTCGTGCTTGTGCAGATGGCGTAATTCGGAGATGTGTTGCTGGAGAAGAAAAGGACAAGATTTTACGCCATTGCCATTCGAGACCTGTAGGAGGACATCATGCTGCAAACTTCACAGCCAAACGTGTTTTTTATGTCGGGTTCTATTGGCCATCAGTGTACAAGGATGCTCAGGAATTTGTGAAGAAATGCGACGCTTGTCAACGGACCGGTAATATTTCTTCGCGCGATGAGATGCCACAAACGGGCATCCAGGTATGTGAAATTTTCGATGTATGGGGTATAGATTTTATGGGACCTTTTCCTTCAAGTCGGGGAAATAAATATATTTTAGTAACCGTCGACTACGTATCAAAGTGGGCCGAAACGAAAGCTTTACCCACCAATGATGCGCGGGTCGTCGTCAATTTTTTAAAACAATTATTTTCCCGGTTTGGTACCCCTAAAGCTTTAATTAGTGATAGGGGTACACACTTTTGTAACGCCCAACTTGAGAAGGTGTTGAAACGATATGGAGTTAACCATAAGTTTTCAACAGCTTATCACCCCCAAACAAGCGGCCAAGTCGAGGTTACTAACCGAGGCTTGAAGCGCATTTTGGAAAAGTCGGTCGGTGCAAATCGTAAGGATTGGTCCGATAAGTTAGACGATGCTCTTTGGGCGCATAGGACTGCATTTAAAACTCCAATTGGTTGTACTCCTTATCGTTTAATTTATGGTAAAGCATGTCACTTACCCGTGGAAATTGAGCATAAAGCCTATTGGGCTTTGAAGGCTGCCAATATGGAAATGATACCTGCAGGGAAGAACAGGTTCCACCAGATACAGGAGTTGGACGAGTTGCGCATGAACGCTTATGAGAACTCGTTATTTTACAAGGAACGGACGAAGAAATGGCACGATAAGCGTATCAAGACGGATAGGAACTTTATCGACGGTGATATGGTTCTACTCTATAATTCCAGATTGAAGCTATTTCCGGGGAAATTACGGTCAAGGTGGTCGGGGCCGTATATCGTGCTAGATGTATTCCCTTACGGTACGGTGGAAATTGCCAACGAAAAGGGCGAAAGTTTTAAGGTGAATGGGCATAGATTGAAGAAATATTATGCCGATGGACGTGACAACCAGTTTGATTTATTTGGAGACGACGAGGAGCTCGATCTCCATGAACGTGACGGTTAACAAACGTGGTTTGAGTCGAGCTTAACGACTCTTCACTAAACAAATAGCGCTTACGGGAGACAACCCGCTTCTTTTCCCTTTATTTTATTTTGTTCAGAAAAATCAAAAAAATACAAAAAAATTAGAAAACAACAAAAAACCAAAAATATATGTACAATACGTGTTTTTTCTATTTTAATCTTTGATTTTTTGTTTCAGGTCCACTTAGATCATCATATGAGAGCTGCTAAACATATCGGACACCAGGTTAGATCGTGTTAAATCACCGAACGAAAAAACATTTTTTTTGGAACAGAAAAATTTAGCCTGCGGCTGAATTTATTTGGCCGGCGGCTAAAAGCCAGACGGCGGCTAAAAAATTTCAGCCGCCGGCTGAAACATCAAATTTAAAAAAAATATATATCTCGTTTTTCTCTCACATTTCACACTTCACACACACTTATCTCTTTCCTAACCGGCGGCTGAGAGTAAAATTCACCATTTTCGTCGATTTTCTTCCATTTTTCAATTCCCTTTCTCTAATTCAAGGACCAAGGTATGGATTATTCACTCCTCTTTATTGTTTTTCTTTGATTTTTCATGAAGAACACAAATTGGGGGTTTTTCAAATCCGAAAATTTTATTGCTTGAATTTACAATTAATTGTTAGGATTCATTCCTTAGATGATTTGTATGCTTAGGGTTTGCTTAATTTTCAATTTCCATGGTTTAATTTTGTCGAGAATAATTGAAAGAAATTGGGGTTTTTGCTAGGAGTTTGTAACTTGGTGTTACTTCAATTTGTTAGTAGGATTTATTTTTGCTACTGATTATTGGCTACATTGAGTTTGAAAATCAAATTTCCATGTTATAATTGACGAGAAGGAATTGTGTGTTTAAGTGAGTTTGGAATTGATAATTGAATTCTTGGTAGGATTTAGTTGGTTGAATTGGGATTATAGTTTCAGGATGTGGTTTAACAAATTCAGCGAGACTTATGTGTGCAATTTCGTGACTTGCATGCTATTTTTGATAGGGGTTCGTAAACAAACAGCACGAGCAGTTAACAACAAAAATGACAGCAATTAGGCATTTAGCCGGCGGCTGATTCTGACCAGCCGGCGGTTGCCTTCCAGCCGGCGGCTGAATTCAGCCAGCCAGCGGCCAAATATGGCTGTTTAAAAATTTATTGCTTTCTGTTTCGACTTGTTCTTGCGACCTTCTATTTTCTCGAACTGTTTATTATTACTAATATGGTTGTCCTGACTTGTTTTATGCAGATTATGGCCCAACAAAATGTCCAGCAAGAGGTCCCACCTCACGTTCCCGTTTACGACCCCAATCACCCGTACCTACAAGTGGCCGCAGGAAGGCGAGGACTTACTCATCAAAGGAGGGAAGAAATCCAAGCCAAGTTAACCAATATGCAGCAATATCCAGTCTATGCCCCTAACGGTATTGATTGGACTTTCTTGAACGAGGTTATCCCACACGATACGCATTTTCAATCAGGAGCTGCTGAGATTGAGGAGATGTTAGAGTTTACTTATGGGGGATTTATCTGTCGAGCTTGGGATCGCTTATTTTCTATCAATGAGCCGATCTACATCGAGGCCACATATGAGTTCTATAGCTCCTTCACTTTCAACCACGCTGACACCGATCCTACCCACAAAACCGTACAGTTTCTGTTAGGAGGAGAGGTTCGAAAGATGACACTAAAGGAGTTTGGGGTCAAACTTGGGTTATTTAACGAGGCTGATCTAGCACACCCAGATTTTGATGAGTTCATGGCTGAGGGGATTAAAACTCCCGACTATCGAGAAAACGCAGCAATTTGGTCCACCATAGCTAGTGGAGCGTTAAGCACCTTACGGGCCCCATCATATACACAGATTCGGGATCCGAAGGTTCGGGCCATTTTTGCTATGGTCTGCTTGTTTGTCATTGGCAGGAAATCGGGCATTGAAAAATGCCACAAGGAGGAACTATTCTGGTTAGGGTGCATTGTTCAGAAACGGCCCGTCAATGTCCCCTATGTGCTAGCCCGATGGATGACGCATATACTGAAGGGCGCACGACCCGGAAGTGTGATCAGGGGAGGCCATTTTGTTAGTGCGATTGGTAGACGCTTGGCATTCCAGGGGGCAGGATTTGACACTTGTACCGCTTTGTCACCAGGGATGCGTCTTTTAGGGGCAGCTTGGTTTAAGTCATCCGGTATAGTGAACAGGTTTGTATCTCCAGGAGGCTTTGTGACCTACAGATGGTCCGAGATTAGTCGGGCAGCTGGGGCGAGCAGTAGTCAGGGTGTTGAGGAGTCGGATGATGAGGAGGCTCCACCAGTTCAGGAGGAGGTTCCACCGGTTCAGGAGTTAGATTTGACTGCTCAGATTGCTGCTTTGACATCGAGTATGGGACATATGTCATCACGGTTCGACTCATTCGCGGACCGCATGGAGGATCGTTACTACGATCTCAACTCCAACATCAGCCATGTCAGCAGCCAGGTCGGGCACTTGCAGTCGGAGTTTGACAGCAGGAACCGTTATCAGGATGAGGTTTTATACCAGTACCACCAGCGTGCAGGTATTAGCTACCAGGCATATGACGGTTCTTATCACTCTTTTGGCAGTACCACTCCTATGGATCAGGATCAGCCATCCTCGACGACCTTTGAGGATCGCCACTATATGTGGTCCGCTCAGCACTACCAGTACCATCCTCCCACCGAGGCCCAGCGACAGCAGGATGAGGAGGAGCAGAGAGCCACTCAGGAGCGGCAGATGGCAGATTGGCGCAGACAGGGACAGTGGCCCGATATGTGATGATTTGGGTTTTATATTTGTGTATTTAAAACTATTTTTATTTTTATTTCGTATGGATTATTGTTTGGGATTTTTGTATTGTGGTTGGATTATGTACTTTTTATTATTTATTTGTGGTACTTAATATGTGTGCATGTGTTTTTCCCATTTTAGAACATCACCGATTTTAGTGGAAGTAATGCCGAAAATCCGAATTTTCCATGGAAGCTATGCAGATTTTTTGAGGACGTTATGCTTTTACAGCCATACATTCTTTCCACTGCTATCTCCGTTCACAGCATTCGACATCTAAATGGGGGAGTTCTTTTTCCTTTCTCTTTTTCTTTTTCCACTTATTCGTTGAATTTTTTTTACAATGAGGACATTGTATTGTTTAAGTGTGGGGAAGGGGTTAGGAAAGAATCTATTTGTCCTTAGGAACAATTTGTGTGAAAATTTAAAAATTTTTGACATGTTTCTCGTAATTCGTTTTAACTAGTTGCATAACTAGGCACACCTACCCGTTACATAATTGTGAGGATTTGAGCCTTTATAGCATACATCTTATATGCTTTTATCTTCAATTGTTATGAGTGTGCCGGTGACTTGTAGACTTTAGAACTTGACACTGTATACGCTTCGAGGCTATGAATGAGCATAAGTTTTACTTATTAGTAACTAGGAAAGAGGCAAAAGAATTAGGATTGTTAAACAGTTGATTGGCCTATTCGTTTCTTATAGTCGGTAACTACACTGGTTATTTGACTCACACTACCTATCGAGCACTCGTTTTTAGTGTTTTTGACGTTTAGATACCATATTTGCGCCAAACCTTTTTCTTTTATCACCTTTCCATATATATTCCATAAATTGAGCCTAAATGTCTAAGTCGTTTAATCCATATATTTTTGTTGAAAATTTTCCTCTTTCTTAACTTGATTGATTATTAGACGGAATGTTATATATGATGGCGTGGAGTTGTTTAATTTACTTAAGTTCACGAAAGAAGTTACATGTGGATATAAGTTAAGAGTTATTCATGATTTTGATGGACCTTTTGAGCGGTGTCTTTAATATAAAAAAAAAAACAGAAAAAAAAATATATTTATTAAAGCCCGTACTAGGTAGCCAATAATTGTTGAAGTGATTTAACGAAATTTGCGAGAAATAAAAATTCTCAATTGAAGCGTTGAAGAATTAAGGCGAAGTTTGGTCTTAGGAGTTTCATCAGAATGAGCCATTAGGGATAATAAATCGAGTTTTGAAAGTGATATGATTTTTGACTAAAATATTTGGATTTGTAGACTAATTGGAATTTGATTGTTTCATATCGTTCATATTAATTCACTTTCATCCCATTTTTCCATTATTTTACCCATCACCCATTGATATGACCATAAGTCCTCTGAACTAGTTACTTAGACTCTATTGGTGGAGAAGCGTATCGTTATCAAGCCTATGATAGAATACTTGTCATGACTGAGCTTTGAGCGATTTCACATATATATTACACTTAGATTAGCTTTTTGAGTGATTGAGTGTTATACTTCCCAAATCGTGAGATGTTTAGTTATGCATTTAAATTTTGGCTTGGTAACTATTAAATTCATCTTCATAAATAATTTTTTTTGTAATTTACTTGATTCGTTGGGTATTTTATTTTTTATTGAAGATGTTTGTTTTGTTCTAAATCTAATAGTTTACTTGAGGACAAGTAAGATTCAAGTGTGGGGAATTTGATGTGCCTGAAATAATCTATATTTTGTAGCCACATTTATCATATTTATGCTCGTTTTCTGCAACTTTTGTTATGATTTGGTATATTTTCAGTAATAATTGCAGATTAGAGTTATATTTGGATCATGGAGCGAAAAGGAGCTGAAACCGGCTTGAAACGGAGACAAACGAGCAAGAAAATGGAAGTTTGGAAAACAGCCGGCGGCTGAAGCCTTTTAGCCGGCGGCTAAATTAGATTTTCCACATTTTTTCTTAACGTGCCGCGGAAGCAACTTTTTCACCCGTGCATTCCAGCCGTCGGCTGAATTCAGCCAGCCGTCGGCTAAAATGGCGTGTTCAGTTATCTATAAATAAGGCTTCTAGGGTTCGGGTTTTAAACACATTATTCATTATTTTCAACCTACATCCATTCTGGAAAGCTGCAAGGAGAGTCCTAGAAGCCGTTGATCACGTGGAAGCTTTGGTTAATCATCATTAATCATCTTTGAAGTTAGCAACTGTTTGGTTTGAACTTTTATGCATTATTATCTTGATACAATGTTTTGTTTTAAGACTTTTATTGTTATTTGTTTACAATCCAACATGAGCTAAACTCATTAAGCGATTGCTTGGATTGTTGAACCTGGATTTATGTTTTAATCAAGTTTATGTTTGAACTAATTGGTTTTTCCATTATTGTTTACGTTTAATCGAGATCCATGTTTATTCAAAGTTATTAAATCTACTACTTAGCGTGATTGATAGATCTATAACATAACTAGCGTTCTTATAAGTTTATCAGTTATTTACGATTATATGATTTATTAGATAATTGTAGCTTGAGACTTAATTGAGATAGGCTAAGATACTAGTGATTTAATGAATTGAATGAACATGACAATTATATCAGGATTGAATAATTGAGACTTTTGTTAATTCGTAGTCGACAGATTAAATTGTAAACAATAGTGACATTAAAGCACAATTTAGAGTGGATAGTCTAAGATAGCTCTTGATGTACGATCATTCGTATGATCTTTATCTAAAATTATAGGATTAGATAACTCTAGCGGGAAATCTAGTTATCATAGAAATCACAGTTAAACCAATCAAACATATTCTTGTTAATCATGATCCAGGTGAAACGTAATTCCAAGTAATCGTTGCTTTCTAATATTGATTAAATCTCAAAGACTTTTCGAAACAGTTTCTCATCCGCAAATCCACTTAGTTAATTAAATTGCTATTTTACTTTAGTTATTTGTTTTCTGAAATATGTTCTCACAGAACTAAAACGCCCCCCATATTTACTTGCTTTATTTAGTTTAATTATATAATTTGAGATAACGGATATAAATACACGTTCCCTGAGTTCGATCCGGACTTACTGATTCTGTATTATCGTACGATCAGGTACACTGCCTGTATTGTGTGTTAATCTACATTGGTAAAATCCTTTTCTAAACATTAATTAATTTTATGTTATAAAATACACATCACTCGTCAGTTTGTTTTCCTGTCACAAATATTCTAGACCTATTAACTATATACATAAATCTTAATCTCATTAGATTTTGTGAGTTGAGTATTGTGAGATTCAGAAGATTAAGACCACGGAATGCAATACAACAAACAAAATGAGTATTACTTTTACCCATTTATAGATCTTTACATCATTTACTCTTTTATTAAAACGCCAACTCCCCAATTGAGTTAAAAACATAAAATGTCCCTCATTTAAAAGAAAGGCCTTTATATATTCCGCCTTTTTCTATTCTACTTCACCGTGTCACATTCTACTTCAAATATTGATAAAAAAAATTAGTTAATTTGAGGCTTTTTACTACATTTAGTTTTGAGGTACTTATGCTATAAATTAATTACATCCTGCTATTAACATATGTATTAAATTTTTACAATATACAAAAATGATATATTTCTTCTTTTCTTGAAAACAAAACTAAACAAAATTGCAAATATGCATATACATTATTAACCGTTTGATAAGTGTATCTACTGTCGCGTTGTCTGACTATATCAAATCAACATTATGACAACAACTTTTTTTGAACCATATAAGTAGGAGTGTTCAAAATCGGATATCCGAAAATTCGGATAGTGATTTTCACTATCCGAAATCCAAATCCGAAATTTCGGATATCCAATATATCCGAAAATCTGAAATTTTGAAAAAATATCTTTTTTTTTGTTATTTTTTGTTTTTTCCAAATTTTATTATACATTTTTTTAACCACAATATTTAATATTTACATATATTTATCTAAATATGTTATTAAATCACCAAAATATCTATATTTACCTATAAAATAACTATAAATACTATAAAAAAATATATATATTTTCCGGAGTGTCGGATAATCGGATATCCGAAATATCTGAAATTTCGAAATATCACTATCTGAATCCGAAAAACCGGATATCCGAAATTTCGGATATCCGAAATTTCGGATATCTGAATTTTCGGATAATTTCGGATCGGATTTTCGGATATTCGGATTCGGATTTTCGGATACGGATATTTTGAACACCCCTACATATAAGTGCATACAATGAAAGGAAATATGCCATAACAGTATCCACACTAGACTTATTTGTCAAAGTTCAATATGACGAAGAAAAAAAACACAAGTGGCAGCGTGCAACTGATTGTGGATAATGCCACCTCAACATAAGCACAAAGTGGGTTATTCTATGAACAAAACTCATTTAACTATGAGATTTGGGTCATTTCTACCAAACATATGATAAAAAAAAAGCTATTCAATCTAGGGGTATGTATGGTTTAGTTTTTAATCGAATAAACTGAAAACCAAATCGAACCGAAACCGATTTAAACAAAACCGATTATGAATCCGGGTTTCGGTGGAAACCGAAACCGAACTAGAATTTGGTTCTTGGTTTGGTTCTCAGTTTTAAAAATTTGAATTCGGTTTTAACCGAAAACCGAATATATATTTAATATTTTTTAAAAATATTAATATTTCTAATTATACAAACTATAGTCTATTACAAAATACTCGAAAAACATCTTACTCTCATCTATCATCCTTTTAAATATGTCCGGACTCTAAATTTAGTCAATTGTGACCGGAATTACATCGTAGTTGATATATTGGTCCTTTGTTTGATTCGACAAACTGTTTCATTACTTGATAGTTAACATATTAGTTATTTTATTATTTTATTTTGGCAACCCACATATGTTTTTGTATTTTTCTTTGTCTAATTGGACTTTTATAATTAATGATTATAATTATCTCAATCACGATAGATGTATATCTCAAATGCATATTTCAAACTACTAGATAATTAGTAATTTTGTGTAATTCGGGTTTTTCGGTTAAAATCGAAAACCAAACCGAATTCAGATTCGGTTTTTGGTTTGATTTGGTTCGTTTTTTCATATGAATTCGGTTCTTGTTTCGGTTCTCGGTTTAATTTTTTTTTTTAAAACCCGAAAGAACCGAACCAAAGAACCCAAATAAACTAAGAACCGAACCGACGAACTCCCCTAATTTAATCAAAATGCATTAAAGTTTAATTTTAATAGTATATTTTAGGGAAAAAAAATTTAAATAATACATTTCAAATCTTCTTTCAAAATCTATTATGTAAATATGAAATTTGAAAAATAACATGTAGGTTGACGTTAGCACCTTGAAGAGGTTGAAGCAAGATCGAATTTGTGGCTAGGATAGAGCTTTGGAAATCAACGTCGACGCAAAGCATTTGTACATTGACACTCAAGAGTCAACGTCAATAATTACATGTGGCAGGGATTGAATAATGTCAGGATCGATATGGCTTATATAAACATAACCATACTCGTATACATCTAGATCTATAAAAGAAAGTTAGCAACTGATTAAACACTTTGATATTACAAGTTATGTGATTAAACAAATATTGTATATGAAAGACAATATGAACAATAATGAATATCACCAACAAGCCTCGATGCATTAATCGATTAAGAATGACTAATAATCGTGTTTTTCTTAATTGAAAAGGCACACACCTTTTTAGTTATTGCGTTTATTGACTCCATACTATTGGAGGTCATGATATTAAACCTAACCCATGGGTAGTGGGATCTTGCCCAATTTTATTTGCCGACATCAATCAATGGTTGTTCAGTATGCGGTAGATGAGATACCAAGGTTGAACTGGGATGTCGTATAAGCTAGCAGCCCAAAACATTGCCATATTCAGTATACCCTCTTCCCCAACACCCAATTTTAAATTAACTATCAAATGACAACAACAAATTCTAAGATGTGCAACATCAATTAGAAGAACCGGACGCAATGTACAAAAACCTTGAATCTGAAATTGCATTAGTGTAGTATATAAATTTATTTTACCCATATATAAAACTGAAATTATAATAAGATACTAACCGATGCACCAAACGCAACAAATAATTCTCAAATCAACCCCATTGATCCTTCTTTATAGCTCTTGGAGAGGCAATTGGCATTGGAGAATCAACCCAAGAGGGCGTGCAATTGACGACATAACTAAGCTAGTTTCTACAATCAACAACATCACTCTTTCTTGGATAGCTTTCCTAACTGTTCCTCCAAAAAATGAAAATAAAGTTTTGTAGCAATTTAGCATTGCATGACATGTGTCTTGAGCATCCACTATCCACAATTCATATTTTATCTTCAGATTTAGTAGATTGCTCGTGCACAAATAAATCATTCAATGAGATTTGGGAATCCAAAGTCTTCTTAAACTTGGATTTGAATCTTTGAAACTTGTTAAACTTGAAACGTTCTTTCATTTTACTTTCAGAGATAAAGTTATGATAATCAGAGTTAAAACTTTCAACACTAGAGTTAAAATCTTCTTTTTCAGAGTTAATATTTTTTACTTCCGAGTAAAAAAAAATTATCTCCGGACTTCAAATTTTTAACTTCAGAGTTAAACTTTTTATCATCGGACTTAAAATGTTCAATTTTAGAATTCAAAGATTTTAGCTATGAAGTAGAATTTCTTAACTTTTTAAAATTTTGACCATTTAACATTTCAGATGTAATTCTACCAAACTTAATCACATTCACCTTTTTTGATTTTTCATGTTTAAGCCTACATTTCTGAATGTTAATTATACCAACTAAATCACAACAAATAATTTAACAAATTGATGCACAATTTCAAGTTTAGATTCCATCCAACATACAAGAGCTTTCTGTCTCTTTTTGCACAAATTACATTTTGGTTTTCTTTTAAACACATTAATTCCTTTTCCAATTGAATCTCTATGAACAATCTCATTAGAACGTAACTCATTCTCGGTAATCGCAGACACATTCATATTTTCAAAACAATAACATTTTTCATTCACACAATCATGCAACGGTTCAACATATTCATCCTCAACTACACATCCATCCACATTATTACAAACATTTAACTTTTCTATAATAGAATTACATGAACTAAAATCCTCAGAAATACAAATCTTAACATTTTTATTAAACTCCTTCTTTTCTCTTTAACACTTCTTTACATACTTTAAAGCAAACATTATCAAACTCTGCTGACTCTTCTAAATTTTGACATGCTACAAAAGTATTCTTATCATTAGAACTAGTAGAATCATTCAAATCATGTTGAGACCTATCATTCTTACTAGTTAATATAATTCAAAACAGAGGCATTATCATCAAGTAATTTAAATTTCAACTCAACATTGGATTGCAACATGGTTTATCATCAAACTTATTTAACTTTGAAAGAGAACTTACAAATGATGTTGGTTCAGGTTTGATTGAATACTTATCATTGAAAGGTGGGGGTACATAAGTAAATCCAATACCAACTTTTGCTTTATTAACAATTTGTTTATCAATTATAACATTTAAAGTATTTGATGACATATTAAACTTATCAACCTAAATTGTTGCATTTTCCAAATCATGTTTTGCCCTTTTAAACATTTCAACAAATTTTCATGCTTTGTTTCCAACCTTCCTAGTTTACCCTTGTAAGCATCAACATCTTTCAATAGAATATCAATTTTATCTTTGTAAACCTTGAGGCTAAACCTAATTTTTCTAGGAAAGATCTAACAACACCAGCCTTAATCTATTTTATCAGAATAGACGTGTTTTTTCTCTTCACAAGGATCAATCTTGACCTTGAGGCTGAACAAAGGGGAACGATCTCAAGTGGTGAGATCGTTTGGTGTTTTCCTAAAGAATAAATATGATGAACACCACACGTTTACAATGTCTAGGGATCTCTTTATATATAGAGTCTCCTACGACTTACATAAGGAAACCTAGTTATATGAGGAGACTAATTCTTTTAGATCTTTATCTTGAAAAGCAAGTCTTCCATAACCCTAGTCGTAGTAGTAACTGAGTTGCAGTAGTAACATCATCGTGTAGTAGTAAGTGACTCTTGCAGTCTTAACTAGATAACCTTGCAGTAGTAACTTCACCGTGCAGTAGTAACTGGCTCTTGCAGTAGTAACAGTGCAATAGTAACTGTGTTCTTGCAGTATTAACTGTGTAGTACTAACGGTGTTCTCTTGAATTGTGCAGTACTAACTGTTGTATGCAACGCATCTCCAGAATAACAATCCCAAAATTTTTATCCTAACAAGCATTGAGCCTTTACGGCGTAAAGTGTGTAACCATTACGGCGTAAATGGCATTTAGTCTTTACGGCGTAAAGGGTGTAACCTTTACGGCGTAAAGGCGGTGAGTAGATAAATTTAATATTTAGGGTTTTTACATTTCATTTCTCAACCCTAGCCCCCTAGCTGCTGGTTTCGAGTGGGAAACCTCGTGGGGATGTAGAGGACGATCGGAGGTGTTTAGTGATGATTAGAAGGCTATCCAATCGTGTGTATCCGCTTCGTTATTCGATTTACACAATTTCCTGATTTTGTTGTTGATTCGTGTAAGGTATAATTCATGTTTTCATTTTGATTTTTTGAGTTCTTAAACTCACTTGATTCCTATAAACATGAACCAATACCGGATTATTATTTATTACATCTTCATGTTTGATTAATGGTGTCAAAATATTTACGTCTAATAAAAAAAATTAGTACAAATATTGAGTATAAGTTGGGTATACATATTTTTATTTTAGTTAGATTAATATAGTTTGAAGTTTAAAATAAATGTTAATTAATTACTTTTAGATATTAAATGTAAATGATAGATAAGTTGTCAAATTAGTAACTATTAATGAAGATCATTAAGGGTAATTTTGATAATTTGCTACTTAGTTTTTCAATTTTTTTAATTCAAATGCTGATAGTGTTAGTAGTGAATGGCTCATACACATAGCCCATTAACCCCCTAAACACATAACCTGACTTACAAAAGCTTGCCTGCTATCTCCTACCTCCAGCCCTTAGGCTCCGGCGTCCGGACACTTGGCCCCAGCATCCGGACATTTCGTCCCGGCGTCCGGACACAAGGCTCCGGCGTCCAGACACTTGGCCCTTGGCCCCGTTTCCGGGAGATTTGGCCCCGACACCGAGAATCAGGCCCCGTGTCCAGGAGATTTGGCCACGGCACCCGGGCTTCGGCCCCGTGTCCGGGAGATAGGCCCCGTGTCCGGAAACCTGGCCCCGGCACCAAGGCTTTGGCCCCGTGTCACACCCCGCCATAGCGGAAACATGGAATGTGAAGAGCAATAGCATTCGATACACAAGTTTATAATTCCACACCAAATTATATTAAAAGAAACATAGCTTCAAAGGTTTACAAATGTTTAAAGCATCGTTTGCATATCCGAAATACAAGTTAAGTGTTCATAGCCAAGCCACCCGAACCCTTTCCCATTCTTGAAGTCATCAGCCCAAAGCATAAAGTCATCAGCAAGCTTAATCGTAACCTGAAAATACGAGTCAAGTGTTAACTACGGGAGACGTAGTTAGTGAGCTACAAAGTTTTAAGTAATCAAAGCGTTGACGCATAGCAATGCGTAAAGTATAAGTAAATCAAGTTTCGACGCATAGCAATGCGTAAAAATATAGCATTCAAGTAGTTGTCGCATAAACACGCGAAAAGTATAGCATTCAAGAAGTAGTCGCATGACCATGCGTAAAGTATAGCTTTCAAAAGATAGTCGCATAACCATGCGTAAAGTATAGTATTTCAAAAGTAGTCGCATAACCATGCGTGAAGTATAGCTTTCATAAGATTGACGCATAGCAATGCGTAGTTTAGTTTTCGTGTTCGTAGGCATTGACCACATAGCGCGACTATGTGACAATCCTAGTATTGCCCAATGATCGTATCGTTGCGTTGCTAAGCCTATTAATTACCCACTAGAATATTATGCACCATCTGTTGTTGTCGTTGTGGTGAGGGTCTTGCAACTACCCTAATAGCGCTATCCATAAAATCCTATCGGTCCTCTCCCAGAGATTAATAGCAACTAGTATCGCAGGAGTGCATGGGATTTTCGCAGCATCTCACGACATGTTGTACAATGTCCGCAACATGTCGATCGATGCCAAGTCATTGGCAATTTAGTAAATCGTAATAGTTTTCAAACGTCAAATCGTTTTGTAATAGTTTTCTAGCATCAAATCGTTTTGTAATCGTTTGCTTCAGCTTAAACGTAGTGTATAAGCCTAAGACTCGCATTTCACCCCAAAAGTATGTTAAAAGCATTTAAAAGTAGGGGTTTGTAACTCACTGTTTGCGAAGATTTCTAGCGTGCTCGGAATAGCTCGAAGGTGCTCGGAATCACCGGAATCCTATTATAACCCAAGTCTTCGTGTAAGTATATAACTCGTTAGCTTTTAAACTCGTTGTCAACGAATGTTTTGTTGTTTAAGTGTTATAAGTATGTCCAATAAAATTTGGGCAGCGCTTCCGCGCTATAAAATTTATGTCCAAAATTTCCTATCCACTTTCCCGCTTAATACGATTCGTAAAACATCATTAAATATCGTTATAATGAATTAGTTATTTAAACACCTCATCTTATCATTCAAAATACAAATGTGTACTATGTTAATCATGTTTATAAACTGTGAAAAGTATATGTTTCTCGATTTCTCCGTTAACATTTTAAAAATAAAATTTTTGTGGACAGAACCATTCAGCCGGCGGCTGAATTATTTCAGCCCGCGGCTGAATTGCCGAGACAGATTTACAGTTTTGCCATTTTTGCGTTTTTAAGCGTTTTTGAGCTAGATTTCGACATGCAACTGAATATTCATCAAGATTACTTATATATATGTTCAAATATCAGTTTCTTTTGGGTTTTTAGCCACAAATATATAGATCTAAGTAACCTTTTTGTTTAAACCCGTTTTTGTAATAAAATGGTTATAAAACTTTATAAAAACTTGTTTTTATGTGTTAGATCATACATGCAATGAGTTTAGGAAGTAGTAGTAACTATTAGAAGAGTTTTTACCGGATGGAAGAGCTTTGATGGTGTTTTGATGGTGATTTAAGCTCCAAGAGTGGTAGAAAACGTTTATGAAATCCCCAACTAAGTGATCCTTTTGCTACCCTTGATTGTTTGGACGATTTTATGGATTTATTTGGTGTGATTTTCTGTGATTTAGTGGCTGTATTTTTGAGGGTGTTAGAGAGAAATGTGGTGTGTGTGTTTGTAGGTGAGAGGATAAGAAAAATGAAAGTTTGTGTGTTGTGATGAAATGAGGTGAAACCAATTAGTGTAAGGTGTGTTATGTGGTTTATCTCTGCACCAAGTGGGGTCAAATTGTTGTTTGACACTTGTTTGGTTCGTGTTACATGCAGAAATGAGTCACCAAAAGGCTGAGCAGAGCCTTTCAGCCGCCGGCTGGAGGATCTCAGCCGCCGGCTGGAGCGAATCCATCCAGCCGTTGGCTGAATGGCTGGTTCAGCGGAATTTTCGATTTTTGTTCTTTAATGTTCCCGATTGATTTCAAGTGAACTTAGGAAAGTTCTTTGTATGTATTCATAGTATTTTAGAGTTCATTTGTTGGTTCGATTCCGATTCCGATTCCGAGACATACGCGTTAAAAGTTTAAGTAACGTAAACCTACGTTAAAAGTTTTGTGTGAGTTACAACGAGCTTAGCTTAAAGAGTTATGTCTACGTAACCACATAGCACATAAAATTAGTCATAGCAAGTAGCAAGTATAGCGTATCGAGGTTATAAGTTAGTGTTCTCGAACTGAGTTTTGACGGTTGTCACACCCCGACACCCGGGAGTTAGGCCCCGTGTCCGGGAGTTTGGCCCCGACGCCCGAGAATTAGGCCCCGTGTCCGGAAACCTGGCCCCGACACCCGGGAGTTAGGCCCCGTGTCCGGAGTTTGGCCCCGGTGCCCGGGAGCTAGGCCCCGTGTCCGAGAGATTTGGCCCCGGCACCCGGGATTCGGCCCCGTGTCTGGGGGAAAGGCCCCGTGTCCGGAGATTTGGCCCCGACACCCGGGCTCCGGCCCCGTATCCGGGAGGCTTGCCTCAGCGCCCGGAACTCGTGACCCGGCGTCCGGAGCTCGTGACCCGGCATCCGACACTCGTGTCCCGGCGTTCGGCACTCGTACACCAGGACCCGTCATCCGACACCAGGCTGTCAGTTATGTCCCGAGACGTTTGGTGTCCGACACTCACACTCTCGGTCCGACACTCCGAAACCTATACTTATACTTTACATCTAGTAAGTATAGTATTCCTCTAAACCAACACTAATGCCTTGGGATGCCTCTCGTAGTATAAGGCTCCTGACATCCTACCGGTCAGACACTCAAGCCTAATCCTTGAGTGTAACCGTCAGAGCATTAATAAAGTTATATAATGATATAGACGTTAATACCCGTTGGAATCCTATTGATGAGCCATAAATGGTCATCATTGCCATACGTTGTTGATGTCTGGTAGTGTTGGGTATAAATACTCAACACTTCATGTTTTGGACACATCTTCTCCACTCTCATACTTGCACACAGTATCTCTTGACCGGAATACCTATACACTTCCCGCAGTAAACATATTCCGATCATCTTTCTCCAACCAGCCACTTGACCACCTTAGGCTCGCCAAGAGCTTGATAGGTTCGCACTGCTAAGCAGGAGGTCAAGGGGTTGAATCCCAAACACCCAAGTTACTGAGCCTGTCAATCCTTGCTCTAACATTGGCGCCATCCGTGGGACACGTTTTAGCAACGGTGTCTCATTTCATTTCTATCTTTTTTCATTTCATTTCTTAGTTTCACCACCATTTTTTCTTCTCCATGGAAGGCAATTCCTCATCACAAATCGGTTCACTTAAGCCGACAACCACCAATACCCCATCCACCACCCCACCTAATTACATATACATGGCGCAGGAAGAAACTACATCTCGCAAAAGGAAGGCATCAGTCCTTCAGGATTGGGTGATGGAGCCTATTTGCTTTCCACCAATTGAAACTCCTTCCATCAACCCTGTAGTAATACAAATCCGGTTAGCCAACTATGAAGTGAATAAGGTATATGTTGATACAGGGAGCTCAATGGACATTATTTATGCCCACTGTTTTAGGAAGCTCCCTGAAAAAGTACAACATTCAAAGCGTCCAACACAATTCCATCTAGTGGGGTTTTCAGGTGAGACGCATTGGCCAATCGGAGAGGTAGCAATAAACATGATGTTAGGAGAATATCCACACTATAGGTTAGAAATGATTAATTTTGCAATCATTGATGCACCATCGGCCTACAATGTCCTACTGGGCAGGCTTGCATTACAAAAATTTGGAGCAATTCCATCAACCATTCATGGCATGATAAAGTTCCCTACCCTAGCTGGCATAGCCACAGTCAGGGCTAGAACGTCATGGCCTAAAGAGTGCAAACAGGTAGAGAAACCAAAACTGGTAGAGGGTCCCAAAAGTGATCCGGCCATGGAAATCATTGATGGTCCGGAACAAAAAGTTATTATTAATAAAAATTTCCCTGAACAACCAGTGACCATTGGTTCACAACTCCCAGCACAGACAAAGACTAAACTCATAGCGTTACTAGAATCAAACCTTGATGTCTTTGCATGGCAGACATCATACATGACTGGTGTCCCAAGGGAACTAGCAGAGCATTCCCTAAACGCGAATCCCAATATTGTGCCAATCCGATAGAAAAAACGAGGCATGGCCCCGGATCGTAGTAAATCTGCATGTGACCAAGTAAACAAAATGGTCGAAGCAGGGATTGTCAGAGAGGTAAAATACCAAACTTGGATTGCTAATCCAGTTATGGTAAAGAAGGGAGATGGTTCTTGGAGATTATGCGTTGATTTCAAAGACATCAACAAAGCTTGTCCAAAGGACAACTATCCTTTACCAGAAATCGATTGGAAAGTGGAATCCTTAGATATATTTAGACTCAAATGCTTTTTAGATGCATATAAAGGTTATCACCAAATTTGTATGAAAAAAGGTGATGAAGACAAAACAGCTTTTCACACAGACCAAGGCATATTTTGTGTCCAAAAAATGCCATTTGGCTTGAAAAACGCTGGAGCAACCTATCAACGTCTAATAGATGAAACTTTCAAAAATCAAGTGGGAAGGAACATAGAAGCCTATGTAGATGACATAGTTATCAAAAGCAATACGGAAGACATCATGTTGGCTGATATCCTGGAAACTTTCCAAACATTACGTAATATTAACATGAAGCTTAATCCATCCAAGTGTAGTTTTGGCATGGAGGAAGGAAAATTCTTGGGACATATTGTTACACCTAATGGCATCAAAGTCAATCCTAAGAAGGTTCAGGCAGTCATTGACATGCCATCTCCTTCCACCAAAAAGCAAGTCCAAAGCCTAAATGGCAAGCTAGCAGCACTTAGCCGTTTCTTGTCCAAAGCCGTAGATCGATCCCTCCCTTTCTTTAATACCTTAAAGGGATGCATTCGGAAAAAAGACTTCTCATGGTCTGAAGAAGCAGAAGTGGCATTTCAAGAAATGAAGAAATTCGTGGCCAATCTCCCAACACTCACGTCTCCAATAGCCGGGGAGACACTAACTATATACTTGGCTGCTTCCAAGGAATGTGTAAGCGCAGTTTTAGTAGCCCAAAGGGGCGACTCACAAATGCTGATCTATTTCATCAGTAGGGCACTGAAAGGCCCAGAGGTTAATTATCCATGTTTGAAAAAATTGGCACTCTCTTTGGTTCATGCGTCTAGACGTTTGAGGAGATATTTTCAAGGACATCCCATCCTAGTGCTAACAGACAAACCAATCAAACAAATATTGGGAAAACCAGAAGTTTCGGGACGATTATAAAAATGGGCAATTGAACTGGGAGAACATGAAATTTCTTTCCAACCTCGAAACTCGATGAAAGGACAAATCTTGGCAGATTTCCTCGCTGAAATCGAAGGAATGGAAGAACCAAAGGATCCACTAGTGACAGACATCCCTCCTTGGACCCTCTTCACAAATGGCGCATCCAGCCTAGAAGGGTCAGGAGATGGCCTCATACTCACAGATCCAGACAAAAACGAGTATACATACGCCCTTAAGTTTGACTTCCCGGCAACCAACAATGAAGCCGAATATGAAGCTCTCTTATCAGGGCTACGAATAGCTAGAAAGATGGGAGTTCAAAATATAGAAGCTTTTGTGGACTCCCAGTTTGTAGCTAATCATATCAATGGTAGCTATGAAGCAAATCAAACTTCCATGCAACAATACTTGGAAGAAACCAGAAAAATCATTTCGGACTTCTCAAAATTTACCATAGAGCAAGTGCCACGAAACAGTAACAAAATAGCAGATGCATTGAGCAAACTTGCAGCATCCTCCTTCGCCCACCTCAAGAAAGAATTGTTGGTGGAAGTCCTAACTGAGAAATCCATAGTGCCAACAAAGGAAGTGGCCGCAATAACGGAGGAAGACTGTTGGATGACTCCAATAAAAAACTTCCTTCATAATGGACAACTCCCGGAAGACAAACAACTAGCAAGGAAAACCAGAATGAAGGCACCAATGTATCTCCTCATAGACAACTACCTGTTTAGGAAGTCTTTTTTGGGTCCACATCTAAGATGTGTCGGCCCAACACAAGCAAAGGATCTAATTCAGGATGTACATGGTGGAAGTTGTGGCATGCATGCAGGCCCTCGTTCGGTAACCACTAAGGTCATGAGACTTGGATACTTCTGGCCATCCATGCACAGATATGCAAAGGAAGAAATTGAAAAATGTGAATCATGCCAAAAACATGCGTCAGTCTCAAAAATGCCAAAGCAGGACCTCATTCCAGTGACTAGCGCATGGCCATTTTACAAATGGGGAATCGACATTGTCGGACCATCCCCCCCGGAGTAGGAAATGTTAAATACCTTTTAGTGGTTGTGGACTATTTCACAAAATGGATTGAAGTTAAGCCCTTGGCAACTCTCACCGGGCCTCGAATGATAAGCTTCGTTTGGGAACATTTAGTATGTCGCTTTGGAGTTCCACACGTCCTAGTCAGTGATAATGGAAAACAATTTGCAGATAATCCATTTAAGACTTGGTGTCAGGATATGGATATCCAACAACGATTTACCTCTGTGGCACACCCACAAGCTAATGGTCAGGTGGAAGTCATGAACAAAGCAATCGTCAAGGGAATTAAGGCCAGATTGGGAAAATATGCAAAGGCATGGGTAGACGAAATCCCAGGCATTCTTTGGGCACATAGAACATCCCCCGGCAGAACTACATCTGAAACCCCTTTCAGCCTAGTCTATGGCACTGAGGCAGTTATCCCACCAGAACTTACAATCCCTACTCACCGGACCCTTCATTTCAATCTGGAGCTAAACGAAGAAGCCCCAAGGGAGAACTTGAATATCATCGAGGAGCGAAGAGAAATATCTCTCATCCGACAAGCAGAAAGCCATAGACAGATGGCTAAGTATTATAACCAAAGAGTCCGACACACATCTTTCAAAGTGGGAGATCTCGTATGGCGGAAGAATGAAGCTAGAAGGACCGAAAAATTGGGCAAGTTGGGTCCCACATGGAAAGGCCCATATAGTGTCCTTGAAGCACATGGAACTGGCTCCTACACCCTGTCTGACTTAGATGGATAACCATTACCCAGGACATGGAATGCAATGAATCTAAAAAGGTGCTACGTTTAATATTTACATACTATTGCTGATTGTCAGCACTTACAACCACAACACCCGTCAGAATGTGCCTAGCCAACAGTTGTTTCAATGCCGCAACTTTAAAAAAAAAAAAAAAAAAAAAAAAAAAAAAACCTGAACAGCCGGCCGGTCCGGATGTCTCTACAACATGGTACACCTTGACAATCAACAACTAGCCAAGTCTGGATATCTGGGAAATCTGGCAAACTTTGGTATTTGGCCATCTCACTCATCAGGGACTTGGCCACACCATAAGAAAACACTCTTCAAAGAGTCATTCACAGAAATGCACCTCAAAATACTAAGTGGTCTGATCTATGTATCCCACAAGGCAACAAACCTGATGCACCACCCCAAACTACGTTTGGAGGGAAATTTAGCAAAAGGCACATATAGACATCTTCAGTCTACGCCAAACATGCAATCACATATTCGTCTTTTTACCTACCGAGAAAAGGCAAGCACTTCTCATTGGGAAGCGACATCACTCGCGAGTAAAACAAATTGACGGTTAACCAACAAAAGTGCCATCGGCACGATATGAAATATACATGAGATGCCAACATCTAGCTATGTCATCGGCATACAAAAGAACCATAGGTACTCAAATGAGTGTCATAGACACAATTCAGTATAATTACTCTTACACACACCCAAGATGGTGTGACAAAACATCCAAGATAACAGGTTAAAAATGTGTTATTGGCTTGATCACCCAATAAAACATAATTTTTCAAAGACACATTGGACATGGCCTCGGTCACAACTAATCAAGGCAACCTCAAACGGCCAAGAAAGGCATGGCCAAAGAATCGTCGGAAGAGACAATAAGAACAAAAAAAAGTTAGGCTTCAAAAAACCATTTTAAAACCTAACTGGGGGGCATGATAGTGTTAGTAGGGAATGGCTCATACACATAGCCCATTAACCCCCTAAACACATAACCTGACTTACAAAAGCTTGCCTGCTATCTCCTAGCTCCGGCCCTTAGGCTCCGGCGTCCGGACACAAGGCTCCGGCTTCCGGACACTTGGCCCCAGCATCCGGACATTTCGTCCGGCGTCCGGACACTTGGCCCTTGGCCCCGTGTCCGGGAGATTTGGCCCCGACACCGAGAATCAGTCCCCGTGTCCGGGAGGTTTGGCCCCGGCACCCGGGCTTCGGCCCCGTGTCCGGGAGATAGGCCCCGTGTCCGGAAACCTGGCCCCGGCACCCGGGAGTTAGGCCCCGTGTCCGGGAGTTTGGCTCCGACGCCCGGGAATTAGGCCCCGTGTCCGGAAACCTGTCCCCGGCACCAAGGCTTTGGCCCCGGCACCCGTTAGTTAGGCCCCGTGTCCGGAGTTTGGCCCCGGCGCCCGGGAGCTAGGCCCCGTGTCCGAGAGATTTGGCCCCGGCACCCGGGCTTCGGCCCCGTGTCTGGGAGAAAGGCCCCGTGTCCGGAGATTTGGCCCCGGCACCCGGGCTCCGGCCCCGTATCCGTGAGGCTTGCCTCAGAGCCCGACACTCGTGACCCGGTGTCTGGAGCTCGTGACCCGGCATCCGGCACTCGTGTCCCGGCGTTCGACACTCGTACACCAGGACCCGTCATCCGACACCAGGCTGTCAGTTATGTCCCGAGACGTTTGGTGTCCGACACTCACACTCTCGGTCCGACACTCCGGAACCTATACTTATACTTTACATCTAGTAAGTATAGTATTCCTCTAAACCAACACTAATGCCTTGGGATGCCTCTCGTAGTATAATGCTCCTGACATCCTACCGGTCAGACACTCAAGCCTAATCCTTGAGTGTAACCGTCAGAGCATTAATAAAGTTATATAATGATATAGACGTTAATACCCGTTGGAATCCTATTGATGAGCCATAAATGGCCATCATTGCCATACGTTGTTGATGCCTGGTAGTGTTGGGTATAAATACTCAACACTTCAAGTTTTGGACACATCTTCTCCACTCTCATACTTGCACACAATATCTCTTGACCGGAATACCTATACACTTCCCACAGTAAACATATTCCGATCATCTTTCTCCAACCAGCCACTTGACCACCTTAGGCTCGCCAAGAGCTTGATAGGTTCGCACTGTTAAGCAGGAGGTCAAGGGGTTGAATCCCAAACACCCAAGTTACTGAGCCTGTCAATCCTTGCTCTAATAAATGCTTTATAATATATATAGATTACATTTCGGTTGCCATTTCAAATAATAACTTACATACTACGTCGAATCTTGCAACTTAACTTGTTTTAAAGTCCAATATTCCATATTCAGAAATAGAGAAAAAGAAAAAAAAAAGAAAACATGAAGTATCCTTCCATTAATAAAGAAAAGCGACTAAAAAGCAGTTATGACAAGTATCCACGCCTTATTGGTTGAATTTTAATTTTGACTAAGGTTGAACTAAAAATTCAACCGATTCGTTGATGTAATCCTAAAATTGAACTTGAAATTGATATCCGGAGTCGATTAACAATTGAAATACACTTGGAATTTTCTTAATTCATATCAACTGAATGCCGATTTTGTTTCCTTGTTCTATTCCGCCTCCTAGACATCGATTTCCAATTGAATAAAAAGATTCATGTAATTGTTTTTCAGTTATCAACCTCTTACACGTCCTCTTCTAATCTGTATATTTAGCAAATAAACTGATTTTCATCCTATATAAACACGATAGCGGTGAAAATTGCACCGAAAAGCATCGAACTTTGACTCGTTTGTCATTGTGTATAACCAACTTTGTTTTTTCGCAAAAAAAACCATCAACTTTAGATACGTTGTCATTAATTGTATGTAAAAGTTAACTTGAAATCTCGTTAAATATTGAAATATAATAATTATGTGAATTCTTTAAAAAATAAATGTCATATATGTGATATATATATATATATATATATATATATATATATATATATATATATATATATATATATATATATATATATATATATATATATATATATATATATATAGTAAATGATTCATGCGAGAACTCAAAATTACTTTAATCAAGGGTTGATATGGATTGTGGCATAATGGTAATTAAATTGAACTTCAACTTTATTAATTTAAAAGAATAAAGGGTAAAAGGGGAATTTTATCGAAGAAAATCCCTTCGTATCTTTTAATTTCATTCAAAACCACCACCTTTTTCTCTTAACTGTTACCCCACTCACTCTTTTATCTTTTTTTTTTATTCTTTTTTCTTTTGTTTTTTTTTTTAAACATGCCGTCAAAATATAATAGATTTTACGCTTTTATTTTGGCAAAAGGAAAATAAACTATTCTATGAAATCAGCACATATACATAATATGATGCGCTGTTTTGAAGATCGATTTTATTATGTAGTCCTCCTTGATTTTAAATATATTGGCATATAAACATACTTTAACTGAAAAAAAAACATGATTTTGTTCACCTTTCAACATGCCCAGTTCATTTATGAACATCATATATTAGCAGGGGAATTTGATCTCGTTATGATATGAACAATAGTCGTTCAGTTATGAACATATGTATGAATACCTTTGTTCTTGTTTGAAGAAATCATTTACTAATAAATACATTATTATCATAATTAAAAACGATTTAAAGAGTTATTTTTGGTTTTTTAATTCTGAATCGAAATGGCGAGAGAATTTAGAAGATAGGAGAGAGAAATGAATAAATAATTAAACAATTAAATGAAAAACATCAACACATTTACTAATATACCCTTATTAATTTTTAAAAATGTTTTAAAGTAATAAAATTTTAGACCAATCACAAGCGGTTCTCGCAGTTCTCGCAGAATTTTGAGTTCTCGCATGAATCATTCTTGGTTCCTAATGGTTCCTAATTATTTGTATGGTTCTCATTTGAAACCAATTCTATATATATATATATATATATATATATATATATATATATATATATATATATATATATATATATATATATATATATATATATATATATATGTTTATCGTGGTATTTTTTTTGACATTTGGTCTCAATAATTGATGATACGAAAACGTATTTTTCATTAAAAAAAATTATTAAATATGAAAGAATTATTAACTTTTTTTCCCTTTAAATCAATATATATGACGACAATATAACATATGTGACACCTAACTATGGGAAAAAAAAAACATAAATAAGTAAAAAAAAAAAAAAAAACGATATTTCAAGTTAAGTTTTCATACAATAACAACGTATCTAAAATTGATGATTTTTTTGATAAAAAAATAAAATTGGTTAAACACAATGACAATTAAATCAACGATTGTTACTTTTCTATGCAATTTTTGCGATAATGTTGGTCAAACAACTATTGATTAGACAATGGTTCATAAGGTACCCATTTTATATTTATTTACATAAGATGGATTTATTCCAACAACTATGTCCACCAACTTCCTTGTGAAATGCTTCAATGAGAAAATATTTTTCTTGAGTGTAGATTTTGTTTATACTTTTGTTTATGGTTTTGTCTTGTTCAAGTTTATCAAAAAAGGTTTTGTGCATACTTTTTGTGACGGAGACTTTGTTTTTGTTTATCTAGGAAATTTAGAATCTAGCTAGAAAATATGTTAAAACCTCAATTATAGAGAATCGGGGTATCTTCAAACCTCTTATTTTCTTCAAAAGCTAATTCAAAGTATGTGGAATGAAAACTCTGCAACAATAGATCACTACAACAAAATGATTGATTTTTCACATTTTTTAAGATATATTTACACACTTAAAAGCGTGAAGATTTAAGAAGTTCACGCCCCACATGTGCGCGAGTAATATTGGTGTAACAAAATCTTCCACGCTTTTTTGTGTGATTATGTTGATATAATTTTTCATGTTTATAAGTGTGAGGATTTTGAGATAATTCTTCACACTTCCAAGTGTGAGGATTTGAAATAATTTGTCACACTTTTAAGTATGGAGAATTTGGATAAATTTACCACACTTCCAAATGTGAGGATTTTGGATAATTTATTACACTTTTAAATGTGAGGATTTTTAAATTAGGATTTTTAAAGTATTCACACTTTTATATGTGAGCATATTGATACAAATGCCAACACTTTTATGTGTAAACATATTCACATAATACATAATTATTCACGCTTTTAGATGTGAACAATATATATATATATATATATATATATATATATATATATAAAAAACTTCCTATATTGTTATTAGTTACAACAAGAAGTAATTCTAGACCAAAAGGAATATAAATTCATGCCACAACTAAACTGAATATTAGAGTTTAGAATTCTTAAACAAAAAACAACAATTATTAAGAATATATGATCTTAATGTCAAGTTTTAAACCATCAGCAACAAACTGCATACAAAATGACATAAGAAAACTGTATTACAAAATCCAATAACCTCAACATCATAACATCTTCGAAAAACTCATGTAATCACATAATGAAACATTTTGGGTTATTAACTTTTCAAATTATCATTTACAGAATATTGAGAAAACCGACAAATAAAATGAAATATTATATATATATATAAATAAGATCAGTAAAGATCACTAGAGAATAAGGCAAATGCTTAAAGTAATATGTAAATTACTTAATTTGTGTACCTGCGTCACAAATACATCTTCATGTGAGACGCGAGGGGCTTTAAATTTCTTCTTAAATACACGAGGATCATACTGGTCTTGATTACGATAATTCAAGCTCTTAGCTCAATCAGCATCAGTAACTAACAAGCAATCACAGATCTCTAAAAACACAAATACTCTCCAAACAAAGGACATAATTGCATCAACTCGAAACCAAAACAACATATCAGTTAAACTAGTCAAACTTTATCAGTTAAAAACCCTAACCTAAATAGCCGAAAATCAAAATTTCATAATTAAATTGATCAAAATGAAAAAATGAAATATATATATATATATATATATATATATATATAGATTGGGGTTCAATAGGGATCTCTTTTTTGCTAGAGATCCAGGGATCACCTTCTCAGCCACAAGATCATCTAAAATTTGTGGCTGAGATTAAAAGTTGGGTTTAAATGATTTGTAAGGAAAAAACACGGAGGGGCAAAAAAGTCTTTTTACCTTTTTCCTTTTTTTTTTACTCACACGCGCTTTTCCTTTCACTTTTGTCTTTTTGTCTTTTGCTTTTGTGTCACATTTACCAAGTAACGCTTTTCCTTTCACTTTTGTCTTTTTGTCTTTTGCTTTTGTGTCACATTTACCAAGTAAATATTCTTTCACATAAATGTATTAAACAAATATTGAGCACATTTACCAAGTAAATATTCTTTCACATAAATGCATTTTACATCAACATACTAAGACACATTAATAATAAAATCACAAGTGATTACTAAACGTTTTGTGACATTTTACATCAAAGAACTAAGGCACTAAATTATAAACAGTTTCTTAATGTAAAAACTACATAATCACAGGTGATTAAATAAGCATTTGGTGACATTTTACATCAACATACTAAGACATTAAATAATAAACAGTTTCTTAATGTAAAAACTACATAATCACAGGTGATTAAATAAGCATTTGGTGACATTTTACATCAAAATACTAAAGAAAATTATTAATAAAATCACAGGTGATTACTAAACATTTTGATGACATTTTACATCAACATATAAGGCACTAAATTAATACAATCACAGGTGATTACTAGACATTTGATGAAATTCTACATCAAGGTACTAAGGCACTAAATTAAGAACCTTAAATGTATTAAGGTATTAAGGCACTAAATCACAGGTGATTTTCCTTTACAATTTGTTGACTACAAAATTACATTTAAGATACTAAAGAAAACTACATAATCACAGGTGATTAAATAAGCATTTGGTGACATTTTACATCAACATACTAAAGAAAATTATTAATAAAATCACAGGTGATTACTAAACATTTTGATGATATTTTACATCAATATATAAGGCACTAAATTAATACAATCACAGGTGATTAATAGACATTTACATCAAGTTACTAAGGCACTAAATTAAGAACCTTAAATGTATTAAGGTATTAAGGCACTAAATCACAGGTGATTTTCCTTTACAATTTGTTGACTACAAAATTACATTTAAGATATTTAGTGACTTAATTTAATAAAATCACATGTGACATAGTTATTGTTCAAAGAAAATACACCAAACCGAAAGTATTCTCAAACAAAATATTTGTCTACTCATTTCAAATAAAATTCAACTAGTAAAGTAACATATTAAATTATTGTTGGTTGTTGAATTCCCTCTTTCTTCAATAGCTTCTTTTGAAATTAGCGTCATCATCTACAATTGATTGTTAATATTACAATCTAAGGCACATTATTAATAAAATCACAAGTGATTACTAAACATTTTGTGACATTTTACATCAACATACTAAGGAACATTATTAATAAAATCACAGGTGATTACTAAACATTTTTGTGACATTTTACATCAACATACTAAGGCACATTATTAATAAAATCACAGGTGATTACTAAACATTTTTGTGACATTTTACATCAACATACTAAGGCACATTATTAATAAAATCACAGGTGATTACTAGGTGATTACTAAACATTTTGGTGACATTTTACATCAAGGTACTAAGCCACTAAATAATAAACAGTTCTTAATGTAAAAACTTTAGAATCACAAGTGATTACTAAACATTTTTTATGACATTTAAGGCATTAAATTAATACAATCACAGGTGATTACTATAGATTTTGTGACAATTTACATCAAGGTACTAAGGCACTAAATTATAAAACAGTTCTTAATGTAAAAACTATAGAATCACAGGTGATTACTAAACATGTTTGTGACATTTTACATCAACATACTAAGACACTAAATTAAAAAAATCACAGGTGATTACCTTAAAAAATGATGAACAAACCCTTGTTCATCCAACCAAATGGCAGCATACGCATCATCGCCTCCGTGATATGAATATATTTGTACAATGTGTCTTGAATATGCAACTCCTATTTATATAAAAAAAATTAAATCGTATCTCTAGAAAAGAAAAAAAAGGTATTAAATAGACAGATCCAAACACTTCAAAATTGTTTGAATAGGGTATGAAGAAATAATAAGCAGATCCAAACATGTATGAAAACAAAACAGAAAAATAGATTAAATACTATGAATAATATAATCTAAAACTTTATATTTACATCTAATCATACCAAAAAAAAACCAACTCAAACAGATCTCACAAAACTAAATTATGGATTCTTTACTAAGAAAAATTAATACCTAACGACTAAACTTGATAACATTACTTGGATCAATGAATTCTTTCTAAGCACATAATTAGTTAACATTGAGATGGAGGCATGAGATTTAACCCTAAATCTTCATTTTCAAGAACCAACCTTGCTTTATGATTCTCCACCACAGTAGTATTACTTCCATACTCAGGATGCAATCTCTTTTTCGACATCAAAGGAACTCCGAAAAGCTTTGTTCGGCTAACATTAACATTTTCATCGACAACATGATGAAATGAAGAATAATAAAAGTTGAATCTAGAGTGAGAATTGAAGAAACCTGTGTGTGAATTTGTAGAGAGAGAAAGAGATGGCGGTCAAGGATGGAGGAGAGAGAAAGAGAGAACATTTTCTTTGTTAAATCCAGAATATGCGGTGGAAACAATTACACATAGGGGCGCGTGACCTTTTTAAATATTTTTTCAATATGACTAAAATACCCCTCCGTGGGTTTGATCTATTAATGAAATTGTGTGGCTCTAAAGGTGATCCCTGGATCTCTAGAAAAAAAGGGATCCCTATTGAACCTCACCCTATATATATATATATATATGGGAAAATGAATATGGGGCTGTTACACATTCAAGCTTACATGCGAAACTCATTAAAAACTATGTCGTTTTGTAGTTTAAATGTTTTTCAACGCTTGATTTGTCCTATATTCATCAAGGGAGAGGTGATCCCCGAAATGCAGGGGGTCATTGTTTATTATGAAGAAGTTATAAAAAGTGACTTCGATAGATGCCCAGTAATGACAAAAAAAGTTATATTTTTGAAAGACACGATTAATGAAGAAAAAGATGTGAATAGATAAAAATTTGTAAAGTTAGTTTAATAAATATGATTAAAATTATAGAGATTTGAAGAATTTTTTACAAAACGACATATTTTTTGATGAGTTTTGTATGTAAGCTTACATGTGTAACAGCCCCATATTCACTTTTCCATATATATATATATATATATATATATATATATATATATATATATATATATATATATATAAGTATATACCAGAGCGTGACCGAGATTGAGAGTGGTCCAGGCCATGCCAGGAGAGCAAGCGGAGACGGAAAGAACAACGAGCCAAGCAAAGAATAAGATGAGTATATAAGTAGTCCAGACCCCTATGGAACAAAGTTATAAATGCTTAAATAAGAAAATATATGATTATAATAGCAAAAGGTTCATAAATCGCACTTACAACTTATGTTGTATGGTTGTAAGGGAAAAAACTTACCAACACAATAGTAGAATGAAATAGGATGCGTGGGCAATATACGGAACCAACTGTGATCTAATAATTAATAAAGACCCATGTGTAATAGCAAGATATGCTAGACCGCCCATCATTCCAATCATCTGTTTTAAACATAGTATTCAAATTACTCACAAGTCGATCGGTAACAACACATTTATACTTGAAAAAAGAAGGTAAGTGTAGTTAGAAGACTCAACTGTTTGTACAAACAAAAAAACAAGGAAAATTTCTCTGGTAACAAATAGTTTGAATTTTGTTGAACACTCGAAGATGAAACTGGGCTTTGCAAGTCGGGCAGTGTGAAAAATCAAAACCTGCCTGTTCAATGTATCACAAGTCAGAATATGTTTATCCGTCACAAAATAATTGCCTATCTTACTACTTCAAATTGTCGCTTATGTATTCTAATTTTTATTACTAATTATTTTCGGACGTTGAGAGTAACAGTCACTCGCCAACGATCAAGGCATGGAGATATCAAATGGTCATCTAACAAAAGAAAAGAAAACACGAAATTTAATTTAACATTAAAATAATAAACATGTACAATACAATTTTTTGTTGTGAAGAGTTAATGTGAAAACTAAAGAATTGTTCACCTTCATCCACCTCGCATTCAAGGCAAATACGACAAGTAGCTATCGACCCATCTTCTTCATTTTTTATCTTAATCTCAGTAGAGGCGCTACGGTTTTCTAAACCTCTAGCTTCTACACGCTGCAAATCATTCTATGTCCATTTAAATCAAATATTATACTTTTTTCTACAATTGTTAAGTTTACCATATTTATATAAAAGTTGTTTGGATTATCATTTATCAAATAAACGATCAAAATTGTACTATATGATCAAATTTGTATATACATATTTGAAAACGGGTTTACAAAAAACAGTGTTTATTTAGAACAAAACAGTTTAAACTAGTTGTTACAAAAAATATGAGAGAAAACCTTATACCATATGCGAATAATTAAAACAATACATTTAACAAAAATGACCCGGTTGTTGTTGTTGTGGTTGTCGTTATAGATGGCGTCTATGTTATTCTTGCATTCCTTATTCCATTTACCAGCTCTAGCTACACAAGTGAAAAGGCGTTTTTTCCTGATCGAGAAACCAATAATAAACAATAATGAATCAATAACCATATAAGGTGGTAACTCAGTGGGGTGGGTGTTTTGGAAGGCTTAATTAAACAACTTATTATCTATATCGATATCTATATCTATATCTATATCTATATCTATATCTATACTACTATATAATGCATTTAGTGGCCAAGTCCTATTTCTCGTTAATCTTTCCCTCTTAGCCCGACTTTGGTTTGCCTTATATAGATTAGCATAATAGCATTGGGAGTAACAAACATTTAGCTTTTAGCTTTATATATGAAACAAACAAAAGGAAACAATAATGCATAAATAGTACTAAACTAATGAGGCAGCATATCAGGTATTTTAATCGTTACTCCTCTTAGAAAGAGGTTAAGGTTCGGTATAGGATGCGCATCCACAGATTTTCCACAGAAAATGTCTGCTTAAACTCTTGCCATGAATATTATACGAAAACAAACTCGATCAGATCACTAAAACAGACTAATGGTAACGAACTAACGTTCTACATTTACTATATATTCATAACGCCAATACGAATTCTAGATCACAAAACTTAACATATGTTATTTCTTTTTAAACATAATTGTGTGTTTGAACTTTTTAAACATATATGATTTTACAGTTATCTGCCTAACTAGAAGAATATTAGATGCAATTTAAAAGGGAATTAAGTCAATTACCTCGTCACATAAATAATCTTGAATGTTGAGGATGTATTCTTTCGGAGCTATCGATGAACCTGTTGCAATAATATGACAAAATGTAGATTCCTATTTCAGATAGTCAAATCAGGTTTCAATAAACATAATTTATAACATACACAAACCAAGAGACATGAGGCTTGACCTCTTTCACCTGAAATATTATTTTATAAGATAAGATGTACCACTTTAAATATATCAGATCCCTCCCTCATGAACCCTAAGTTTGAAACCTCTTCGATAACTTTTGTTAATGGTGCAGCTGATGGGCAACGCCACTTCTCATTCGAGATCAAAACTAAAACTTCTCTGAGCTGAAAAGAATGATAAATAAGGTGTTATAAAGATAAATAAGTTTAAAAAAATTCGTTTCTGTTGGGTTCAAAGCAAAGTTAGCGTTATTGAAGTTTTTTGTTTCATTCCTTTCCAATGTAATTTCTTTAAATACAGAAGAAATTTGGTTTGCTTAATTAAGAGTATGAACACACTACCAGTGGAAGTTATAATCTTAGCAGTTCCGGAAACTACTAAAACTTGTTCAATAGGAAAAGATGCTAAAATATTTTCCGGCTATGCGCAATTTGTGTCAAACATATTTTCCGGCTATGGATTATGTTTGACATACAAAAGATTTTTAAAATTTAATATCATGTGAGCATATATTTTTCATCTATTGAACACGTCATATTAAACACCATATTTTAATAAGCCTACTTTTTAATACGTACCATGGGTTATGAAATTGAAAATTGCGAAAATGGAATTTGCGTATATGTTGTTATTATTTGGTTAATTACATAATTAATGGTGTTTTATGTCAAGAATATTATCTATTTGTAGACAACAAGCATAGATAGTTTATATTGGTGTGAATGCTTAAAATAGGTTTATCATGTTTAAAAAGCTGATATAGAAAGGTGTTTGTTGATTTAAGTCACATATTTGATTATAAGTCAAAAAATGAGTCATTTTTACATTTTGACAAGAGTATGATATAAAATGGTTAATAATAGAGTTGAGAGGATTTCGCAATTATATGATTTAAAAAAATTTAGTTTTTGATCAAAGGGTGTTGTCACACCCCGCTAAAGCGGAAACACGAGATGTGAAGAGCAAAGATATCATTACACGAGATATAATAAATACAAACGGTTTTTAAGTCATTGAAGTCAGAAAACGTTTACAAAGTTCAAAGATAACCAAGTATTTAACAATACAGTACAACCACGATAGCTTATGTAAAAACTTCAAAGGACAATTCCCAGAGTAAATAAATAAGGTCTTCCCGATTCTTAATCACGTGACCTTCCTGACCCATCACAAGAGGTATGCACTTAACGTCCTTACATTGCGTTTCCTGAAACAAGAGATCAAATGTCAACTACAATAAAGTAGTGAGTGAGTTACAGTTTTCTAGTCCTCGACTAAAAAGGTTTAGGTTAAGTATATCTATACTTAAAAGTTTCTAAGAGTAGGACAATACTTAAAGAATAGTTTCGATCCAAAAAGTTACTCAAAAGATAGATCGATCCGTAAAATTTGTTTAAGGAGAGTTGCGGAGATCGTATATCCATATACGCGCAAGAGAAATAAACTGTTGATTGAAATCATGTATAACGACTACTTGGCATAATATAACCTAAGTGTTCACGAATAGATGAACCGTCGAGTAGCGGGTATTTGAGGTAACGCTCTATACCAATCGAGAAAAATAAGTACTTGAGCTAACACCCAAGATTTCGAGTGAGAAAACACTTGGACTAACATCCAAGATCAATCGATGAATAAACACTTGAACTAACATCCAAGATCAATCGATTGATGAGCACTTGAGCTAACACCCAAGTTGAAACGATTAAGATCTTAATACAGAATTTGGCTAACGCTAAAGTGTACCTAGGCTACACCTAAGTAAGGATCCGAGTGATATGTACTTAGGTCAACACCTAAGTGAGAAATGATGGTTTCCTAAGTATTGATACTCATACTAAGCGGCTTAAACAAGCTAGAAGTATGTAAAGAAACCGAGCACTATTAGTCGAGAGGCACTTACGAATCGCGTTATATTCTCATCAAGAGTCACGTTAGTTATACGATTAATCAAAATTCATACGGGTGCCGAGAGTGGCATAAAGTAAGTTTATCACAGATTTGAACCAATAAGCCGATTAAATGTGGCTAACCATTAACCGAAAAAGGGTGGCAAACCATTTAGTTTATTATATGCCAAACGGGCAATTAAAACTGTTTTCGCATGTAAGTTCCACAAAACGTTCAATAAGAGTTGAATAGTAATAAAACGTTGCAAGAATTCATAATAGTTCCAAAGTTCATTTAGATCTCATGTTTCCCCCAAAAGTTATGTAAAACAATAAATAAAAGTGGGGTTGTAACTCACTGGTTGCGAAGAAAGTGAGCTCGGAATCGGTCGGAAAGTGGAGCCGGGAATCACGGGATGCCTAGGAATACCAAGATTGTCCAAAAGTTATTATCTCATTATGTTACTTATAATAGATTAGGTAACTTTCGTTTAAAATTAAGTGTTAAGGTTAACATTGTTCCAAAATTGGTCCGAAGCGGTTAACGTTTTGTTTTAGTCAAAAGTCCAAAGTTGATGTTATTTGTTTATATGTTAGATATATTTTGGTTGCTGAAGTGATGTGAGTTTTCTAACGAATTTTGGGCAGCGCTTCCGCACTATAGTTTCTAAATCCAAAATTTCAACACTTTCCCGCTTACAATTTTTATAACACTAATTATATTAATCCATCAAGTTAAATCTAAATGTAATGTGTCAAATAAGTCATCCCAAACACAAGTATTTGCTTATTACAGTAGCTTTTATTTAGATTCAAGATAACAAGTTCAAAGCGGCGGTTTTTATTGAGTTAACAACGATTTTTGGGGCTGCCAGCAGCTCGGTGCTTAGCACCTGTGCTTAGCACCTGCTCGGTGCTTAGCACCTGTTTAGCAGGCGCGCAGCACCTGCTTGCTGGACTCTCCAAACATTGTTTTTGGTGGTTAAATCGGTTATCTTGATGGTAGATTTGGACATGCAATTGTTATAAACCTTATTAATCATCATTTTCTCAGTTTATATATAACTTTTATCCATAAAAACAAAGATCAAAGCACCATTTATTAAAATCCCGTTTTTGTATAAAAATGGTTATAAAACTTCATCAAAACTTGTTTTTATGGTTTTGATCATACATGCAATGAGTTAGATTGATAATATAAGTAAAAAGGAAGATTTCTACCGGATGAAAATGCTTAGATGATGCCTTAGAAGTGTTTTGAGCTCCAAAAATGGTGAAATAAGCTTTTAACCGAAAACCTTTGCTTCCTATGGCTTCCCCTTGATGTTTGGATGATTTTAATGGATGATTTATGTTGATTTAATGGCTGGAACTCTGGTTTTGATGGAGGTTTGTAGAGAGAAAATGGAGAGAAGATGGAGGAGATTGTGTGTGTGTGTGTGTGTTTTATGTTTTAAGAAAAGAAAAATGAAAGGAAAAGTAAGGGTAGAGTAATAATATCACTTTGGGTCTGCTAAATGGCAGTAAAAAGCAGTCTAAAACGTCAAGGATTGGTAGTTTGTGTTTATAAAAACGAGACAACAACAAAAATACAAGAATTTGAAATCTGGTGACCTGGTGCTGCGCACCACATAGGTGGTGCTGCGCACCGGGCATAAACCAGTATTTTACTGATTTTTCGTTTTTACGTTTTTGCTTCTTTGGACCTTTTTGTTAACTGAAAGTTCTTAATTATGATAAGTTATGAACTTAGAAAAGTTCATTAGGTGTTTTCTTGGTATTAGGACTTATAAAATTGATTCCGGGAGTTATTCCGACACTGGTTCCGGCAAAACACAGATACAACAATATACGAACTAGAACAGTATGAACACAAAAGAGTAACGAAGGATTCGAACCGATAAAGTAGAAGAAGGAATTTCCTGAATTTTGGACGGTTGTCACATCATCCCCGGGTTGAAAGGAATTTTGTCCCGAAATTTGACTCGTCCCATCAGGTAGAAGTGATCCGGAAAAGGTGTGGATAATTCTGACGGAAAATGGGTCCTCGCGTTCCCTTGTGAATTTGCGACCATGTCCAGAATTTCCACCGAAGTTTGATGACAGATGAACGACTTGTCCGGGTTGTTTGATCTCTCGGTTAACAACCTTAAGTGGTTCATTAATGAGTTTGAGTTTGGCATCGATTTTGACCTGGTCGTGAGAGTTGACGAGGGTCTCATATGATAGATGCTTTTCGAGAGTGAGACATGGAAATATATTCATGAGTGTTTGAAGGAATCTGAGCGGAAGGCAAGGAGGAACCGGATTGATACGTCCTAAGGCTTAGCTGGGACCGGTGTACCTAGAAGCAGGCTATCCCTTTCCCATTGCGATACCTTGGGAGGTACTCTATGGCCATCTTGGGACTCGGGGGGTTTCTCCTGGTTGGTTACGTAGCTTTCCTGCCGGGTATGGGATGCTTCCAGTATTCCACGGATATAGGGAGGCGTCGGTCCTTGCAAGCCGTCAATCGTTAGCTTCAAGTCAACAGAGCGGTGACCGGCGCTTGCGTACAGATAGGTCTTCGAAGGGTACGCACTTGATGCTGGCATGGTAGCTGTTGTCATAGGTGAACTCAGGGGAAGTGAGTATCTCGGCTTCCTACGAAGGCAACTATGCGCGCTCTCAGCATCTTTTCAAGCGTTTGGATTGTCCTTCCACTCCGACCATTGGTCGGCGGGTGGTATGCGGTGATGAGGTCTAGTCGCGTCCCTAGTGATTCCCTAGAGGGCATTCAAAGGGGACGGAGCATAGCTCGACTATCCTTATCGGAGGTAATTGAAAGAAGGGTTTCGATGTTCACGGGGATCCTTGTGCCATACGTCGGATTCAGGGTGGATGGAATATCGAAACCGATGGCTTTTGCTGGAAATAAGTTTCACGAAGACTTTCGGGTTTCGGATTTTGTGCTCGACCCTTGACGTAGCGGTTATGTCGGGTCTGAGTTCGGAACGCGGTTTTTGGAATGTCGGCTTTACCGACGCGAACCTGATGATAATCCGGGCGGAGGTCGACCCTTGGGGTGCAAGTTGCTTTCGGCAACCGTGCAATTAGGTCGTCGATCCTCGGGGGTGATTATCGGTTCTTGACGGTCAGCTTGTTAGGTTTGCGAATGATCGGTGTACAGGTGGAAAGATCCGTCTTTCCATTTGATAGGGGAAATTGGGGCTCCCCAGGGGGTAACTAAGGTTTCAGTGTCAGAAAGAGGGATGCGGATGAGTTTGTCGAAACAGACAATCTCGGCTCGGGAACGAGACAGTCAGTCCATTCCGATGATCACGTCAAAGCTTTTTCAGCTCGGTAGGAATGAGATTGATGGGGAAGGTTTTTGTCAGATGGGTGCATTGGACATCCTAGGATTATATCCTTAGCTTTGGATCCTTGACCATTAGCAGATTTGATAGCAAAGCTATCCTTAAGAACTTTAGATCCTAGATTGATAAGGGGTCTAAATTCTAAGGACACGGGGTTTCTCTCTGCTTATGAATCGCATGACATAGATGCGAAATATCGTTCACAGGGAATTTACCTGTCGTTGCGTTTGGGTCGTACCTTGTCTCTTCGCTAATGATTACGGAGCGCGTCCTCGGCCTTGCCCGGCCTGATTTGGTTTAGCATTTCGCAACTTGGGGCAAGACTTTCGAAGGTGTTTGTCGCTTCCGCATTTGTAGCAAACTGACTTCTTCCTTCTACCACCAGTTTCCTCTTGGCAGCACCAGGGGTAGTGTCCCACTTCGTTACATATTCTGCACACTGGGCAGTTTCCAACATGATGGAAGTTGCATTTGCCACACTTGGGGTGCGGCCCGGTGTACATTCGGGGTTCGGTTGTGGGGGTGGCAACTATTGCAAGGTTGTGTGTGGTTTTGGGTTTCTTGATGTGGTCGCCTGTATTTGGTTGTTGATCGGCTTTTCGTTTATCATTTTCCTCTCGCTCGACAGGTGTTGGAGCGCTAAGGAGGTCGCTGGTTAGACGATGAGCGAGGACAACTGCGCTCTGTATCGTCAGCGGTTCAGCGGAGATCACCATCCCTCTGATTTCGGGAACAAGGCCGGAGATGTATCGGTCGATCCAGTTTTCTTCTGGGGTTACCAACCTTGGTACCAGTCTAGCCAGCTCATGGAAACGGGTAGTGTATCCGTCGATGTCGTTGCCGACCATCGTGTGGTTCCAAAGCTCTGCCTCGAGCTTCTTCATCTCACCCTTAGAGCAGTATTCCCTTGTGAGGAGATTCTTGAATTCGTCCCAAGTAAGGGCATAGGCAGCTTCACGTCCTCGGGTTTGGATCACGAGGTTCCACCACGATAGGGCCCGTCCGTGGAGTACGCAGGAGGCATACTCCACCTTATCAGTTTCAGCACAGCGGCTAATGTGTAGGACTGATTCGATGCTTTCAAACCAGGAGAGTAGCCCTACAGCACCAGTGGTGCCATGAAACTCCTTTGGCTTACAAGCCATAAAGCCCTTATATGTGCAAACGGGGAGGTTTCGGTTTTGGTTGTTGTTTATCCCAGCAGTGATCTGGGCGATCATGTTGGGCATGGCAGCGTTAAAATGAGCAGCGACCTGCTCGGCTATGAGGCTAGCATTGCTTCGCGTAGGAGCCATGTTTCTACAACAGGAAAAAGGAAACCAGTTTAGAACGCACGAATATGAATAGGTGGTAAGAATTTAAAGAATGACTAGTGATCGTGATAACATAAGAAGAATTAAGGAAGGATAAATAGCACACGCACGATAATGGTTACGGAATGATAATACAATTCAAGCACAACCGAAAGTAAGTATATTGGTGATAGATGTTCCATTTTATAAAATCGGTTACCTGTTTCATAGGGATAACCAGGGAAAGTTTGAAACATGAATACTAACGTGAGTTTTAAGTTGCTACAGATGCAGAGATATTACAACTTAAACTAGGGTACAATACATGACGTGAAATAAGCTAGTGGAGCATGTTTAGGGACCCCTTCGGGAAAATAACGGTAATCAGGGTACTCATCACCAGACACACGCTCGCTAGATGCCGATTAGTCCTTGGTGTCGGCTGAGTCGAAGAGACGATTCAAAGGGAATGCTCGGATAGGCGGCGAGCGGTGTCGGAGACCTGGAACAGAAGACGAGCAGGTTGCTCAGTCTCCTCAGTAAGTCCCTGAAGGTCTCTGCGGAGTATAGGGGACTTGGCCGGGGTAAACCTCCGAATTGGGGTCGTCGTGGGCGGTGGTCGGGATGGTCTTGCTCCCACATGTAGTGATCCATGGGCGGCGTAGGCGATGCCGTGTACGGATCTTCGGGGTATAGTGGAACATGGGGAGATGTAGCTCTGACCGGGTTGGGAGTCTCTTGTCCCATCAGATTGTAAGGTAGCTGATCGGGTAGCATGACCTGCTTACGAGCAGTCACGGATGCGCGGTTCGCGGGGTTGTAAAGACGCGACGGGAACCGGCGAAACAGTAGTTAGGGCAGTCCTCGGACTGGGTGTATAGTGGTTGTTGGAAATGGCTCTAGAGTTCTCCTCCGAAGAGTCGGTAGGGTCGAGGTGTTGAGCTCTCGACGCGGTGTTGCCGTTCAGAGTCTCAGTCGAGAATATGGTTCGAGTGTACGAGTGCACGGGTGATTGCGACGATTCAGACTTAACGAGAGTTGCGATAAGATGGAACGAGTAATCATAGTTAAAGGAAAATGTAATTAGGACAGTGCATGTTCGGGTCAGTCACGTGAGAATTTGGGAATCGGGGAATAGGGAACTGTTGACTCAAAAATCGTTAACAATAGCAATTACGTTCCGTTCTTGCATGATTTATTCTGAACTAGGCGTAGTTGGCCAAATTACGCGTAGTTAATAATGAACCATGCATTTGCGGAATTAATCCACTAGAGTTTAAAACTCGTGAAATGATTTTTCGAAAATCCTTGGTTATAGTTTGGTTTTGAAAATTTTGAAAATTTTGAAAACCCGTATTCACTATAACCTGTGCTCTGATACCAAGTCTGTCACACCCCGCTAAAGCGGAAACACGAGATGTGAAGAGCAAAGATATCATTACACGAGATATAATAAATACAAACGGTTTTTAAGTCATTGAAGTCAGAAAACGTTTACAAAGTTCAAAGATAACCAAGTATTTAACAATACAGTACAACCACGATAGCTTATGTAAAAACTTCAAAGGACAATTCCCAGAGTAAATAAATAAGGTCTTCCCGATTCTTAATCACGTGACCTTCCTGACCCATCACAAGAGGTATGCACTTAACGTCCTTACATTGCGTTTCCTGAAACAAGAGATCAAATGTCAACTACAATAAAGTAGTGAGTGAGTTACAGTTTTCTAGTCCTCGACTAAAAAGGTTTAGGTTAAGTATATCTATACTTAAAAGTTTCTAAGAGTAGGACAATACTTAAAGAATAGTTTCGATCCAAAAAGTTACTCAAAAGATAGATCGATCCGTAAAATTTGTTTAAGGAGAGTTGCGGAGATCGTATATCCATATACGCGCAAGAGAAATAAACTGTTGATTGAAATCATGTATAACGACTACTTGGCATAATATAACCTAAGTGTTCACGAATAGATGAACCGTCGAGTAGCGGGTATTTGAGGTAACGCTCTATACCAATCGAGAAAAATAAGTACTTGAGCTAACACCCAAGATTTCGAGTGAGAAAACACTTGGACTAACATCCAAGATCAATCGATGAATAAACACTTGAACTAACATCCAAGATCAATCGATTGATGAGCACTTGAGCTAACACCCAAGTTGAAACGATTAAGATCTTAATACAGAATTTGGCTAACGCTAAAGTGTACCTAGGCTACACCTAAGTAAGGATCCGAGTGATATGTACTTAGGTCAACACCTAAGTGAGAAATGATGGTTTCCTAAGTATTGATACTCATACTAAGCGGCTTAAACAAGCTAGAAGTATGTAAAGAAACCGAGCACTATTAGTCGAGAGGCACTTACGAATCGCGTTATATTCTCATCAAGAGTCACGTTAGTTATACGATTAATCAAAATTCATACGGGTGCCGAGAGTGGCATAAAGTAAGTTTATCACAGATTTGAACCAATAAGCCGATTAAATGTGGCTAACCATAAGGGTGGCAAACCATTTAGTTTATTATATGCCAAACGGGCAATTAAAACTGTTTTCGCATGTAAGTTCCACAAAACGTTCAATAAGAGTTGAATAGTAATAAAACGTTGCAAGAATTCATAATAGTTCCAAAGTTCATTTAGATCTCATGTTTCCCCCAAAAGTTATGTAAAACAATAAATAAAAGTGGGGTTGTAACTCACTGGTTGCGAAGAAAGTGAGCTCGGAATCGGTCGGAAAGTGGAGCCGGGAATCACGGGATGCCTAGGAATACCAAGATTGTCCAAAAGTTATTATCTCATTATGTTACTTATAATAGATTAGGTAACTTTCGTTTAAAATTAAGTGTTAAGGTTAACATTGTTCCAAAATTGGTCCGAAGCGGTTAACGTTTTGTTTTAGTCAAAAGTCCAAAGTTGATGTTATTTGTTTATATGTTAGATATATTTTGGTTGCTGAAGTGATGTGAGTTTTCTAACGAATTTTGGGCAGCGCTTCCGGTTTCTAAATCCAAAATTTCAACACTTTCCCGCTTACAATTTTTATAACACTAATTATATTAATCCATCAAGTTAAATCTAAATGTAATGTGTCAAATAAGTCATCCCAAACACAAGTATTTGCTTATTACAGTAGCTTTTATTTAGATTCAAGATAACAAGTTCAAAGCGGCGGTTTTTATTGAGTTAACAACGATTTTTGGGGCTGCCAGCAGCTCGGTGCTTAGCACCTGCTCGGTGCTTAGCACCTGTTTAGCAGGCGCGCAGCACCTGCTTGCTGGACTCTCCAAACATTGTTTTTGGTGGTTAAATCGGTTATCTTGATGGTAGATTTGGACATGCAATTGTTATAAACCTTATTAATCATCATTTTCTCAGTTTATATATAACTTTTATCCATAAAAACAAAGATCAAAGCACCATTTATTAAAATCCCGTTTTTGTATAAAAATGGTTATAAAACTTCATCAAAACTTGTTTTTATGGTTTTGATCATACATAATGAGTTAGATTGATAATATAAGTAAAAAGGAAGATTTCTACCGGATGAAAATGCTTAGATGATGCCTTAGAAGTGTTTTGAGCTCCAAAAATGGTGAAATAAGCTTTTAACCGAAAACCTTTGCTTCCTATGGCTTCCCCTTGATGTTTGGATGATTTTAATGGATGATTTATGTTGATTTAATGGCTGGAACTCTGGTTTTGATGGAGGTTTGTAGAGAGAAAATGGAGAGAAGATGGAGGAGATTGTGTGTGTGTGTGTGTGTTTTATGTTTTAAGAAAAGAAAAATGAAAGGAAAAGTAAGGGTAGAGTAATAATATCACTTTGGGTCTGCTAAATGGCAGTAAAAAGCAGTCTAAAACGTCAAGGATTGGTAGTTTGTGTTTATAAAAACGAGACAACAACAAAAATACAAGAATTTGAAATCTGGTGATCTGGTGCTGCGCACCACATAGGTGGTGCTGCGCACCGGGCATAAACCAGTATTTTACTGATTTTTCAATTTTACGTTTTTGCTTCTTTGGACCTTTTTGTTAACTGAAAGTTCTTAATTATGATAAGTTATGAACTTAGAAAAGTTCATTAGGTGTTTTCTTGGTATTAGGACTTATAAAATTGATTCCGGGAGTTATTCCGACACTGGTTCCGGCAAAACACAGATACAACAATATACGAACTAGAACAGTATGAACACAAAAGAGTAACGAAGGATTCGAACCGATAAAGTAGAAGAAGGAATTTCCTGAATTTTGGACGGTTGTCACAGGTGTTAATATATAAAACTTAATTGAGTGGGTTTAAAGTTTTTTTTTTTTAAAGATATGGCTTGTCTTAATGAAAACAAATGGAATAAGTGCTTCAAAGTTAATAAACTATGAATATGAAATCATTATGGAGAGTGACATCAATTATACGTTTGATATGTGTTTCTTTATTTCATATAACTAGTTTATTATCTTATCCTTTTTTTTCTTCCCTTTTTTATGTAAACAACTGGTTTATCTTGATCATTAGTATTGAGACATTTAGACTCATTTAAATAGTCGTCTGTTGTCTTCTAATCATTTTATGATATTTATTAAAATTGGTTACTACAGCGTAATATATAGAATTCAATATATATCTTGATACATATAGAAATCCAATCGTCCCTATTTCAATTAATAACCTACTAACAAGCTAGGCATTAATCATTAATCATATAATTAGCCAGGGAATCAACATGTAATTAATATAAAGATTACATTAATATAATGGTCGATCATGATCATGCAATACGTACCCAAATCCCTTCACTAGGAATGTCTTTATTAACGACGAAGAGTAGATAATATCCCGGCGGTGCAATGGTACCTGAGGGTGGCATTGTCACTGAAACAGAATATGCTGGACCAAGAGGATCAACTTTTACAGATTCGAGTACAATCAGTCGTTGATTCATGGAGAATGAGTGGGTATTGAAAGCTGGTGCAACCATTGTGACAAAAATATTCATTGGATCGAATTGGTCTGCTATGGTCACAGACAATTGTACCATATCACCATATTTGACATCGGATAATGGTGAGTTGATTACTGGTCTGCTTGCAAACAAATACCATGGAGAAAAAGCCTCCAAACTCAGGTCTGTGGGAAACAGGACGTCTTCGAACAAGTACTTATCGTGTGGGTTACTACCCCCACCATCACTCTCCCATCTCGCAACAATATTGCGGTAGAGTGGTACATCCTTGGTACTTGGTTTGGGTTTTGAAGCTCAAAACGGAAATCAAGAGGGTTACTCATGTCGTAAATGATTGATGTAAGAACCGGATCCCGACCCAACTCCCAGGACGCAGTACCAGATGATCCTCCGCTTATTATTAGTATATCTCTAGTAGGAAGGAGGAGGAGATCACCCATTACCCGCGCCAACGGCATGGTTTCTACCGCCCACTCTACATTGGGTTGTGATACTTTGATTCTCGCACATGTGTCCAAAGCTCTCTCATATGTTCCATGTCCTGCATTTCCAAAACTTGATCTCGGTGCACCACCACAAACCATAACTTCAATTTCAGATACCTTCCCTTCAATGATCTTCAAAGGGAGCAACACTGCAGATCCTGTGCTGGGATAGTTTCTTGGGTCTTCCCCGGGGATCGTAGGCATATCTTTTAAAATTATGTTCTTCTCGTGGTCAAAAACAATCGCCCTATTGTTTGCGAATATAAACAGGGACCATCCGGAAGAAGGAAGATAAATGGATAGAGATTGTTCTCTGATCCATTATCATTTGTATCCACAAGAAACTGTAAAGGTCTTATTTCGGCCACCGGTATCTTGGGAAAATACTCATAGCTTTGGGAATCCCTACCCCCGACAACTATTTGTCGTCCGTCGGGGAGTAGTTGATTGCTAGCATACCATCGGTTATTGAACAACCCATTCGGTATTTCTTCCCAGTTGCAACCTTCACAACTCGTATATCTCCGTACCATGAGTGACCCTTCACCGGATCCCCCCGTTTGTACTAGTGCTCGATCTGGCATTAAAGAACCGGATGAGCACCAGAAATTTGTTCGGACAAACAGAGGACGGACTTCATTGGAATCTACGTTGTAGTCCACCGAATGTGCCGAACAGTCGTCACTAAGGGGACGACATGTTCCGGTGATGTTTGATGATCCGAAATCGGTTCGATCAAATATTACTACATGGTCGTTTGGAAGCAGTTGCATGTGCATAGCACTAATGCCAATGTTGTCTCTTAGAAGAGACCATGAACCTCCGGTTACTGCAAACGATGGAAATTGGTATATGGAGATGAAGGTAAAGAAGAGAATCATGTGAAGAGTTTTCATCGTAGGAAATTTGAGACAATGGTTACTTTTTGTTTGTATTTGTGGCATACAATACGACATTTAAGTAGATGGTTTTTTGTCTTTATGTTATTAAGATTTATGTAGCATAAGTGTAATATATATGAATAAAGTTAAAATCTTTTGCCAAGGTGTGTTGTGTGTAGTTGATGGACTATTTTAGTTAAAAGATCGTACATGCCGTCGTTTTATGTAACAATAAAATATTAGAAAAGGTAGTTTGAAGTCCAAGAAAGTTATA
>CAJVGC010000582.1:25426698-25444198 GCA_910822075.1 Senecio squalidus
CTACTAAAACTGCGCTTACCATTCCTTGGAAGCAGCCAAGTATATAGTTAGTGTCTCCCGGCTATTGGAGTCGTGAGTGTTGGGAGATTGGCCATGAATTTCTTCATTTCTTGAAATGCCTTCTGCTTCTTCAGACCATGAGAAGTCTTTTTTCCGAATGCATCCCTTTAAGGTATTAAAGAAAGGGAGGGATCGATCTGCGGCTTTGGACAAGAAAGGCTAAGTGCTGCTAGCTTGCCATTTAGGCTTGTGGACTGCTTTTTGGTGGAAGGTGATGGCATGTCAATGACTTGCCTGAACCTTCTTAGGTTGACTTTGATGCCATTAGGTGTAAAAATATGTCCCAAGAATTTCCTTCCTCCATGCCAAAACTAACTTGGATGGATAAGCTTCATGTTAATATTACGTAAGGTTTGGAAAGTTTCCAGGATATCAGCCAACATGATGTCTTCCGTATTGCTTTTGATAACTATGTCATCTACATAGGCTTCTATGTTCCTTCCCACTTGATTTTTGAAAGTTCATCTATTAGACGTTGATAGGTTGCTCCAGCGTTTTTCAAGCCAAATGGCATTTTTGGAAACAAAAATATGCCTTGGTCTGTGTGAAAAGCTGTTTTGTCTTCATCACCTTTTTTTATACAAATTTGGTGATAACCTTTATATGCATCTAAAAAGCATTGAGTCTAAATCTATCTAAGGATTCCATTTCCAATCGATTTATGGTAAAGGATAGTTGTCCTTTGGACAAGCTTTGGTTGATGTCTTTGAAATCAACGCATAATCTCCACGAAACCATCTCCCTTCTTTACCATAATGGATTAGCAATCAAGTTTGGTATTTACCTCTCTGACAATCCCTGCTTCGACCATTTTGTTTACTTGGTCACATGCAGATTTACTACGATCCGGGGCCATGCCTCGTTTTTTCTATCGGTTGGCACAATATTGGGATTCGCGTTTAGGGAATGCTCTGCTAGTTCCCTTGGGACACCAGTCATGTCTGATGTCTGCCATGCAAAGACATCAAGGTTTGTTCTAGTAACGCTATGAGTTTAGTCTTTGTCTGTGCTGGGAGTTGTGAAACCAATGGTCACTGGTTGTTCAGGGAAATTTTATTAATTAACTTTTTGTTCCGGACCATCAATGATTTCCATTGTCGGATCACTTTTGGGACCTCTACCAGTTTTGGTTTCTTACCTGTTTGAATTCTTTAGGCCATGATGTTCTATACCTGACTGTGGTTATGCCAGCTGGGGTAGGGAACTTTATCATGCCATGAATGGTAGACGGGATTTCTCCAAAATTTTGTAATGCAGGCCTGCCCAGTAGGACATTGTAGGTCGGTGGTGCATCAATGATTGCAAAATTAATCATTTCTAACCTATAGTGTGGATATCTCCTAACATCATGTTATTGCTACCTCTCCGATGGCCAATGTCTCACCTGAAAACCCCACTAGCTGGAATTGTGTTGGACGCTTTGAATGTTGTACTTTTCAGGGAGCTTCCTAAAACAGTGGGCATAAATAATGTCCATTGAGCTCCCTGTATCACATATGCCTTATTCACTTCATAGTTGGCTAACCGGATTTGTATTACTACAGGGTTGATGGAAGGAGTTTCAATTGGTGGAAGCAAATAAGCTCCATCACCCAATCCTGAAGGACTGATGCCTTCCTTTGCGAGATGTAGTTTCTTCCTGCGTCATGTATGTAATTAGGTGGGGTGGTGGATGGGGTATTGGTGGTTGTCTTGGCTTAAGTGAACCGATTTGTGATGAGGAATTGCCTTCCATGGAGAAGAAAAAATGGTGGTGAAACTAGAAATGAAATGAAAAAGATAGAAATGAAATGAGACAACGTTGCTAAAACGTGTCCCACGGATGGCGCCAATGTTTAGAGCAAGGATTGACAGGCCTCAGTACTTGGGTGTTTGGGATTCAAACCCCCTCTTGACCTCCTGCTTAGCAGTTCGAACCTATCAAGCTCTTGGCGAGCCAAGGTGGTCAAGTGGCTGGTTAGGAAGAAAAGATGACTCGGAATATGTTTACTGCGGGAAGTAGTATAGGTATTCGGTCAAGAGATAATGTGTGCAGTATGAGATGGAGAAGATGTGTCCAAAACTTGAAGTGTTGAGTATTTATACCCAACACTACCAGGCATCAACAACGTATGGCCATGATGACCATTTATGGCTCATCAATAGGATTCCAAGGGTATTAACGTCTATATCATTATATAACTTTATTAATGCTCTGACGGTTACACTCAAGGATTAGGCTGAGTGTCTGAACCGGTAGGATGTCAGAAGCATTATACTACGAGACGGCATCCCAAGGCATTAGTGATGGTTTAGAGGAATACTATACTACTAGATGTAAAGTATAAGTATAGGTTCCGGAGTGTCGGACCGAGAGTGTGAGTGTCGGACACAAAACGTCTCGGGACATAACTCCGAAAGAATACATCCTCAACATTCAAGATTATTTATGTGACGAGGTAATTGACTTAATTCCCTTTTAAATTGCATCTAATATTCTTCTACTTAGGCAGATAACTGTAAAATCATATATGTTTAAAAAGTTCAAACACAGAATTATGTTTAAAAAGAAATAACATATGTTAAGTTTTGTGATCTAGAATTCGTATTGGCGTTATGAATATATAGTAAATGTAGAACGTTAGTTCGTTACCATTAGTCTGTTTTAGTGATCTGATCGAGTTTGTTTTCGTATAATATTCATGACAAGAGTTTAAGCAGATATTTGATCTCCCAGACATTTTCTGTGGAAAATCTGTGGATGCTCATCCTATACCGAAACCTAAACCTCTTTCTAAGAGGAGTAACGATTAAAATTTCTGATATGCTGCCTCATTAGTTTAGTACTATTTATGCATTATTGTTTCCTTTTGTTTGTTTCATATATAAAGCTAAAAGCTAAATGTTTGTTACTCCCAATGCTATTATGCTAATCTATATAAGGCAAACCAAAGTCGGGCTAAGAGGGAAAGATTAACGAGAAATAGGACTTGGCCACTAAATGCATTATATAGTAGTATAGATATAGATATAGATATAGATATAGATATAGATAATAAGTTGTTTAAATAAGCCTTCCAAAACACCCACCCCACTTAGTTACCACCTTATATGGTTATTGATACATTATTGTTTATTATTGGTTTCTCGATCAGGAAAAAAACGCCTTTTCGCTTGTGTAGCTAGAGCTGGTAAATGGAATAATGAATGCAAGAATAACATAGACGCCATCTATAACGACAACGACAACAACAACAACCAGGTCATTTTTGTTAAATGTATTGTTTTATTATTCGGATTCGGATTTCGAATAGTGAAAATCACTATCCGAATTTTCGGATATCCGATTTTGAACACCCCTACTTATATGGTTCAAAAAAAGTTGTTGTCATAATGTTGATTTGATATAGTCAGACAACGCAACAGTAGATACACTTATCAAACGGTTAATAATGTATATGCATATTTGCAATATTGTTTAGTTTTGTTTTCAAGAAAAGAAGAAATATATCACTTTTGTATATTGTAAAAATTTAATACATATGTTAATAGCAGGATGTAATTAATTTATAGCATAAGTACCTCAAAACTAAATGTAGTAAAAAGCCTCAAATTAACTAATTTTTTTTTATCAATATTTGAAGTAGAATGTGACACGGTGAACTAGAATAGAAAAAGGCGGAATATATAAAGGCCTTTCGTGTAAATGAGGGACATTTTATGTTTTTAACTCAATTGGGGAGTTGGCGCTTTAATAAAAGAGTAAATGATGTAAAGATCTATAAATGGTAAAAGTAATACTCATTTTGTTTATTGTATTGCATTCCATGGTCTTAATCTTCTGAATCTCACAATACTCAACTCACAAAATCTAATGAGATTAAGATTTATGTATATAGTTAATAGGTCTAGAATATTTGTGACGAGGGAAACAAACTGACGAGCAGGAAGTTTCAAAAAGAATTCACCGTTTTGGAAATTCACTTCTCACATTGAAAATTATGTTAGGGATTTCCATTCATGTAGTTTGATACAAAATAAAATGTACTCACAACTGTTGCACTTCATTTAGCAATACTTTACAACTTGCAAGGTAAAACTTTTGTCATTGTTAAACCATATATAACACGTATAAATTACAAATTTATTTGCTTGAATAAAATGCTATAACTTTCTTGGACTTCAAACTACCTTTTCTAATATTTTATTGTTACATAAAGCGACGGCATGTACGATCTTTTAACTAAAATAGTCCATTCAACTACACACAACACACCCTTGGCAAAAAGATTTTAACTTTTATTCATATATATTACACTTATGCTACATAAATCTTAATAACAAAAAGACAAAAAACCAATCTACTTAAATGTCGTATTGTATGCCACAAATACAAACAAAAAGTAACCATTGTCTCAAATTTCCTACGATGAAAACTCTTCACATGATTCTCTTCTTTACCTTCATCTCCATATACCAATTTCCATCGTTTGCTGTAACCGGAGGTTCATGGTCTCTTCTAAGAGACAACATTGGCATTAGTGCTATGCACATGCAACTGCTTCCAAACGACCATGTAGTAATATTTGATCGAACCGATTTCGGATCATCAAACATCACCGGAACATGTCGTCCCCTTAGTGACGACTGTTCGGCACATTCGGTGGACTACAACGTAGATTCCAATGAAGTCCGTCCTCTGTTTGTCCGAACAAATTTCTGGTGCTCATCCGGTTCTTTAATGCCAGATGGAGCACTAGTACAAACGGGGGGATCCGGTGAAGGGTCACTCATGGTACGGAGATATACGAGTTGTGAAGGTTGCGACTGGGAAGAAATACCGAATGGGTTGTTCAAAATCTACATTTTGTCATATTATTGCAACAGGTTCATCAATAGCTCCGAAAGAATACATCCTCAACATTCAAGATTATTTATGTGACGAGGTAATTGACTTAATTCCCTTTTAAATTGCATCTAATATTCTTCTAGTTAGGCAGATAACTGTAAAATCATATATGTTTAAAAAGTTCAAACACACAATTATGTTTAAAAAGAAATAACATATGTTAAGTTTTGTGATCTAGAATTCGTATTGGCGTTATGAATATATAGTAAATGTAGAACGTTAGTTCGTTACCATTAGTCTGTTTTAGTGATCTGATCGAGTTTGTTTTCGTATAATATTCATGACAAGAGTTTAAGCAGATATTTGATCTCCCAGACATTTTCTGTGGAAAATCTGTGGATGCTCATCCTATACCGAAACCTTAACCTCTTTCTAAGAGGTAACGATTAAAATTTATGATATGCTGCCTCATTAGTTTAGTACTATTTATGCATTATTGTTTCCTTTTGTTTGTTTCATATATAAAGCTAAAAGCTAAATGTTTGTTACTCCCAATGCTATTATGCTAATCTATATAAGGCAAACCAAAGTCGGGCTAAGAGGGAAAGATTAACGAGAAATAGGACTTGGCCACTAAATGCATTATATAGTAGTATAGATATAGATATAGATATAGATATAGATATAGATATAGATAATAAGTTGTTTAAATAAGCCTTCCAAAACACCCACCCCACTTAGTTACCACCTTATATGGTTATTGATACATTATTGTTTATTATTGGTTTCTCGATCAGGAAAAAACGCCTTTTCGCTTGTGTAGCTAGAGCTGGTAAATGGAATAATGAATGCAAGAATAACATAGACGCCATCTATAACGACAACGACAACAACAACAACCAGGTCATTTTTGTTAAATGTATTGTTTTAATTATTCGGATTCGGATTTCGAATAGTGAAAATCACTATCCGAATTTTCGGATATCCGATTTTGAACACCCCTACTTATATGGTTCAAAAAAAGTTGTTGTCATAATGTTGATTTGATATAGTCAGACAACGCAACAGTAGATACACTTATCAAACGGTTAATAATGTATATGCATATTTGCAATATTGTTTAGTTTTGTTTTCAAGAAAAGAAGAAATATATCACTTTTGTATATTGTAAAAATTTAATACATATGTTAATAGCAGGATGTAATTAATTTATAGCATAAGTACCTCAAAACTAAATGTAGTAAAAAGCCTCAAATTAACTAATTTTTTTTTTATCAATATTTGAAGTAGAATGTGACACGGTGAACTAGAATAGAAAAAGGCGGAATATATAAAGGCCTTTCGTGTAAATGAGGGACATTTTATGTTTTTAACTCAATTGGGGAGTTGGCGCTTTAATAAAAGAGTAAATGATGTAAAGATCTATAAATGGGTAAAAGTAATACTCATTTTGTTTATTGTATTGCATTCCATGGTCTTAATCTTCTGAATCTCACAATACTCAACTCACAAAATCTAATGAGATTAAGATTTATGTATATAGTTAATAGGTCTAGAATATTTGTGACGAGGGAAACAAACTGACGAGCAGGAAGTTTCAAAAAGAATTCACCGTTTTGGAAATTCACTTCTCACATTGAAAATTATGTTAGGGATTTCCATTCATGTAGTTTGATACAAAATAAAATGTACTCACAACTGTTGCACTTCATTTAGCAATACTTTACAACTTGCAAGGTAAAACTTTTGTCATTGTTAAACCATATATAACACGTATAAATTACAAATTTATTTGCTTGAATAAAATGCTATAACTTTCTTGGACTTCAAACTACCTTTTCTAATATTTTATTGTTACATAAAGCGACGGCATGTACGATCTTTTAACTAAAATAGTCCATTCAACTACACACAACACACCCTTGGCAAAAAGATTTTAACTTTTATTCATATATATTACACTTATGCTACATAAATCTTAATAACAAAAAGACAAAAAACCAATCTACTTAAATGTCGTATTGTATGCCACAAATACAAACAAAAAGTAACCATTGTCTCAAATTTCCTACGATGAAAACTCTTCACATGATTCTCTTCTTTACCTTCATCTCCATATACCAATTTCCATCGTTTGCTGTAACCGGAGGTTCATGGTCTCTTCTAAGAGACAACATTGGCATTAGTGCTATGCACATGCAAATGCTTCCAAACGACCATGTAGTAATATTTGATCGAACCGATTTCGGATCATCAAACATCACCGGAACATGTCGTCCCCTTAGTGACTACTGTTCGGCACATTTGGTGGACTACAACGTAGATTCCAATGAAGTCCGTCCTCTGTTTGTCCGAACAAATTTCTGGTGCTCATCCGGTTCTTTAATGCCAGATGGAGCACTAGTACAAACGGGGGGATCCGGTGAAGGGTCACTCATGGTACGGAGATATACGAGTTGTGAAGGTTGCGACTGGGAAGAAATACCGAATGGGTTGTTCAATAACCGATGGTATGCTAGCAATCAACTACTCCCCGACGGACGACGGATAGTTGTCGGGGGTAGGGATTCCCCAAGCTATGAGTATTTTCCCAAGATACCGGTGGCCGAAACAAGACCTTTACAGTTTCTTGTGGATACAAATGATAATGGATCAGGAGAACAATCTCTATCCATTTATCTTCCTTCTTCCGGATGGGTCCCCTGTTTATAATTCGCAAACAATAGGGCGATTGTTTTTTGACCACGAGAGAACATAATTTTAAAAGATACTGCTACGATCCCCGGGGAAGACCCAAGAAACTATCCCAGCACAGGATCTAGCAGTGTTGCTCCCTTTGAAGATCATTGAAGGGAAGGTATCTGAAATTGAGTTATGGTTTGTGGTGGTGCACCTAGATCATGTTTTGGAAATGCAGGACATGGAACTATGAGAGAGCTTTAGACACATGTGCGAGAATCAATGTATCACAGCCCAATGCAGAGTGGGCGGTAGAAACCATGTCGTTGGCTCGGGTAATGGGTGATCTCCTCCTCCTTCCTACTGGAGATATACTAATAATAAGCGGGAGGATCATCTGGTACTGCGTCCTGGGAGTTGGGTCGGGATCCGGTTCTTACACCAATCATTTACCACATGAATAACCCTCTTGAATTCCGTTTTGAGCTTCAAAACCCAAACCAAGTACCAAGGATGTACCACTCTACCGCAATATTGTTGCGAGATGGGAGAGTGATGGTGGGGGGTAGTAAGCCACACGATAAGTACTTGTTCGAAGGCGTCCTGTTTCCCACAGACCTGAGTTTGGAGGCTTTTTCTCCATGGTATTTGTTTGCAAGCAGACCAGTAATCAACTCACCATTATCCGATGTCAAATATGGTGATATGGTACAATTGTCTGTGACCATAGCAGACCAATTCGATCCAATGAATATTTTTGTCACAATGGTTGCACTAGCTTTCAATACCCACTCATTCTCCATGAATCAACGACTGATTGTACTCGAATCTGTCAAAGTTGATCCTCTTGGTCCAGCATATTCTGTTTCAGTGACAATGCCACCCTCAGGTACCATTGCACCGCCGGGATATTATCTACTCTTCGTCGTTAATAAAGACATTCCTAGTGAAGGGATTTGGGTACGTATTGCATGATCATGATCGACCATTATATTAATGTAATCTATATATTAATTACATGTTGATTCCCTGGCTAATTATATGATTAATGATTAATGCCTAGCTTGTTAGTAGGTTATTAATTGAAATAGGGACGGTTGGATTTCTATATGTATCAAGATATATATTAAATTCTATTTATTACGCTGTAGTAACCAATTTTAATAAATATCATAAAATGATTAGAAGACAACAGACGACTATTTAAATGAGTCTAAATGTCTCAATACTAATGATCAAGATAAACCAGTTGTTTACATAAAAAAGGGAAGAAAAAAAAAGATAAGATAATAAACTAGTTATATGAAATAAAGAAACACATATCAAACGTATAATTGATGTCACTCTCCATAATGATTTCATATTCATAGTTTATTAACTTTGAAGCACTTATTCCATTTTTTTTCATTAAGACAAGCCATATCTTAAAAAAAAATAACTTTAAACCCACTCAATTAAGTTTTATATATTAACAGCCTTTGATCAAAAACTAATTTTTTTTAAATAATAAAGTGCAAAATCCTCTCAACTCTATTATTAACCATGTTATATCATACTCTGGTCAAAATGTAATAAAAATGACTCATTTTTGACTATAATCAAATATGTGACTTAAATCAACAAACACCTTTCTATATCAGCTTTTTAAACATGATAAAACCTATTTAAGCATTCACACCAATATAAACTATCTATGCTTGTTGTCTACAAATAGATATATTCTTGAAATAAAACACCATTAATTATGTAATTAACCAAATAATAACAACATATACGCAAAATTCCATTTTCGCAATTTTCAATTTCATAAACCCATGGTACGTATTAAAAGTAGGCTTATTAAATATGGTGTTTAATATGACGTGTTCAATAGATGAAAATATTGCTCACATGATATTAAATTTTAAAAATCTTTTGTATGTCAAACATAATCCATAGCCGGAAAATATGTTTGACACAAATTGGGCATAGCCGGAAAATATTTTAGCATCTTTTCCTATTGAACAAGTTTTAGTAGTTTCCGGAACAGCTAAGATTATAACTTCCACTGGTAGTATGTTCATACTCTTAATTAAGCAAACCAAATTTCTTCTGTATTTAAAGAAATTACATTGGAAAGGAATGAAACAAAAAACTTCAATAACGCTAACTTTGCTTTGAACCCAACAGAAACCAATTTTTTTAACCTTATTTATCTTTATAACACCGTATTTATCATTCTTTTCAGCTCAGAGAAGTTTTAGTTTTGATCTCGAATGAGAAGTGGCGTTGCCCATCAGCTGCACCATTAACAAAAGTTATCGAAGAGGTTTCAAACTTAGGGTTCATGAGGGAGGGATCTGATATATTTAAAGTGGTACATCTTATCATATAAAATAATATTCAGGTGAAAGAGGTCAAGCCTCATGTCTCTTGGTTTGTGTATGTTATAAATTATGTTTATTGAAACCTGATTTGACTATATGAAATAGGAATCTACATTTTGTCATATTATTGCAACAGGTTCATCAATAGCTCCGAAAGAATACATCCTCAACATTCAAGATTATTTATGTGACGAGGTAATTGACTTAATTCCCTTTTAAATTGCATCTAATATTCTTCTAGTTAGGCAGATAACTGTAAAATCATATATGTTTAAAAAGTTCAAACACACAATTATGTTTAAAAAGAAATAACATATGTTAAGTTTTGTGATCTAGAATTCGTATTGGCGTTATGAATATATAGTAAATGTAGAACGTTAGTTCGTTACCGTTAGTCTGTTTTAGTGATCTGATCGAGTTTGTTTTCGTATAATATTCATGACAAGAGTTTAAGCAGATATTTGATCTCCCAGACATTTTCTGAGGAAAATCTGTGGATGCTCATCCTATACCGAAACCTTAACCTCTTTCTAAGAGGAGTAACGATTAAAATTTCTGATATGCTGCCTCATTAGTTTAGTACTATTTATGCATTATTGTTTCCTTTTGTTTGTTTCATATATAAAGCTAAAAGCTAAATGTTTGTTACTCCCAATGCTATTATGCTAATCTATATAAGGCAAACCAAAGTCGGGCTAAGAGGGAAAGATTAACGAGAAATAGGACTTGGCCACTAAATGCATTATATAGTAGTATAGATATAGATATAGATATAGATATAGATATAGATATAGATAATAAGTTGTTTAAATAAGCCTTCCAAAACACCCACCCCACTGAGTTACCACCTTATATGGTTATTGATACATTATTGTTTATTATTGGTTTCTCGATCAGGAAAAAACGCCTTTTCGCTCGTGTAGCTAGAGCTGGTAAATGGAATAATGAATGCAAGAATAACATAGACGCCATCTATAACGACAACGACAACAACAACAACCGGGTCATTTTTGTTAAATGTATTGTTTTAATTATTCGGATTCGGATTTCGGATAGTGAAAATCACTATCCGAATTTTCGGATATTCGATTTTGAACACCCCTACTTATATGGTTCAAAAAAAGTTGTTGTCATAATGTTGATTTGATATAGTCAGACAACGCAACAGTAGATACACTTATCAAACGGTTAATAATGTATATGCATATTTGCAATTTTGTTTAGTTTTGTTTTCAAGAAAAGAAGAAATATATCATTTTTGTATATTGTAAAAATTTAATACATATGTTAATAGCAGGATGTAATTAATTTATAGCATAAGTACCTCAAAACTAAATGTAGTAAAAAGCCTCAAATTAACTAATTTTTTTTATCAATATTTGAAGTAGAATGTGACACGGTGAACTAAAATAGAAAAAGGCGGAATATATAAAGGCCTTTCGTGTAAATGAGGGACATTTTATGTTTTTAACTCAATTGGGGAGTTGGCGCTTTAATAAAAGAGTAAATGATGTAAAGATCTATAAATGGGTAAAAGTAATACTCATTTTGATTATTGTATTGCATTCCATGGTCTTAATCTTCTGAATCTCACAATACTCAACTCACAAAATCTAATGAGATTAAGATTTATGTATATAGTTAATAGGTCTAGAATATTTGTGACGAGGGAAACAAACTGACGAGCAGGAAGTTTCAAAAAGAATTCACCGTTTTGGAAATTCACTTCTCACATTGAAAATTATGTTAGGGATTTCCATTCATGTAGTTTGATACAATATAAAATGTACTCACAACTGTTGCACTTCATTTAGCAATACTTTACAACTTGCAAGGTAAAACTTTTGTCATTGTTAAACCATATATAACACGTATAAATTACAAATTTATTTGCTTGAATAAAATGCTATAACTTTCTTGGCTTCAAACTACCTTTTCTAATATTTTATTGTTACATAAAGCGACGGCATGTACGATCTTTTAACTAAAATAGTCCATTCAACTACACACAACACACCCTTGGCAAAAAGATTTTAACTTTTATTCATATATATTACACTTATGCTACATAAATCTTAATAACAAAAAGACAAAAAACCAATCTACTTAAATGCCGTATTGTATGCCACAAATACAAACAAAAAGTAACCATTGTCTCAAATTTCCTACGATGAAAACTCTTCACATGATTCTCTTCTTTACCTTCATCTCCATATACTAATTTCCATCGTTTGCTGTAACCGGAGGTTCATGGTCTCTTCTAAGAGACAACATTGGCATTAGTGCTATGCACATGCAACTACTTCCAAACGACCATGTAGTAATATTTGATCGAACCGATTTCGGATCATCAAACATCACCGGAACATGTCGTCCCCTTAGTGACTACTGTTCGGCACATTCGGTGGACTACAACGTAGATTCCAATGAAGTCCGTCCTCTGTTTGTCCGAACAAATTTCTGGTGCTCATCCGGTTCTTTAAAGCACTAGTACAAACGGTGGGATCCGGTGAAGGGTCACTCATGGTACGGAGATATACGAGTTGTGAAGGTTGCGACTGGGAAGAAATACCGAATGGGTTGTTCAATAACCGATGGTATGCTAGCAATCAACTATTCCCCGACGGACGACAGATAGTTGTCGGGGGTAGGGATTCCCCAAGCTATGAGTATTTTCCCAAGATACCGGTGGCCGAAATAAGACCTTTACAGTTTCTTGTGGATACAAATGATAATGGATCAGAGAACAATCTCTATCCATTTATCTTCCTTCTTCCGGATGGGTCCTTGTTTATATTCGCAAACAATAGGGCGATTGTTTTTGACCACGAGAAGAACATAATTTTAAAAGATATGCCTACGATCCCCGGGGAAGACCCAAGAAACTATCCCAGCACAGGATCTGCAGTGTTGCTCCCTTTGAAGATCATTGAAGGGAAGGTATCTGAAATTGAAGTTATGGTTTGTGGTGGTGCACCTAGATCAAGTTTTGGAAATGCAGGACATGGAACATATGAGAGAGCTTTAGACACATGTGCGAGAATCAATGTATCACAGCCCAATGCAGAGTAGGCGGTAGAAACCATGTCGTTGGCTCGGGTAATGGGTGATCTCCTCTTCCTTCCTACCGGAGATATACTAATAATAAGCGGGAGGATCATCTGGTACTGCGTCCTGGGAGTTGGGTCGGGATCCGGTTCTTACACTAATCATTTACCACACGAATAACCCTCTTGAATTCCGTTTTGAGCTTCAAAACCCAAACCAAGTACCAAGGATGTACCACTCTACCGCAATATTGTTGCGAGATGGGAGAGTGATGGTGGGGGGTAGTAAGCCACACGATAAGTACTTGTTCGAAGGCGTCCTGTTTTCCACAGACCTGAGTTTGGAGGCTTTTTCTCCATGGTATTTGTTTGCAAGCAGACCAGTAATCAACTCACCATTATCCGATGTCAAATATGGTGATATGGTACAATTGTCTGTGACCATAGCAGACCAATTCGATCCAATGAATATTTTTGTCACAATGGTTGCACCAGCTTTCAATACCCACTCATTCTCCATGAATCAACGACTGATTGTACTCGAATCTGTCAAAGTTGATCCTCTTGGTCCAGCATATTCTGTTTCAGTGACAATGCCACCCTCAGGTACCATTGCACCGCCAGGATATTATCTACTCTTCGTCGTTAATAAAGACATTCCTAGTGAAGGGATTTGGGTACGTATTGCATGATCATGATCGACCATTATATTAATGTAATCTTTATATTAATTACATGTTGATTCCCTGGCTAATTATATGATTAATGATTAATGCCTAGCTTGTTAGTAGGTTATTAATTGAAATAGGGACGGTTGGATTTCTATATATTACGCTGTAGTAACCAATTTTAATAAATATCATAAAATGATTAGAAGACAACAGACGACTATTTAAATGAGTCTAAATGTCTCAATACTAATGATCAAGATAAACCAGTTGTTTACATAAAAAAGGGAAGAAAAAAAAAGATAAGATAATAAACTAGTTATATGAAATAAAGAAACACCCTTTGATCAAAAACTAAATTTTTTTAAATCATATAATTGCAAAATCCTCTCAACTCTATTATTAACCATTTTATATCATACTCTGGTCAAAATATAAAAATGACTCATTTTTTGACTTATAATCAAATATGTGACTTAAATCAACAAACACCTTTCTATATCAGCTTTTTAAACATGATAAACCTATTTTAAGCATTCACACCAATATAAACTATCTATGCTTGTTGTCTACAAATAGATAATATTCTTGAAATAAAACACCATTAATTATGTAATTAACCAAATAATAACAACATATACGCAAATTCCATTTTCGCAATTTTCAATTTCATAACCCATGGTACGTATTAAAATGTAGGCTTATTAAAATATGGTGTTTAATATGACGTATTCAATAGATGAAAAATATATGCTCACATGATATTAAATTTTAAAAATCTTTTGAATGTCAAACATAATCCATAGCCGGAAAATATGTTTGACACAAATTGGGCATAGCCGGAAAATATTTTAGCATCTTTTCCTATTGAACAAGTTTTAGTAGTTTCCGGAACAGCTAAGATTATAACTTCCACTGGTAGTGTGTTCATACTCTTAATTAAGCAAACCAAATTTCTTCTGTATTTAAAGAAATTACATTGGAAAGGAATGAAACAAAAAACTTCAATAACGCTAACTTTGCTTTGAACCCAACAGAAACCAATTTTTTTTAACCTTATTTATATTTATAACACCTTATTTATCATTCTTTTCAGCTCAGAGAAGTTTTAGTTTTGATCTCGAATGAGAAGTGGCGTTGCCCATCAGCTGCACCATTAACAAAAGTTATCGAAGAGGTTTCAAACTTAGGGTTCATGAGGGAGGGATCTGATATATTTGAAGTGGTACATCTTATCTTATAAAATAATATTCAGGTGAAAGAGGTCAAGCCTCATGTCTCTTGGTTTGTGTATGTTATAAATTATGTTTATTGAAACCTGATTTGACTATCTGAAATAGGAATCTACATTTTGTCATATTATTGCAACAGGTTCATCAATAGCTCCGAAAGAATACATCCTCAACATTCAAGATTATTTATGTGACGAGGTGATTGACTTAATTCCCTGTTAAATTGCATCTAATATTCTTCTAGTTAGGCAGATAACTGTAAAATCATATATGTTTAAAAAGTTCAAACACACAATTATGTTTAAAAAGAAATAACATATGTTAAGTTTTGTGATCTAGAATTCGTATTGGCGTTATGAATATATAGTAAATGTAGAACGTTAGTTCGTTACCATTAGTCTGTTTTAGTGATCTGATCGAGTTTGTTTTCGTATAATATTCATGACAAGAGTTTAAGCAGATATTTGATCTCCCATACATTTTCTGTGGAAAATCTGTGGATGCTCATCCTATACCGAAACCTTAACCTCTTTCTAAGAGGAGTAACGATTAAAATACCTGATATGCCTCATTAGTTTAGTACTATTTATGCATTATTGTTTCCTTTTGTTTGTTTCATATATAAACCTAAAAGCTAAATGTTTGTTACTCCCAATGCTATTATGCTAATCTATATAAGGCAAACCAAAGTCGGGCTAAGAGGGAAAGATTAACGAGAAATAGGACTTGGCCACTAAATGCATTATATAGTAGTATAGATATAGATATAGATATAGATATAGATATAGATATCGATATAGATAATAAGTTGTTTAAATAAGCCTTCCAAAACACCCACCCCACTGATATCTCCATGCCTTGATCGTTGGCGATCCGTCAGAGTAAGTGCGCCACTGACTGTTACTCTCAACGTCCGAAAATAATTAGTAATAAAAATTAGAATACATAAGCGACAATTTGAAGTAGTAAGATAGGCAATTATTTTGTGACGGATAAACATATTCTGACTTGTGATACATTGAACAGGCAGGTTTTGATTTTTCACATTGCCCGACTTGCAAAGCCCAGTTTCATGTTCGAGTGTTCAACAAAATTCAAACTATTTGTTACCAGAGAAATTTTCCTTGTTTTTTTGTTTATACAAACAGTTGAGTCTTCTAACTACACTTACCTTCTTTTTTCAAGTATAAATGTGTTGTTACCGATCGACTTGTGAGTAATTTGAATACTATGTTTAAAACAGATGATTGGAATGATGGGCGGTCTAGCATATCTTGCTATTACACATGGGTCTTTATTAGCAGTGGAGGCCCTGAGGGTGTGCTGGTCGTGCGGTCGCACGGGGCCTCCAATTTTTAGGGGCCTCCGATTTAATTTTTTTTTCTTTTTTCTTTTTGATACAAGCTTACAAATTATCTTTGTCCCATATTTGAGTCATAAGAGAAATAAAAGTTTAGTTTTTACTTTTGTCCCACATCGGTGGAAGAAGAAAATGATTAATTGATTAGATAGCTATAAATTAACCTACCTATGCTTTTGAAAAAATTACACCACATACTTTCAATTTCAGGTACGTATTTGATTATTATTTATGTTTAATATTTCCAAAAGTATCGTATTGGATAGTTTATCTATTGTCTAAGAATACAATATATACTATTTGTTACACAGTTAGTTAGTAGATAATTGTTAACTTGTTAGGTGTTTATTTATTTTTTATATAAAGGATGCCTCCAACTAGAAAATTTGAATCTGGTTATTAGATAATTGTTAACTTGTTAAGTTTTTTTTTTTCACTATTTTGTGTACATAGTTGATAATGCTATTATTTCAGTGGAGCAAAGATTTGAGCAATACAAACAGTATGAAGACATTTTTGGTTTTTTATTCACAGCTGAAAAATTGAAGTCACTGAATACTGTTGAACTAAAGGCAAGATGCAAAAATCTTGAAAAGAGGTTACAAAATGGTGATATCTCAGACATTGATGGTGATGATTTATTCAACGAAATGGAATTGTTACAAAAGACTTTGTCCGTCGAACACGACACAACCAACTCAATACTTGATTTTTTGAAACGGTTAAACACTTATCCGGTTTCTTGTTTGGCATACATAATATTTTTGACTGTTCCCATTACTGTTGCATCCGCGGAAAGAAGCTTTTCTAAACTAAAACTCTTAAAATCTTATTTGCGGTCTACCATGTCTCAAGAGAGATTAAATGCATTGAGTTTAATTTCAATTGAGAACGAGTTTCTTGATAATATTGATTATGAAAGTATAATAGATGAATTTGATTCAAAAAATGATAGAAGATCGATGTTTAGAAAATAATAATATAACTCGTGTTTATTATAAAGAAAAGTATTTATTATAAATTTTATAGGGCCTCTTTCAAGTTTTTGCACCGGGCCTCCGAAATGTCAAGGTCGGGCCTGTTTATTAGATCACAGTTGGTTCCGTATATTGCCACGCATCCTATTTCATTCTACTATTGTGTTGGCAAGTTTTTTCCCTTACAACCATACAACATAAGTTGTTAGTGCGATTTATGAACCTTTTGCTATTATAATCGTATATTTTCTTATTTAAGCATTTATAACTTTGTTCCATAGGG
>CAJVGC010000582.1:25446698-25486304 GCA_910822075.1 Senecio squalidus
ACTTAAAAGTGTGACAAATTATTTCAAATCCTCACACTTGGAAGTGTGAAGAATTATCTCAAAATCCTCACACTTATAAACATGAAAAATTATATCAACATAATCACACAAAAAAGCGTGGAAGATTTTGTTACACCAATATTCCTCGCGCACATGTGGGGCGTGAACTTCTTAAATCTTCACGCTTTTAAGTGTGAAAATATATCTTAAAAAGTGTGAAAAATCAATCATTTTGTTGTAGTGATCTATTGTTGTAGAGTTTTCATTCCACATACTTTGAATTAGCTTTTGAAGAAAATAAGAGGTTTGAAGATACCCCGATTCTCTATAATTGAGGTTTTAACATGTTTTCTAGCTAGATTCTAAATTTCCTAGAAAACAAAAACAAAGTCTCCGTCACAAAAAGTATGCACAAAACCTTTTTTGATAAACTTGAACAAGACAAAACCATAAACAAAAGTATAAACAAAATCTACGCTCAAGAAAAATATTTTCTCATTGAAGCATTTCACAAGGAAGTTGGTAGACATAGTTGTTGGAATAAATCCATCTTATGTAAATAAATATAAAATGGGTACCTTATGAACCATTGTCTAATCAATAGTTGTTTGACTAACATTATCGCAAAAATTACACAGAAAAGCAACAAACGTTGATTTAATTGTCATTGTGTTTAACCAATTTTATTTTTTTATCAAAAAAATCATCAATTTTAGATACGTTGTTATTGTATGAAAACTTAACTTGAAATATCGTTTTTTTTTTTTTACTTATTTATGTTTTTTTTTTCCCATAGTTAGGTGTCACATATGTTATATTGTCGTCATATATATTGATTTAAAGGGAAAAAAAAGTTAATAATTCTTTCATATTTAATAATTTTTTAATGAAAAATACGTTTTCGTATCATCAATTATTGAGACCAAATGTCAAAAAAAATACCTCGATAAACATATATATATACACATATATATATATATATATATATATATATATATATATATATATATATATATATATATATATATATATGGAATGATTCATGCGAGAACTCAAAATTCTGCGAGAACCGCTTGTGATTGGTCTAACATTTTATTACTTTAAAACATTTTTAAAAATTAATAAGGGTATATTAGTAAATGTGTTGATGTTTTTCATTTAATTGTTTAATTATTTATTCATTTTTCTCTCCTATCTTCTAAATTCTCTCGCCATTTCGATTCAGAATTAAAAAACAAAAAATAACTCTTTAAATCGTTTTTAATTATGATAATAATGTATTTATTAGTAAATGATTTCTTCAAACAAGAACAAAGGTATTCATACATATATTCATAACTGAACGACTATTGTTCATATCATAACGAGATCAAATTCCACTGCTAATATATGATGTTCATAAATGAACTGGGCATGTCGAAAGGTGAACAAAATCATGTTTTTTTTCCGTTAAAGTATGTTTATATGCCAATATATTTAAAATCAAGGAGGACTACATAATAAAATCGATCTTCAAAACAACGCATCATATTATGTATATGTGCTGATTTCATAGAATAGTTTATTTTCCTTTTGCCAAAATAAAAGCGTAAAATCTATTATATTTTGACGGCATGTTTAGAAAAAAAAAAACAAAAGAAAAAAGATTAAAAAAAAAGATAAAAGAGTGAGTGGGGTAACAGTTAAGAGAAAAAGGTGGTGGTTTTGAATGAAATTAAAAGATACGAAGGGATTTTCTTCGATAAAATTCCCCTTTTACCCTTTATTCTTTTAAATTAATTACCATCATGCCACAATCCATATCAACCCTTGATTACTTTAATTAAAGGCTATTATTTAGTTCACGCTGAATTTTGAGTTCTCGCATAAATCATTCAATATATATATATATATATATATATATATATATATATATATATATATATATATATATATATATATATATATATATATATATATATATATATATATACATATATATATATATATATCACATATATGACATTTATTTTTGAAAGAATTCACATAATTATTATATTTCAATATTTAACGAGATTTCATGTTAACTTTTACATACAATTAATGACAATGTATCTAAAGTTGATGTTTTTTTGCGAAAAAACAAAGTTGGTTATACACAATGACAAACGAGTCAAAGTTCGATGCTTTTCGGTGCAATTTTCACCGCTATCGTGTTATATAGGATGAAAATCAGTTTATTTGCTAAATATACAGATTAGAAGAGGACGTGTAAGAGGTTGATAACTGAAAAACAATTACATGAATCTTTTTATTCAATTGGAAATCGATGTCTAGGAGGCGGAATAGAACAAGGAAACAAAATCGGCATTCAATTGATATGAATTAAGAAAATTCCAAGTGTATTTCAATTGTTAATCGACTCGGGATATCAATTTCAAGTTCAATTTTAGGATTACATCAACGAATCGGCTGAATTTTTAGTTCAACCTTAGTCAAAATTAAAATTCAACCAATAAGGCGTGGATACTTGTCATAACTGCTTTTTAGTCGCTTTTCTTTATTAATGGAAGGATACTTCATGTTTTCTTTTTTTCTCTTTTTCTCTATTTCTGAATATGGAATATTGGACTTTATAACAAGTTAAGTTGCAAGATTCGACGTAGTATGTAAGTTATTATTTGAAATGGCAACCGAAATGTAATCTATATATATTATAAAGCATTTGTTAGAGCAAGGATTGCCAGGCTCAGTAACTTGGGTGTTTGGGATTCAACCCCTTGACCTCCTGCTTAGCAGTGCGAACCTATCAAGCTCTTGGCGAGCCTAAGGTGGTCAAGTGGCTGGTTGGAGAAAGATGATCGGAATATGTTTACTGCGGGAAGTGTATAGGTATTCCGGTCAAGAGATACTGTGTGCAAGTATGAGAGTGGAGAAGATGTGTCCAAAACTTGAAGTGTTGAGTATTTATACCCAACACTACCAGGCATCAACAACGTATGGCAATGATGACCATTTATGGCACATCAATAGGATTCCAACGGGTATTAACGTCTATATCATTATATAACTTTATTAATGCTCTGACGGTTACACTCAAGGATTAGGCTTGAGTGTCTGACCGGTAGGATGTCAGGAGCATTATACTACGAGAGGCATCCCAAGGCATTAGTGTTGGTTTAGAGGAATACTATACTTACTAGATGTAAAGTATAAGTATAGGTTCCGGAGTGTCGGACCGAGAGTGTGAGTGTCGGACACCAAACGTCTCGGGACATAACTGACAGCCTAGTGTCGGATGACGGGTCCTGGTGTACGAGTGCCGAACGCCGGGACACGAGTGCCGGATGCCGGGTCACGAGCTCCGGACGCCGGGTCACGAGTGTCGGGCGCTGAGGCAAGCCTCTCGGATACGGGGCCGGAGCCCGGGTGCCGGGGCCAAATCTCCGGACACGGGGCCTTTCCCCCAGACACGGGGCCGAAGCCCGGGTGCCGGGGCCAAATCTCTCGGACACGGGGCCTAGCTCCCGGGCGCCGGGGCCAAACTCCGGACACGGGGCCTAACTCCCGGGTTACGGGGCCAAAGCCTTGGTACCGGGGCCAGATTTCTGGACACGGGGCCTAATTCCCGGGCGTCGGGGCCAAACTCCCGGACACGGGGCCTAACTCCCGGGTGCCGGGGCCAAATCCTTGGTGCCAGGGCCAGGTTTCCGGACACGGGGCCTATCTCCCGGACACGGGGCCGAAGCCCGGGTGCCGGGGCCAAATCTCCCGGACACGGGGCCTGATTCTCGGTGTCGGGGCCAAATCTCCCGGACACGGGGCCAAGGGCCAAGTATCCGGACGCCGGAGCCTTGTGTCCGGACGCTGGACGAAATGTCCGGATGCTGGGGCCTTGTGTCCGGACGCCGGAGCCTAAGGGCCGGAGCTAGGAGATAGCAGGCAAGCTTTTGTAAGTCAGGTTATGTGTTTAGGGGGTTAATGGGCTATGTGTATGAGCCATTCCCTACTAACACTATCATGCCCCCCAGTTAGGTTTTAAAATGGTTTTTTAAGCCTAACTTTTTTTGTTCTTATTGTCTCTTCCGGCGATTCTTTGGCCATGCCTTTCTTGGCCGTTTGAGGTTGCCTTGAGTAGTTGTGACCGAGGCCATGTGCAATGTGTCTTTGAAAAATAATGTTTTATTGGGTGATCAAGCCAATAACACATTTTTAACCTGTTATCTTGGATGTTGTGTCACACCATCTTGGGTGTGCGTAAGAGTAATTATACTGAATTGTGTCTATGACACTCATTTGAGTACCTATGGTTCCCGATGACATAGCTAGATGTTGGCATCTCATGTATATTTCATATCGTGCCGATGGCACTTTTGTTGGTTAACCGTCAATTTGTTTTACTCGCGAGTGATGTCGCTTCCCAATGAGAAGTGCTTGCCTTTTCCCGGTAGGTAAAAAGACGAATATGTGATTGCATGTTTGGAGTAGACTGAAGATGCCTATATGTGCCTTTTGCTAAATTTCCCTCCAAACGTAGTTTGGGGTGGTGCATCAGGTTTGTTGCCTTGTGGGATACATAGATCAGACCACTTAGTATTTTGAGGTGCATTTTTGTGAATGACTCTTTGAAGAGTGTTTTCTTATGGTGTAGCCAAGTCCCTGATGAGTGAGATGGCCAAATACCAAAGTTTGCCAGATTTCCCAGATATCCAGACTTGGCTAGTTGTTGATTGTCAAGGTGTACCATGTTGTAGAGACATCCGGACTGGCCGGCTGTTCAGGTTTTTTTTTTTTTTTTTTTTTTTTTTTAAACTTGCGGCATTGAAACAACTGTTGGCTAGGCACATTCTGACGGGTGTTGTGGTTGTAAGTGCTGACAATCAGCAATAGTATGTAAATATTAAACGTAGCACCTTTTTAGATTCATTGCATTCCATGTCCTGGGTAATGGTTGTCCATCTAAGTCAGACAGGGTGTAGGAGCCAGTTCCATGTGCTTCAAGGACACTATATGGGCCTTCCCATGTGGGACCCAACTTGCCCAATTTTTCAGTCCTGCTAGCTTCATTCTTCCGCCATACGAGATCTTCCACTTTGAAAGATGTGTGTCGGACTCTTTGGTTATAATACTTAGCCATCTGTCTATGGCTTTCTGCTTGTCGGATGAGAGATATTTCTCTTCGCTCCTCGATGATATTCAAGTTCTCCCTTAGGGCTTCTTCGTTTAGCTCCGGATTGAAATGAAGGGTCCGGTGAGTAGGGATTGTAAGTTCTGGTGGGATAACTGCCTCAGTGCCATAGACTAGGCTGAAAGGGGTTTCAGATGTAGTTCTGCCGGGGGAAGTTCTATGTGCCCAAAGAATGCCTGGGATTTCGTCTACCCATGCATTTGCATATTTTCCCAATCTGGCCTTAATTCCCTTGACGATTGCTTTGTTCATGACTTCCACCTGACCATTAGCTTGTGGGTGTGCCACAGAGGTAAATCGTTGTTGGATATCCATATCCGGACACCAAGTCTTAAATGGATTATCTGCAAATTGTTTTCCATTATAACTGACTAGGACGTGTGGAACTCCAAAGCGACATACTAAATGTTCCCAAACGAAGCTTATCATTCGAGGCCCGGTGATAGTTGCCAAGGGCTTAGCTTCAATCCATTTTTTGAAATAGTCCACAGCCACTAAAAGGTATTTAACATTGCCTACTCCAGGGGGGAATGGTCCGACAATGTCAATTCTCCATTTGTAAAATGGTCATGCGCTAGTCACTGGAATGAGGTCTTGCTTTGGCATTTTTGAGACTGTCGCATGTTTTTGGCATGATTCACATTTTTCAATTTCTTCCTTTGCATCTCTGTGCATGGATGGCCAGAAGTATCCAAGTCTCATGACCTTAGTGGTTACCGAACGAGGGCCTGCATGCATGCCACAACTTCCACCATGTACATCCTGAATTAGATCCTTTGCTTGTGTTGGGCCGACACATCTTAGATGTGGACCCAAAAAAGACTTCCTAAACAGGTAGTTGTCTATGAGGAGATACATTGGTGCCTTCATTCTGATTTTCCTTGCTAGTTGTTTGTCTTCCGGGAGTTGTCCATTATGAAGGAAGTTTTTTATTGGAGTCATCCAACAGTCTTCCTCCGTTATTGCGGCCACTTCCTTTGTTGGCACTATGGATTTCTCAGTTAGGACTTCCACCAACAATTCTTTCTTGAGATGGGCGAAGGAGGATGCTGCAAGTTTGCTCAATGCATCTGCTATTTTGTTACGGTTTCTTGGCACTTGCTCTATGGTAAATTTTGAGAGTCCGAAATGATTTTTCTGGTTTCTTCCAAGTATTGTTGCATGGAAGTTTGATTTGCTTCATAACTACCATTGATATGATTAGCTACCAACTGGGAGTCCACAAAAGCTTCTATATTTTGAACTCCCATCTTTCTAGCTATTCGTAGCCCTGATAAGAGAGCTTCATATTCTGCTTCATTGTTGGTTGCCGGGAAGTCAAACTTAAGGGCGTAGGTATACTCGTTTTTTTCTGGATCTGTGAGTATGAGGCCAGCTCCTGACCCTTCTAGGCTGGATGCGCCATCTGTGAAGAGGGTCCAAGGAGGACTGTCTGTCACTAATGGATCCTTTGGTTCTTCCATTCCTTCGATTTCAGCCAGGAAATCTGCCAAGATTTGTCCTTTCATCGAGTTTCGAGGTTGGAAAGAAATTTCATGTTCTCCCAGTTCAATTGCCCATTTTTCTAATCGTCCCGACACTTCTGGTTTTCCCAATATTTGTTTGATTGGTTTGTCTGTTAGCACTTGGATGGGATGTCCTTGAAAATATCTCCTCAAACGTCTAGACGCATGAACCAAAGAGAGTGCCAATTTTTCCAAACATGGATAATTAACCTCTGGGCCTTTCAGTGCCCTACTGATGAAATAGATCGGCATTTGTGAGTCGCCAATTTGGGCTACTAAAACTGCGCTTACACATTCCTTGGAAGCAGCCAAGTATATAGTTAGTGTCTCCCCGGCTATTGGAGCCGTGAGTGTTGGGAGATTGGCCATGAATTTCTTCATTTCTTGAAATGCCACTTCTGCTTCTTCAGACCATGAGAAGTCTTTTTTCCGAATGCATCCCTTTAAGGTATTAAAGAAAGGGAGGGATCGATCTGCGGCTTTGGACAAGAAACGGCTAAGTGCTGCTAGCTTGCTATTTAGGCTTTGGACTTGCTTTTTGGTGGAAGGAGATGGCATGTCAATGACTGCCTGAACCTTCTTAGGTTGACTTTGATGCCATTAGGTGTAACAATATGTCCCAAGAATCCTTCCTCCATGCCAAAACTACACTTGGATGGATTAAGCTTCATGTTAATATTACGTAATGTTTGGAAAGTTTCCAGGATATCAGCCAACATGATGTATTCCGTATTGCTTTTGATAACTATGTCATCTACATAGGCTTCTATGTTCCTTCCCACTTGATTTTTGAAAGTTTCATCTATTAGACGTTGATAGGTTGCTCCAGCGTTTTTCAAACCAAATGGCATTTTTTGGAAACAAAATATGCCTTGGTCTGTGTGAAAAGCTGTTTTGTCTTCATCACCTTTTTTCATACAAATTTGGTGATAACCTTTATATGCATCTAAAAAGCATTTGAGTCTAAATCTATCTAAGGATTCCACTTTCCAATCGATTTCTGGTAAAGGATAGTTGTCCTTTGGACAAGCTTTGTTGATGTCTTTGAAATCAACACATAATCTCCAAGAACCATCTCCCTTCTTTACCATAACTGGATTAGCAATCCAAGTTTGGTATTTTACCTCTCTGACAATCCCTGCTTCGACCATTTTGTTTACTTGGTCACATGCAGATTTACTACGATCCGGGGCCATGCCTCGTTTTTTCTATCGGATTGGCACAATATTGGGATTCGCGTTTAGGGAATGCTCTGCTAGTTCCCTTGGGACACCAGTCATGTCTGATGTCTGCCATGCAAAGACATCAAGGTTTGATTCTAGTAACGCTATGAGTTTAGTCTTTGTCTGTGCTGGGAGTTGTGAACCAATGGTCACTGGTTGTTTAGGGAAATTTTTATTAATAATAACTTTTTGTTCCGGACCATCAATGATTTCCATTGCCAGATCACTTTTGGGACCCTCTACCAGTTTTGGTTTCTCTACCTGTTTGCACTCTTTAGGCCATGACGTTCTAGCCCTGACTGTGGCTATGCCAGCTGGGGTAGGGAACTTTATCATGCCATGAATGGTTGATGGAATTGCTCCAAATTTTTGTAATGTAGGCCTGCCCAGTAGGACATTGTAGGCCGATGGTGCATCAATGATTGCAAAAATAATCATTTCTAACCTATAGTGTGGATATTCTCCTAACATCATGTTTATTGCTCCCTCTCCGATTGGCCAATGCGTCTCACCTGAAAACCCCACTAGATGGAATTGTGTTGGACGCTTTGAATGTTGTACTTTTTCAGGGAGCTTCCTAAAACAGTGGGCATAAATAATGTCCATTGAGCTCCCTGTATCAACATATGCCTTATTCACTTCATAGTTGGCTAACCGGATTTGTATTACTACAGGGTTGATGGAAGGAGTTTCAATTGGTGGAAAGCAAATAAGCTCCATCACCCAATCCTGAAGGACTGATGCCTTCCTTTTGCGAGATGTAGTTTCTTCCTGCGCCATGTATATGTAATTAGGTGGGGTGGTGGATGGGGTATTGGTGGTTGTCTTTGGCTTAAGTGAACCGATTTGTGATGAGGAATTGCATTCCATGGAGAAGAAAAAATGGTGGTGAAACTAAGAAATGAAATGAAAAAAGATAGAAATGAAATGAGACACCGTTGCTAAAACGTGTCCCACGGATGGCGCCAATGTTAGAGCAAGGATTGACAGGCTCAGTAACTTGGGTGTTTGGGATTCAACCCCTTGACCTCCTGCTTAGCAGTGCGAACCTATCAAGCACTTGGCGAGCCTAAGGTGGTCAAGTGGCTGGTTGGAGAAAGATGATCGGAATATGTTTACTGCGGGAAGTGTATAGGTATTCCGGTCAAGAGATACTGTGTGCAAGTATGAGAGTGGAGAAGATGTGTCCAAAACTTGAAGTGTTGAGTATTTATACCCAACACTACCAGGCATCAACAACGTATGGCAATGATGACCATTTATGGCACATCAATAGGATTCCAACGGGTATTAAACTCTATATCATTATATAACTTTATTAATGCTCTGACGGTTACACTCAAGGATTAGGCTTGAGTGTCTGACCGGTAGGATGTCAGGAGCATTATACTACGAGAGGCATCCCAAGGCATTAGTGTTGGTTTAGAGGAATACTATACTTACTAGATGTAAAGTATAAGTATAGGTTCCGGAGTGTCGGACCGAGAGTGTGAGTGTCGGACACCAAACGTCTCGGGACATAACTGACAGCCTAGTGTCGGATGACGGGTCCTGGTGTACGAGTGCCGAACGCCGGGACACGAGTGCCGGATGCCGGGTCACGAGCTCCGGACGCCGGGTCACGAGTGTCGGGCGTTGAGGCACGCCTCCCGGATACGGGGCCGGAGCCCGGGTGCCGGGGCCAAATCTCCGGACACGGGGCCTTTCCCCCAGACACGGGGCCGAAGCTCGGGTGCCGGGGCCAAATCTCTCGGACACGGGGCCTAGCTCCCGGGGGCCGGGGCCAAACTCCGGACACGGGGCCTAACTCTCGGGTGCCGGGCCCAAAGCCTTGGTGCCGGGGCCAGGTTTCCGGACACGGGGCCTAATTCCCGGGCGTCGGGGCCAAACTCCCGGACACGGGGCCTAACTCCCGGGTGCCGGGGCCAAAGCCTTGGTGTCGGGGCCAGGTTTCTGGACACGGGGCCGAAGCCCGGGTGCCGGGGCCAAATCACCTGGACACGGGGCCTGATTCTCGGTGTCGGGGCCAAATCTCCCGGACACGGGGCCAAGGGCCAAGTGTCCGGACGCCGGAGCCTTGTGTCCGGACGCCGGAGCCTAAGGGCTGGAGCTAGGAGATAGCAGGCAAGCTTTTGTAAGTCAGGTTATGTGTTTAGGGGGTTAATGGGCTATGTGTATGAGTCATTCCCTACTAACACTATCAGCATTTGAATTAAAAAATTGAAAAACTAAGAAGCAAATTATCAAAATTACCCTTAATGATCTTCATTAATAGTTACTAATTTGACAACTTATCTATCATTTACATTTAATATCTAATAGTAATTAATTAACATTTATTTTAAACTTCAAACTATATTAATCTAACTTAAATTAATAATATGTATACCCAACTTATACTCAATATTTGTACTAAATTTTTTTATTAGACGTAAATATTTTGACACCATTAATCAAACATGAATATGTAATAAATAATAATCGGGTATTGGTTCATGTTTATAAGAATCAAGTGAGTTTAAGAACTCAAAAAATCAAAATGAAAACATGAATTATACCTTACACGAATCAACAACAAAATCAGGAAATTGTGTAAATCGAATAACGAAGCGGATACACACGATTGGATAGCCTTCTAATCATCACTAAACACCTCCGATCGTCCTCTACATCCCCACGAGGTTTCCCACTCTAAACCAGCAGCTAGGGGGCTAGGGTTGAGAAATGAAATGTAAAAACCCTAAATATTAAATTTATCTACTCACCGCCTTTACGCCGTAAAGGTTACACCCTTTACGCCGTAAAGACTAAATGCCATTTACGCCGTAATGGTTACACACTTTACGCCGTAAAGGCTAAATGCTTGTTAGGATAAAAAAAATTGGGATTGTTATTCTGGAGATGCGTTGCATACAACAGTTAGTACTGCACAGTTCAAGAGAACACCGTTAGTACTGCACAGTTAGTACTACACAGTTAATACTGCAAGAACACAGTTACTACTGCACTGTTACTACTGCAAGAGCCAGTTACTACTGCACGGTGAAGTTACTACTGCAAGGTTATCTAGTTAAGACTGCAAGATTCACTTACTACTACACGATGGTGTTACTACTGTAACTCAGTTACTACTACGACTAGGGTTATGGAAGACTTGCTTTTCAAGATAAAGATCTAAAAGAATTAGTCTCCTCATATAACTAGGTTTCCTTATGTAAGTCGTAGGAGACTCTATATATAAAGAGATCCCTAGACATTGTAAACGTGTGGTGTTCATCATATTTATTCTTTAGGAAAACACCAAACGATCTCACCACTTGAGATCGTTCCCCTTTGTTCAGCCTCAAGGTCAAGATTGATCCTTGTGAAGAGAAAAAACACGTCTATTCTGATAAAATAGATTGAGGCTGGTGTTGTTAGATCTTTCCTAGAAAAATTAGGTTTAGCCTCAAGGTTTACAAAGATAAAATTGATTTTCTATTGAAAGATGTTGATGCTTACAAGGGTAAACTGGGAAGGTTGGAAACAGAGCATGAAAATTTGTTGAAATGTTTAAAAGGGCAAAACATGATTTGGAAAATGCAACAATTTAGGTTGATAAGTTTAATATGTCATCAAATACTTTAAATGGTATAATTGATAAACAAATTGTTAATAAAGCAAAAGTTGGTATTGGATTTACTTATGTACCCCCACCTTTCAATGATAAGTATTCAATCAAACCTGAACCAACATCATTTGTAAGTTCTCTTTCAAAGTTAAATAAGTTTGATGATAAACCATGTTGCAATCCAATGTTGAGTTGAAATTTAAATTACTTGATGATAATGCCTCTGTTTTGAATTATATTAACTAGTAAGAATGATAGGTCTCAACATGATTTGAATGATTCTACTAGTTCTAATGATAAGAATACTTTTGTAGCATGTCAAAATTTAGAAGAGTCAGCAGAGTTTGATAATGTTTGCTTTAAAGTATGTGAAGAAGTGTTAAGAGAAAAGAAGGAGTTTAATAAAAATGTTAAGATTTGTATTTCTGAGGATTTTAGTTCATGTAATTCTATTATAGAAAAGTTAAATGTTTGTAATAATGTGGATGGATGTGTAGTTGAGGATGAATATGTTGAACCGTTGCATGATTGTGTGAATGAAAAATGTTATTGTTTTGAAAATAAGAATGTGTCTGCGATTACCGGGAATGAGTTAATTTCTAATGAGATTGTTCATACAGATTCAATTGGAAAAGGAATTAATGTGTTTAAAAGAAAACCAAAATGTAATTTGTGCAAAAAGAGACAGAAAGCTCTTGTATGTTGGATGGAATCTAAACTTGAAATTGTGCATCAATCTGTTAAATTATCTGTTGTGATTTAGTTAGTATAATTAACATTCAGAAATGTAGGCTTAAACATGAAAAATCAAAAAAGGTGAATGTGATTAAGTTTGGTAGAATTACATCTGAAATGTTAAATGGTCAAAATTTTAAAAAGTTAAGAAATTCTACTTCATAGCTAAAATCTTTGAATTCTAAAATTGAACATTTTAAGTCCGATGATAAAAAGTTTAACTCTGAAGTTAAAAATTTGAAGTCCGGAGATAATTTTTTTTTACTCGGAAGTAAAAAATATTAACTCTGAAAAAGAAGATTTTAACTCTAGTGTTGAAAGTTTTAACTCTGATTATCATAACTTTATCTCTGAAAGTAAAATGAAAGAACGTTTCAAGTTTAACAAGTTTCAAAGATTCAAATCCAAGTTTAAGAAGACTTTGGATTCCCAAATCTCATTGAATGATTTATTTGGGCACGAGCAATCTACTAAATCTGAAGATAAAATATGGATTGTGGATAGTGGATGCTCAAGACACATGTCATGCAATGCTAAATTGCTACAAAACTTTATTTTCATTTTTTGGAGGAACAGTTAGGAAAGCTATCCAAGAAAGAGTGATGTTGTTGATTGTAGAAACTAGCTTAGTTATGTCGTCAATTGCACGCCCTCTTGGGTTGATTCTCCAATGCCAATTGCCTCTCCAAGAGCTATAAAGAAGGATCAATGGGGTTGATTTGAGAATTATTTGTTGCGTTTGGTGCATCGGTTAGTATCTTATTATAATTTCAGTTTTATATATGGGTAAAATAAATTTATATACTACACTAATGCAATTTCAGATTCAAGGTTTTTGTACATTGCGTCCGGTTCTTCTAATTGATGTTGCACATCTTAGAATTTGTTGTTGTCATTTGATAGTTAATTTAAAATTGGGTGTTGGGGAAGAGGGTATACTGAATATGGCAATGTTTTGGGCTACTAGCTTATACGACATCCCAGTTCAACCTTGGTATCTCATCTACCGCATACTGAACAACCATTGATTGATGTCGGCAAATAAAATTGGGCATGATCCCACTTCCCATGGGTTAGGTTTAATATCATGACCTCCAATAGTATGGAGTCAATAAACGGAATAACTAAAAAGGTGTGTGCCTTTTCAATTAAGAAAAACACGATTATTAGTCATTCTTAATCGATTAATGCATCGAGGCTTGTTGGTGATATTCATTATTGTTCATATTGTCTTTCATATACAATATTTGTTTAATCACATAACTTGTAATATCAAAGTGTTTAATCAGTTGCTAACTTTCTTTTATAGATCTAGATGTATATAAGTATGGTTATGTTTATATAAGCCATATCGATCCTGACATTATTCAATCCCTGCCACATGTAATTATTGACGTTGACTCTTGAGTGTCAATGTACAAATGCTTTGACGTTGATTTCCAAAGCTCTATCCTAGCCACAAATTCGATCTTGCTTCAACCTCTTCAAGGTGCTAACGTCAACCTACATGTTATTTTTCAAATTTCATATTTACATAATAGATTTTGAAAGAAGATTTGAAATGTATTATTTAAATTTTTTTTCCCTAAAATATACTATTAAAATTAAACTTTAATGCATTTTGATTGAATTAGGGGAGTTCGTCGGTTCGGTTCTTAGTTTATTTGTGTTCTTTGGTTCGGTTCTTTCGGGTTTTAAAAAAAAAAAAAATTAAACCGAGAACCGAAACAAGAACTGAATTCATATGAAAAACCGAACCAAATCAAACCAAAAACCGAATCTGAATTCGGTTCGGTTTTCGATTTTAACCGAAAAACACGAATTACACAAAATTACTAATTATCTAGTAGTTTGAAATATGCATTTGAGATATACATCTATCGTGATTGAGATAATTATAATCATTAATTATAAAAGTCCAATTAGACAAAGAAAAATACAAAAACATATGTGGGTTGCCAAAATAAAATAATAAAATAACTAATATGTTAACTACCAAGTAATGAAACAGTTTGTCGAATCAAACAAAGGACCAATATATCAACTACGATGTAATTCCGGTCACAATTGACTAAATTTAGAGTCCGGACATATTCAAAAGGATGATAGATGAGAGTAAGATGTTTTTCGAGTATTTTGTAATAGACTATAATTTGTATAATTAGAAATATTAATATTTTAAAAAAATATTAAATATATATTCGGTTTTCGGTTAAAACCGAATTCAAATTTTTAAAACCGAGAACCAAACCAAGAACCAAATTCTAGTTCGGTTTCGGTTTCCACCGAAACCCGGATTCATAATCGGTTTTGTTTAAATCGGTTTCGGTTCGATTTGGTTTTCAGTTTATTCGATTAAAAACTAAACCATACATACCCCTAGATTGAATAGCTTTTTTTTTTATCATATGTTTGGTAGAAATGACCCAAATCTCATAGTTAAATGAGTTTTGTTCATAGAATAACCCACTTTGTGCTTATGTTGAGGTGGCATTACCCACAATCAGTTGCACGCTGCCACTTGTGTTTTTTTTCTTCGTCATATTGAAGTTTGACAAATAAGTCTAGTGTGGATACTGTTATGGCATCTTGCCTTTCATTGTATGCACTTATATGTAGGGGTGTTCAAAATATCCGTATCCGATAATCCTTATCCGAATATCCGAAAATCCGATCCGAAATTATCTGAAAATTCAGATATCCGAAATTTCGGATATCCGAAAATTCGGATATCCGGTTTTTCGGATTCGGATAGTGATATTTCGAAATTTCAGATATTTTGGATATCCGATTATCCGAAACTCCGGAAAATATATATATTTTTTTATAGTATTTATAGTTATATTATAGGTAAATATAAATATTTTAGTGATTTAATAACATATTTAGATAAATATATGTAAATATTAAATATTGTGGTTAAAAAAATGTATAATAAAATTTGGAACAAACAAAAAATAACAAAAAAAAAGATATTTTTTCAAAATTTCAGATTTTCGGATATATTGGATATCCGAAATTTCGGATTTGGATTTCGGATAGTGAAAATCAGTATCCGAATTTTCGGATATCCGATTTTGAACACTCCTACTTATATGGTTCAAAAAAAGTTGTTGTCATAATGTTGATTTGATATAGTCAGACAACGCAACAGTAGATACACTTATCAAACGGTTAATAATGTATATGCATATTTGCAATTTTGTTTAGTTTTGTTTTCAAGAAAAGAAGAAATATATCATTTTTGTATATTGTAAAAATTTAATACATATGTTAATAGGAGGATGTAATTAATTTATAGCATAAGTACCTCAAAACTAAATGTAGTAAAAAGCCTCAAATTAACTAAAATTTTTTTATCAATATTTGAAGTAGAATGTGACACGGTGAACTAGAATAGAAAAAGGCGGAATATATAAAGGCCTTTCTTTTAAATGAGGGACATTTTATGTTTTTAACTCAATTGGGGAGTTGGCGTTTTAATAAAAGAGTAAATGATGTAAAGATCTATAAATGGGTAAAAGTAATACTCATTTTGTTTGTTGTATTGCATTCCGTGGTCTTAATCTTCTGAATCTCACAATACTCAACTCACAAAATCTAATGAGATTAAGATTTATGTATATAGTTAATAGGTCTAGAATATTTGTGACAGGAAAACAAACTGACGAGCAGGAAGTTTCAAAAAGAATTCACCGTTTTGGAAATTCACTTCTCACATTGAAAATTATGTTAGGGATTTCCTTCCATTCATGTAGTTTGATACAAAGTTTTCACTTTATGCAAAATAAAATGTACTCACAACTGTTGCACTTCATTTAGCAATACTTTACAACTTGCAAGGTAAAACTTTTGTCATTGTTGAACCATATATAACACTTATAAATTACAAATTTATTTGCTTGAATAAAATGCTATAACTTTCTAGGACTTCAAAGTACCTTTTCTAATATTTTATTATTACATAAAGGTAATACTCCGTAACTCATAAGTTACGATCTTTTAACTAAAATAGTTCATTCAACTACACACAACACACCCTTGGCAAAAAACAATTAACTTTTACTCATATATATTACACTTATGCTACATAAATCTTAATAACAAGAAGACCAAAAAACAATCTACTTAAACGTCATATTGTATGCCACAAACACAAACAAAAAGTCCAAAAACCCTTTAGTTGCAGTCATATTATACCGATCACAATCATAGAGCATGTTTGCATATAACTTGTTCGTTATCCAACAATTGACAATATAAACTATACAATACCATAAACTCTTAACTATAACTTCAAAACACTTCCATTTATCTCATGTTTCAATAATTAGAAGAGTGTAAACTTTTATCTAAAACGAACTATAAATGCTAAACCCTAAATCGAAACCCTAAACTCTACTAAGCCACTGTTACAAGTTTACAACTACTTCTCTTTCAATTAAACACCACCTCCAGTTTGTTGAAGTATTGCATCAATTTCATTTCCTTTCTCAACCTCAAATAGCATATAAGAAAGAAAGAAAAAAAAAAAAAAAAAAAAAAAAAAAACCTTATCTTATGTTTATATGGTAAACTTTTTTTCCCTTGAAAAGATAGCGTGATTCCAAACTCAACGTGTGTATCTAAAACAATTAACATTCACATTCTATGGTTAAATGAATATTTCTTAATACTCATAAGTGATCTATTATTTTCCATTGAATTTTGAAGGGGTAATTTTAATCCACTTTTCTGTAAATGGGTTAACATTAATTTAGTTTGTGTTTTATCTCAAAACAGTTTTTATTGGTCACATCAAATATAGTGCTAAAAGAATTATTTTTGGTAATCATAAAGTTACATGATGAGTATCTAAGAATATGTAATTATGTATTGATAACAAAAAAATGTATTTGTGTCGACCTATCCATATCCAGCTTCAGTATGTTTCAATCAAGCCCATTTAACCTATAGCTTGACCCAACACCATTATATATATATTTAACTAGTCTCGCGTAATATGCGTGTAACTATATCAAAAACAATCTATCTATCTATAATATATATCAAAAGATGTGTATTAAAAGCCACTTGACAAAATATGAGCCATTAGATTGGTTTCAAAATTAATTTACTCCCTTAGATCAAAATGATGATTTCATATGAAATCATTATTAGCTTATTTCGTTTTAGCACCTCTATTTTAAATACAATTTTAATCCTTCCACTTCAGTATTTATTAAAAAAATATATATAGTTTGAGGCCATTACTTTAAATCTTAAATATGTTTATGTATTAAACTTTTTTATATAAATAAAAACGATTTCTTTTCTTAATTTCTTTTCTATGGTTTTTTCTTTTCTAAGACAAAATAAAAACCTTTAACCGTAAGAAAAGAAAAAGTTAATGTTAATATACAAAAAGAGAGTCCTTCTATTTTTTTGTTTTTTTGTTTAATGAAAAACGGATTATACATTGAACGGGTATGCAAAAATATACCAAATAATAAAAAGAAATGATGACATACAAAAATAGATACCCTGTGTATCGATACATACAACCATACTAGAATAACAATAAACTAAAAAAAATCATATTATGAAACCATATAATTTGACTTTTAAGACTCTGCTATTAAATAAAACAAAATTGAACATAAAATTTATTGAAGACCTTCTTCTAACAAGATGACATAACTCAAGATATAATTTAAAATCTAAAATTTGATAGAGTATAATCATAAAATAATTACTCAAATAACTCAAATATAAATTAAACTTAGCAAAATGCAACTCTCTGATTGTTTTTAAAAACAACAGACCTCAATCTTTTAATATTGTCTTATTTTTGATAAATTTCTCTTCGTATACGAATATAAAGGTGAAGTTGAAAACACGTAAATATAAATGAAACAACAAACATTTGGTATCACAACTCATATTGTTATATATTGTTAATGACACGCGATATTTACTCAATTTCTATATATCATACTTGTATTTTTCTAGATAAAATTCTCCGCGTATACGAGGGAAATAAACTAGTATAATGTTAAACAAAAAATATAACTCTATACAGAAAGATTAATACAAATCTATTAGGCATGTACACCAAATGATTATGTTACGTTGTTTCGTTTATACGTAAGCGACTTAATCTTCAAATATATGTCCTTTGTCTAAAAAAAATAAGTGTGGAGTTAAATATGAGATTTTTATTTATTACTTCAAAATATCATATTCCTATTGACGATGTTCGTAAGGCAATTCGTGCATGTTGTCAAGATGACTAGATGAGCTCGAAGTTAGGAAAAAACAAACTAATAAGAGATAAACATATACTACGTGTTGTATTTTAAAAATGTCACGACTCACGTAAATCGAAAACATTCAATATATGAGTTCATTAACTTTACATAAGAACAACATATGCAAATGTATATGTCATGTGTTATGAACCAAATAAAACTAATTAACTCATCTACTTTTAATAAATTAACACACACTTATACAAAACTAAAAACATTGCGTAAATAGTGGGAGAGTTTTTTTTTCCATATATTGGGTATGTTTGACGAAAAGAGCAGGAAGTTGTAGCAGGAAGCTGGAGGTGTTAGTTGAATAGTTAAGTTTTATTTAGAGCTGAAAGCTGTAACTTTTATTTGCATAAATACGTTTGGTATTATTGTTGTAGCTTTTGTTATAAATGTAAAATTACATTAAGAGACAAACATATTAAAATCTTAAATAGGAAACATGATTATTGAGGGGCAAATGGGTAATCTTACTAATTAAAAGTTTCCAACCAGTTTTAAAAGCTGCTATTTGAAAATAGCTTTTAGTTTTAGTTTTAGATATTTTTGTTTAAAATAAAAGCTAAAAGCTACATCTTCCACACATGTCCAAATTTTCTATTAAGAGCTTTTTGTATATAAATAAAAGCTATAAGCTCCAAAAAGAACTCCTAAAAAAGCTCTTACGAAACATATACATTATGTTTTTACGTTTATACGCAAAACAGTAGAAAAACAATAAAATATATTTATATATTTTTATAATAATAATTTGTAGTTGTATGAAGGAAAAAATAAACCTAATATTTAAAAAATATATGTTTTATACTTTTTTAGATATTAGTTTAAAATAAAATTGATGAATCTATCTAATCTATCATATCATATATCATATCATATCATATATAGGGTTGGGATCATTAAAGATTATCAAAAATTTTGAAACCAAAAGACTCGATCATAATTCTCCATTTTAAAAATCCCCTTAAAATTTAATTTTGTTTAAAAATTAAATAAAAACCGTAAATGTATTAAACGAATAAATTACACCATTGTAACGAGCATTAAATTACATTTCTATAGAGTACCCACTCCATATATTTTTGACGAAAAAAATTTCTGGGTTTTTTTGATAGGTTTTGAAATTTTATATTATAAAATCACGATTTTATCACATATGATTTTAATAGTTTGACATATTTTATTTTCGTTTTTCTTTTTGATTCTAGTTGAATGTATATAATATAACAAATATATGTTTTGAAATTCATATTTAGTGTTCAAATCATATGTGATTGTACCGTACGAATATCAACATTTGTCCGAAAGCGAAAAAATAAAAAACCGACAATTTTTGATTTTTTTTCGGGTCGATATATATTATATATAATATTTTTGTTTTTTTAAATTAACGATTAAAGTTGAAATCATTGTTTTATTTTCTTACAAGTTTTCGAAATTTTACATACATAATAAAATTATATATGATATACAATACAACCACATGTGATATGCGTACTATCACATGTGATATGCGTGCTATCACATTTATGTCAAAAAAAAATGAAGGAAAAAAAATCGTCAAAATCCGATATTGTTTTCTAAATTTAGGTAACTTATACGTTTTATAGTAATTCTCTTTTATAAAGTTTGACGAATTGGTGATAATATCACATGTGATATAATTGTTACAATTTCAATACCCACCAAAAAAGTAAGTCGTCGAAAGTATTTAACACCACTACTCTAATTGAAGATAAAAGCGAGACGGTCGTAACGGTGTAATTTGTTTCGTCTAACGATTAACAGTTAGTGAGATAAATTAATTTTAAAAAAATAAAAGAAAAGTGGGTTTTTGTTTTAATCTTAGCCATCAAATTAAAATTGGATGAATGACCAAGATTATGGTCTTTTGGTACTTAGAAAATTATGTGTCTTTATTGATCATTTATATTTATATATCTAATAAAGGAGAGTCTACCTTGTGAAATTACTTGGATCCGTCGAAGAGTTTTATCTTGAAATTTGTTTACTTCAAACTCTTCGACGGATCCAAGTAATTTCACAAGATAAAATTCTCATTCGAAATCTTTCAAAACAATTGCCATCTTCCAAGCGAAATCATGAAAAATTTCAACAATACCACCAAGTTCCCGAGATTTTGTAGTTTCTAATATAGGAGGAATTGATCTAATACATTCGGCGCCAATGTTCCACATCCGGCTTGTTACTAAAATTGGGATACACGTTATAACTAACGATGTATGTCCGAGTATTAACGGAAACAATTCGAGCACAACGCCAAAATATGTTATCAAACTTATCCTTCTTCGAAACTTCGACCATATTCCCATTCTGGTATTTCATTATTTTGTATAAGGTTATTTGTGTTTTTATAAATGTTTTTGTGTAAGTGTTTGAGTTTGTGTTGTAATATGTGTATGTATAAGGTTATTTTGTATAAGGTTATTTGTGTTTTTACAACCGTCTAAAATTCAGGTGATTCTCAGTTAATTTACCGGTTCGAACCTCTAGTTACTTTTTATCGTGTTCATATTGTTCTAGTTCGTACTTGTTGAGTCTTTATTGAGTCGGAACCAAAGTCGGAATCAACCTATAAATCCTAACACCTAAGAAACTACACAAAGAACTTGACTAAGTTCATAACGGAAACTACTAAGATTCTAGTCCACAAACTAACAATAACGGAAAACTTAAAACGTCACCGAGCTGGGAAAAGCCTCCCAGCCGACGGCTGAAAGGCCGCTGACTGTGTTTTGGTGACTCATTTTGCATGAAATTTAATTGGAGCAACTACCTAAGCCCGGGATTGGACCAAGGACTGGCATATTGTGAGTTCCAAGGCCGGTCTTGGCCTCTTTCCCACCTCCCCCTTTCATTTCTAATTACCTTTTCAAATCAAAAATCACACACACATCTCTCTCTCTAGCATTTCTCTCAAGAACACCAACAAATCCAGAAACTTTACACCATAAACAGCCCCTAAAAACACTAAATCGTCCATCAAAATCATATACAAAATCGTCCTAAAGTAGAGGGTAACAAGGAGGAAGCTTGGAATCGGGTTTTGAAGGGGTTTTGCATCCATTTTGAAGCTAGAATCTTATCCAATCGTCACCTAACTTATTCCTTCGGTAAAACCCTCTTATTTTTCTATTATTACTTAAATCTTTACTTGCATGGACGATCTATAAACTGAAAAATGGTTTTTATAAAAATCTAAAACGTTTTCTTATTTAAAAACGAGTTTTTCTCATAGATCTACATTTTGATGATATAAATCTAAAAGAAACTGTGACTTTTGCTTAAAAATGTATAAATTTGAATAATAACCGAATGCATGTAAGAATCTAACACTAAAACAGGCTAAAAATCAAAAAATAACGAAAACAAGAAATTGGCCGAAGGCCTCTGGCCGGCGGCTGAAGATATCCAGCCGGCGGCTAAGGTCCAGCCGGCGGCTGAATATCTCGAGCCGCTGTCTGGATCTCGCTGTTCGATAAAAACGTTGTTTTGAGAACTTTAAACGTTAAAATAAGCTCAAATAAGTTACCATAGAATATACTATTTTGGAAACTTACTGTTTTGTAAATAAAACTGTTTGGGAAAGTTTGAGGATTTGAAACACTTGTATTGTCGTTTATATTGGTTTAAAATGGTTGTTTAAAGCGGGAAAGTGTTTGAAAAATGGATTAAATTTTTATAGCGCGGAAGCGCTGCCCAAAATTAGCCGTAAGCTATACTCAAACTCAGTGACTTAATGTTTTCGTAACACATACTTATTGACTTTGGACATTGACTCTTTTGGACATAAATGGACTAATCGGACCCTAAATCGTACACGAACACGTATTATCATATAATTTTTCCGTAATAAACTTTTCGGACAGAATCTAAAGTATAAGAATTTGAGATTTAAAATGTTGAAATAGAACTATAACATAACTTAAATCATACCAATATATACTTATACAACATTTCGGTGTTTTAGGTCATCTTTGATTCCCGACGCGTTCCGCTCCATCCGTGCTTATTGGTATCTTTCTCCGCAACCCGTGAGTTACAACCCCACTATGTTTTACTATTTTAAATACTTATTTGGGGGAAACATAAGATTGTATGTTTATGTAACTTTTTGAAGCTATTTGCAACTCGTTTGGAACTTATGAAACTTTGAAACTTTTGAGACTTATGAAACTTTGAAACTTTTGAAACTTATGGAACATGTGAAACTCGTGAAACTTTGGAAACTAGTGAAACTTGTGAAACTATTATGCGTAAAATGTGTTAATGCCCCTTAAATTGGCTAAACTAAATTTAGGATACTTGTAGGCGAAACCAATCCTTGATGAAAATATAAACTCCGTAAGTGCTTACTACTATTTTTAGAAACAGAATTCAATTGCCCCGTTTTAGTTCGGAAACTTTGTACACTATTAGCAATAGCCGTTAGTATTATGGGTATCGATACTTAGGAGAGGTCACTCCTTGCTTGTGGTTCGCGTCCTAAGCACATATTACTAGAATCAGGTGGAAACTCAAACATTGTGAAACTTTGGGGCTAGATCTGACCAGACAATCGGTTTAGTGTAGACTTACTTTTATATTATGCCAAGTGATTGATACAAGTTACTAATTTAGTTAAGCACATATTACTTACGCATATACTTTATTTTAGCGATTGATTCCGCTACAACTTTTATGATACGAGTTCTATTTTCACTTGCGTGTGTTCGAAACTCTTTAATATATATATATGTTCTAGCGCCGTTCCGCTTTCTTTTCATTTATGATATTTATTACATATATATTTTCTTTTTGGAAACTTTTATCGAGAAACTCAAAACTGTAACTCACTCGCTACTTTATGTAGTTGACACTTTATCTTATGTTTCAGGAAATTAGTGTAAGTGTCGAGGTACATGGCAAGGAAGGGTCGGTATGGTCACGTGAGGCGAATCTTGGGAAAGACCTTTTTATTTTGGGAATTTATTTTGAAACTTTGTATTATGTACTCGTGTTAAACAATTAAACTGCTTGGTTGATTTCAAATTATGAACTATTTTATTTTAAATGCAATGACTTGAACCGTTTACTTTGCTCATAACCGTGTAATGATATTCCAACTCTCACATCTCGTGTTTCCGCTATAGCGGAGTGTGACATACAAAATCTAAGAGGTATCAAAGATGTAACGGGAAAAAAGGTGATGAGTTCGTTAATAGTGTTTTTATTAAAGAAAAAAGTAGTAATTTTGTTATTTTAACATACTAATTGTCAAATTTAATAAACGAGTGACTAAAATCGTAATAATATAGTGAAATAAAGGATGATATTTGTAAAAGAAATTTAAATTAGGAAGAATTTTGTAATTATTCAAACTTCCATGACTGTTTTGTAAATTAGTTTAAAAAGGAAAATAGAAAGAAAATAACTTAACAATTTATAATAACCAAATAAAAAATAAAATAGTCGAATGAAAAATAAAAAATAAATAAAAGTTCTAAACAATTAACCTTACTATTAATGATAGACCTAGTAGTGTATGGATGGAAATTATTTAGTTTATATTTGGAAAACCAAGTTCCCCATTCATCTGATTTATGTGCCGATTTATCTACCAAACAAGCAATCTTTCGATACTTGTTTTTCTACCTCACAAAATTTGAATCAATTCATCTTCATCTTTATCGGGGTTCTAATCAACAAAATGGTGATTTGGGTTTAAGTTTTTTTGGATAAATAATTAAAACTATAGCACTTGGGGTTATGAACCAGAAGACAAGTAAAAACTCAATGATGATATCGACAAACATAAATTATTTTTGGATCAAATAGTTGGTTTGTTTTTTTCTCCTTAACATGATACTTCTTTGGTGCTCATGTTCATATGGTGTACTCACCAACTATTATATCAAATTTATATTAAGCTTGGATTTTTGGCAATTAAATGTTTTTACGTGAGCATCCATGAATTTGATGATGGAGACATCTACTTTTTGCGGTTTTTGTTTTTTAAATCAGGTATACTCGGGTTTTCTTTTGCTAGTTATTGAATCAAATATGGTCTTTTCTCTTTGTCACCACCTGCTTAATGAATTGCCCACAATAAACGATGCTTTGAATGTTTTTATGTAGTTTTTACTCGATTGTTGATTATGCTATAGCTTTATATTGATTTTTGCCAAAAAAAAAAAGAACATGGTTGAATGAGTTGGAAAGTGTCATATTGTAAGGTGTGTATATCAAAAAATGTGGTTCCTACTCCATACGTTCCCAAAAATAGTTTCGCCAAACTATTATTCAATGTGATTCGATTGCTACCATGACCGTTAGGTTTTATATTTGTAATCGGCATTTCTTGGTTTATTGACTAAATTTTATGGTAGTATGATGAGGCAACATGGTATAGAAGTGTATATATGAAAAGGTTTAGGTGTGCTTGATATGGTTTTAGTATTCATTTTCACTACTTTGAGTAAGTATCTAATGGTTTGATGATTTCAAGCTACGTTTTAATTGCTAAAGAAACTGTGTGGGTTCGTGTGTTTTGGTTTTTTTACGAGTGTCTTTCTATAGCATACGTAGTTGCTTCAAATTCTGGTCATTATAGTGTTGCAATAGAATAGGGTATATAATTGCTTTGTGTAATTACATGGTGATTTAAAGTTTTATGTCGTTACAAAATAATACGGATTATATGGTATTTGGGAGAAATTTAACTACAATAAGTTCGACCCAGTTCGTAGTCTCTGATTATTGCATATTGTATTAAGTTTTAAGTTTGTAATTATATGTAACTTATGGATTATTTTATGATAAATAATTGGACCAAAAGTATTTATGGGCTATACTCAACCCCTTAAATCCATACTAAATTAGACATACTGTACTTATTTTCACCTCGATCACGTTTTTAAACTGTAAACAACTTACTCGGCTGTTGTTTTTTTTAACTTAGTTTCTTACCTTCTTTTCATTAAGATAATTTTATTTTAACTTTCCTTGCAGCATGGTGTAGGTCATATTTGAAAGCCTATATCGACTTTAAGCGGTCAGAAGTTTTCGTGAAGTATATCATATTTTGGAATCTAATTTCTACATGATTTTGTGGATTGTAAGATGATATATACTCAACTTCTTTCAAATTCTTAGATTCCTTATTCGGGGTATTTTTGGACTATTTAAAATGATTATTTTCAGCTTATTTTAGTTCGATTAGACCTCTTATATATTTAAGCTTATTTGGAAAGTTTTATATTATATTTTGGACTGCTTAGGGCATTTACAATTCTGACAATCCAAATAACCTGTTTAAACTGTTCACACACAATTCAGTGATAAAGATGAACCGAGTAGTAGTTTTGTAAAGGCTAAAAATCATTAGTTGAGTTTATATATAAAATTTTGTTCAAAAGGAAAAACAAAATTATACATCAACTTTCAAAGGCAAATCAAAACATTCGATTTCCAAACAAATTAATATATTTAAATTGGTGAGTGATTAGTGTGACATAAAGAAGAGATAGAGAAAACGTTTATGTCATTGCTAATTGGTACATTAATACTCATAACAAGATTTATCTTAGAGTAACTTTAAAAGGTACAAAATACTATACTCCCTCTATGTTTTTATTTCCAACCACATTAAAATACGTTCTTTTGTAACATCATGACCGTAACTTTTTTATATAGTACCGTGTATCATAAAAATACTAAGCTAGTCTAATAAAAGAGAATTATGGCTAAGGTCATAGAGCTGACATGTCGTTTTCTAAGCCTGTACATCTAGGACCCAAATTAGAATTGCTGATGTCATATAACATTTAATCAAATTAACTACATAATCTTTGCACGTTTAACCAAGCATAGCCGATGGTTTTCTTTGGTTTTTTTTTTTCTTCTTTCACTTAGGGATGTGCATGGTTTGGTCAAAACCGATTAAACCGAATCAATTTCATTGGTTTGGTCTGGTTAACGATATTTCTTTGGTCGGCCGGTTTGAGAATTTTTCAAACCGATATATTGGTTTGGTTTTTGGTTTCAACATATAAACCGACCATGTAAACCAAAACGAACCATTTATTTTTATTATATATATTTTATAAATTTATGTGTATATAAATTTTTGTATATGTATTTCTATTTTAATATGTTTCAACATGTTATATATTTAAAATACAAATAAGTGTATAATCTATAAAAAAAAAACTAATTATGAGAAAAAACTATTTTAGCCTTTTTTTTTTAACTAAACGACATTAAGATTGTTTATATTTGTTTTTATCAATGAATTACTTAACGTATTTTCTAAAACATAATAAATGTCATTATTTTACTTTACATAATTATGAGAAAAAAACTAATTAAACCCAAACCAAACCAATTTTGATTAATTTGGGCGATTTGGTTTTGAAGAAAATTTTGACCGGTTTGGTTTTAAAAGATTCCAAAGCGAGATTACTGGTTTGGTCATAGATTTTAAGCTCAAATCGCCCAAATCGAACCATGCACATCCCTACTTTCAGTAATCATAATGTCTAGGAATGCGTTCACCAATTTATTTGTCATTAATATTAAAGGATTTTCAAATCTTAAATCCCATTGATTTTGAAGTTTTCTTGGAAGGTGCAAATTTTTTAAAAATGCAATAATTGTTTACACAAATTTTAGTCTTTTGAAATAAAAATTCAAATCCTCGTTCTTCTTCCTCTTCTTCTTCGGCTTTAAATCCTTGGACGGTTGAACATGTTACAGATATTCTTTAATTTACAAGGTTAGTGATTTTAACTTCAACATTTGTCTCTTACAATGGTTGCTATTAATCGATACCATTTTTTATTTTTTTTGATTAAAATAAATCTTTATTGTTATTGGAATGATAGGTTTATGGCTAGGGTTTGTGAAGCTAAAATATGCTAATTTGATTTATTTTAAAGTGAGCTATCGAATTTTTTGTTTTTATTGATATGCAAACTTCTCCTTAAAAATCAACGAGAGTGGTAAGTAAAAAAGTATTATACTATACATGTTTGACCACATTAATTTTACAAAAGTTGCTTTCTTTTTGTATAAGTTTGAATTAGGTATAATTTGCTTCATGTCTATTTGTCACACGATTGAATGGGGTGTGCATTGTATTTTCTTTGTCAACTCCATTCACATCACATGGATTCTAACAAATAGTTGTAATTGGCAAGGCAATTCAAATTTAGACCTTCATATTAGAGATCGCATGATAGGATGGTCAGGTGAGCTAGGTAATGCATCTAAACGATTCGTGTTAGAAAACATCACTTTTAATATGGATTAGAATTTAAAGTGTTAACATTTTTCTGTCCATTTTCTTAAATAGCTTTTGGGAGACTTACAATTCATCTCACATGTTATATATTTCTTTTTATTTGACCCATTTAAAATAAACAAAACCAAAAATCAACCCATTCTTTATCTCCTTTTGCCTATGTTTATACTAAAATGAATGTAAATTGAAGATTAAGTTAAAAAGTGTATTATATAAAAGAAAAGAAAGAAAAAAGAGTTTTAATAGCCTACTAACCTTTAAAAGTTAAAATGTATATAATTTATTATTGAATCAATAATTTAGTTTCTTAAATAAAAAAGATATATATAATATAATTAAATGATTGAATGAAAATGAAAACAAAAAATAATTAATTAAAATTGAAAAGAAAAATTAGATGGACCCACTTGATACATTTATTATAGCAAATGTCATAAAGAAAAACTTTCATATTTCAATAAAGTGGGCCCATTATATATATTTATTTTAGCAACAGCCAATACAAAAAATTTATATTTTAAATTTGTTTTAAAAAAAAAAAAGATGTTGAAGGTGTTAAATAAACCAACATATTTTACTTTTTATACCAACAAAGACATATTTATTAAGTAATCATTGTGTCTCTTTTTCAACAAAAGAAAATAAATGAATTCCATATATTCATTATTATTTTATTACTTTTGTTTGTTTATTATTATTATTATTATTATCATTATTACTATTATTATTATTATTATTATTATTATTATTATTATTATTATTATTATTATTATTATTATTTTGTCTAAATATTTATATTGTTGTCATTATTGTTATACATAAACATGTATGTCTATGTAAATACGGTTGGTAGATGAAACAAATCGAAACGGATTTGTTAATTGAAATCGGTATAATAGGTTTGTGGTTCCGTTTAAACATCATCCATTATGGGCAAAGAAGTATAACCAAAACAAAATATAAAGATTAAGCTAATCACAAACTCTAGTTAATTTTTTTTTTTTTTTAAAGATTCTTGATTAAAGGATACGCAGCTTTAGCTGCTGCGAGATCGGATTGAGTTTTGTTTTAAAAAAATTTGTGATGGTTAAAAAATATACTAAAATGAATGTAAATTGAAGATTAAGTTAAAAAGTGTATTATATAAAAGAAAAGAAAGAAAAAAGAGTTTTAATAGCCTACTAACCTTTAAAAGTTAAAATGTATATAATTTATTATTGAATCAATAATTTAGTTTCTTAAATAAAAAAGATATATATAATATAATTAAATGATTGAATGAAAATGAAAACAAAAAATAATTAATTAAAATTGAAAAGAAAAATTAGATGGACCCACTTGACACATTTATTATAGCAAATGTCATAAAGAAAAACTTTCATATTTCAATAAAGTGGGTCCATTATATACATTTATTTTAGCAACAGCCAATACAAAAAATTTATATTTTAAATTTGTTTTAAAAAAAAAAAAAGATGTTGGTTCATTTAGTAGTCCCCTTTTTTATAGTGATAAGTAAATGCTACTTCTATAAAAGTTTTGCTACGAAAAAGAGCCAAGGCATTCAATGTCCTCAATCTTTTTCTTACGAGTGGTTTGAAATTATAATTTTATAAAAATAGTGGTAATTGAATAAATTAAATTTCTCCTCAAAGTAATAAGCTGAATAAATTAGTGTGTACGAGTAGACCTACCTGATCCAGTTGACGGGTATTTGCAACCTTTTAGCATTTAAAAAACTTATTTGGAAATTTTGAGTTGGTGTTCGGTTCAACACAAGTTTTAAAAACTTTTCCACATTTGATCTTGTCATGTATATCAAGATTAGATAGCTAACTTAATATGATAATCTCTTAGCTCTTTATAAAATAGAGAATATAGTTGTAGTTAGTGTTCCGCCTTTAAATTATCATCATTTAGATTTTTGAAAAACTAATGTTCCGTCTACAATATTAGTTTCAATATTAGTTTTCAAGTTAATTTATTACTAGTTACCGTCACTAAATAAATATGAAGTTAGAAAGAAAAAAGAAAAGAAAAAATAGCTTGTGAATGTCTTCATTTTGCCACAAAATCTTTTTGTGTATTACGTATTCTTAAAAGTTCTATTTAATACCATATATTGATTAATTTTGTTTATTGAGTATATGTTTAACCTTTTATCTACAAAATATTGACGTGTAGCAGGTTAATTACGTTTTTGTCCACCTCAACTGCCATATAGAAGTGCAGTAGTTGACTCATTTTTTTCATGTCCCTATTTAACCCAAAAGACAACCCGTTTTTTATACCCAATTTATCAAACCCGTATTTTTCTTTCAGTCTTCATCACGGCGACAATGGAATTGGTTCCCCGTTTTTGTGATTGTGGATTCGAAATCCACCCTCGTACATCTTGGACAAGCATTAATCCATGAAGGAGATTCATCAGTTGCCCCGTAATGGTTAGTTGCCCTAATTTTTAATTTTCCCCCAAATTGAACACAATATTGAATTGTTTCCAATTAACAGGATAAAGAAAGGAAATGCAAGTTGTATATGTTTATTGACGAAGAAATTCGTAATCCTTATTACAAGAAACTGTATTTGATCTTCATGTTGAATTGCAAAGACGTAGGGAAAGTAGTGGAAATGAAGCTTATGAATAGCTTAACGATTCAAGATTGGAAATGAACAAAATGATGCAAGAGTTGACCAATGCAAAGTCAAAGATTGTAGTTTATGAGAAATTGGTTGTGATTATGTTGTTTGTTGTGGTTGTTTTAGCAATTGGAATAAGTTTTCTTATTAGGTTTCAATATTAGTTTTCAAGTTAATTTATTACTAGTTACAGTCACCAAATAAATATGAAGTTAGAAAGAAAAAAGAAAAAAGAAAAGGCAAAATAGCTTGTGAAAGTCTTCAACTTCTCACAAAATCCTTTTGTGTATCACGTATTCTTAAAAGTTCTATTGAATAATATATATTGACTAATTTTGTTTATTGAGTACATGTTTAACCTTTTACCTACAAAATGCTGACGTGTAGCAGGTTAATTACGTTTTTGTCCACCTCAACTGCCACGTAGGAGTGCGGTAGTTGACCTATTTTTTCATGTCCCTATTTAACCCAAATGACAACCCGTTTTTTATTACCAGGTTATCAAACCCGTATTTTTCTTTCAATCTTCATCACAACGAAAATGGAATTGGTTCCCCGTTTTTGTGATTGTGGATTCGAAATCCACCCTCGTACATCTTGGACAAGCATTAATCCAGGAAGGAGATTTATCAGTTGCCCCGTAATGGTTAGTTGCCCTAATTTTTAATTTTCCCCCAAATTGAACAAAATATTGAATTGTTCCCAATTAACAGGATAAAGAAATAAAATGCAAGTTGTATATGTTTATTGACAAAGAAATCCGTAATCCTTACTACAAGAAACTCTATTTGATCTTCATGTTGAATTGCAAAGACGTAGGGAAAGTAGTAGAAATGAAGCTAATGAAGAGCCTAACGATTCAAGATTGGGAATGAACAAAATGATGCAAGAGTTGACCAATGCAAAGTCGAAGATTGTAGTTTATGAGAAATTGGTTGTGATTATGTTGTTTGTTGTTGTTGTTTTAGCAATTGGAATAAGTTTTCTTATTAGGTTTCAATATTAGTTTTCAAGTTAATTTATAACTAGTTACAGTCACCAAATAAATATGAAGTTAGAAAGAAAAAAGAAATGGGAAAATAGCTTGTGAATGTCTTCAACTTGTCACAAAATCCTTTTGTGTATCACGTATTCTTAAAAGTTCTATTGAATAACATATATTACTAATTTTGTTTATTGAGTACATGTTTAACCTTTTACCTACAAAATGCTGACGTGTAGCAGGTTAATTACGTTTTTGTCCACCTCAACTGCCACGTAGGAGTGCGGTAGTCGACCTAATTTTTTCATGTCCCTATTTAACTGAAATGACAACCCGTTTTTTATACCCAATTTATCAAACTCGTATTTTTCTTTCAATCTTCATCCCGACGACAATGGAGTTGGTTCCCCGTTTTTGTGATTGTGGATTCGAAATCCACCCTCGTACATCTTGGACAAGCATTAATCCAGGAAGGAGATTCATCAGTTGCCCCGTAATGGTTAGTTGCCCTAATTTTTAATTTTTCCCCCAAATTGAACACAATATTGAATTGTTTCCAATTAACAGGATAAAGAAAGGAAATGCAAGTTGCATATGTTTATTGACGAAGAAATCCGTAATCCTTACCACAAGAAACTCTATTTGATCTTCATGTTGAATTGCAAAGACGTAGGAAAAGTAGTGAAAATGAAGCTTATGAAGAGCTTAACGATTCAAGATTGGAAATGAACAAAATGATGCAAGAGTTGACCAATGCAAAGTCAAAGATTGTAGTTTATGAGAAATTGGTTGTGATTATGTTGTTTGTTGTTGTTGTTTTAGCAATTGGAATAAGTTTTCTTATTAGGTTTCGATATTAGTTTTCAAGTTAATTTATAACTAGTTACAGTCACCAAATAAATATGAAGTTAGAAAGAAAAAAGAAATGGGAAAATAGCTTTTGAATGTCTTCAACTTGTCACAAAATCCTTTTGTGTATCACGTATTCTTAAAAGTTCTATTGAATAACATATATTACTAATTTTGTTTATTGAGTACATGTTTAACCTTTTACCTACAAAATGCTGACGTGTAGCAGGTTAATTACGTTTTTGTCCACCTCAACTGCCACGTAGGAGTGCGGTAGTTGACCTATTTTTTTCATGTCCCTATTTAACCCAAATGACAACCCGTTTTTTATACCCAATTTATCAAACTCGTATTTTTCTTTCAATCTTCATCACGGCGACAATGGAATTGGTTCCCCGTTTTTGTGATTGTGGATTCGAAATCCACCCTCGTACATCTTTGACAAGCATTAATCCAGGAAAGAGATTCATCAGTTGCCCCGTAATGGTTAGTTGCCCTAATTTTTAATTTTCCCACAAATTCAACACAATATTGAATTGTTTCCAACTAACAGGATAAAGAAAGGAAATGCAAGTTGTATATGTTTATTGACGAAGAAATCCATAATCCTTACTACAAGAAACTCTATTTGATCTTCATGTTAAATTGCAAAGACGTAGGGCAAGTAGTGGAAATGAAGCTTATGAAGATCTTAACGATTCAAGATTGGAAATAACAAAATGATGCAAGAGTTGACCAATGCAAAGTCAAAGATTGTAGTTTATGAGAAATTGGTTGTGATTATGTCGTTTTCTCTTGTTTTTTTAGCAATTGGAATAGGTTTTCTTATTAGATTTTAAAAGGTTGTCTGTAAAGAAGTTTTAGCAACTTGTAATGTTTTGTTTATTATGCAAGTTCTAATTTATGGTAAAACCACACAACAAACAACACTAACTTGAAAATGGAAAAACAGTTACATACAATACCAAAACTGCTAATTGGCTTATAAAGCCAACTGCATACCATCATTTAAGTACATATAATATAATCTTTGTTACCATCATTTATCTACATCAAAATTGTTAATTGGCTTATAAAGCCAACTGCATACAATCCTACAGGTTACCGTCCTAAATACCACACAAGTACATATTACATGCCACCATAAATACCAAAAGAGATCGTTTATAAACATTCTAAGTACCAAACAAGTACATATTACTTTCCAAGGTCAATTGCATTGTCTTGTGCATCTCTTGGTCCCTCAACTTGCTTTCCAGCTTCATTTTCAAGATTCTTTCACTTGGTGGTCTCTTCTAGACATCTACATTCTTTAATGAGCTTGAATTCTTCTTCTTTGGTATTACATCTTGTGAAGAATGACTGTTTAGGGTTCCTGGATTCCCAAAGCTATCCATTCACTTTCATTCCCAGCCTGACCTTGAACATCCACCTTCTTTGAGTTTCCTTAATATCAACCTGTCCTTGTACTGCAACATGTATCTCTTCTTGAGTGACTGGCAACGGAACACCTGGAGGCGACACAGGGACTGGAACACAATTCTTACCTCTCCCTTCAAAGCTTTCACCAGTAACTGGATCAATACACAAGCCATTTCCCCACCATGAAGGTAAAGGTCTATTAATAAGACATAAGTAGTAGATTTACCTAAAAAACTGTACAGTAGTAACCACGACTTTAAGTAACATGTTTTTAAAAACATACCTTTATGATATTTTGCATTTATCCTTGGGACACCTGGAGCACTTGTTAGACCCAACCATACACCTTTATTTGCCCCATGTGATGAACCTAAGAAGAAATGTTCTGAATTTGACCCACCAGCAAAAATACCTTGAACTGGTCCAACACCCATCAAAGCATCAACAGTTGCCTGTATGATGAAGTTGAACCACAACTTGAGCCAACTCCCTACATGCTTGTAGTAGAACCAATACTTGCACCTGAGTCTATGCTCTAACCAATACTTGCACCCTCATCACTACCACCACTGCTTGCAGCAGAACCAACATCCGTGTTCTTCTTAGGTGGTGTTTTAGGGTCATTTGTACATCCTTCCATGTTATGACCAGCTTCCCAAGAATTGTAGCCAGTAATAAATGTCCCAACCCTGGAAATTCTTGTGGTACTGCCCCCTCACTTTGAGCTCTAATCCTCTTCTTATTGGGTCTCCCTGGAATTTTCCTTGGGAGTGGTGGAAGAGGCTTGTTCATTTTGTTTGGTCTCCAAGTTGACATCCCACCAACAGGTTTCAAGTAAGTGTTGTAAGCATTCAAGTAGATTGACTTTTTGAACCAATATGCCACATAATTCTCTGGATTTTTGTGTAAAGCAAGTATAACTGAATAAGAATGTGGACAAGGCACACATGATAACTGCCACATCTTGCAGCTGCATATTTTATGTTGTTCATCAACTTTAAAGCCCCTATTGCATTATCTAACCTCCCATTCAAATCCTCCACAGAACATAGGAAGCCAAAACCTATGATTAAGAATATATTTAAATACTATAAAAATTATTACAAAAAGTTAAACCAAGAATGAAGAGTGAACCTGTGTTGATCCTTGCACCATTCCAGTTTCTTTTGTATTGATGGAAAAATTGCAACATCCCACTTCAAGAATAACTTTCTCATTGTGTTCATCCTTTCCATCACAATCACTCTTATAGCCTCTAACACTATGATGATTGGTTTGTTCCTCAAAGCCACAATAACTGAATTGAAACACTCAATAAAGCCATTCCCAACTACTTCACAACCTCTATGTAATGTGAAGAAAGCCCTAGACCATGTATTTGGATCCCTCTCAAGTAAATAGGTTGATGACCTTGGATTAGCTTGGTGAATCTTATCCATGATCTTCTGAAATAGCACAGGATATGATAACTTAGAAGCTGACCAGAAAAGACTTCTAAATTCCACACCACTGAATTACTTTCTAAAATTCTCATAGATGTGCCTTGCACATTGCCTATGCTCTGCATATGGCATGACAGTCTTGACAGCCTCCTTCAAACCCTTTGCATTATAAAACATGTGGTTAGTGGTAATATAAAACATGTGGTTAGTGGTAATATACAAGTATGCACGAGGTAATATAAAAACACATACCTTGTGTTGATCTGACATTAAGGTTACACTGGCACCACCTTCAATATGCAGATCCTCAACCAACAATTGAATGAACCAACTCCAATTCTCCTTATTTTCCACATTTACAATAGCCAAAGCAATTGGGAAGATGTGATTATTTCCATCCCTTCCAATTGCTTTCAATAATTCACCATGGTTGGGGCTTTTCAAGAAACAATCATCTAATGCAATTATTCTCCTACAACCCCTAATCCACCCCATTTTCAAACCATTTACACAAATATACATCCTATCAAAATAAACCCTTTCATCTGGATTGACTGTAACCCCTATTTTCACTGTTGATCCTGGATTACTTGTAAGCAACTCATCAGCATAAGATCCTAGCATTACATAGTGATCCTCTAATGACTTCTCATACTCAACTAGTGCATAAGTCTTGGCCTTTCTGCATTAAGTATTGGTCACAGTGCATTTATACTTTTTCATGACTAAATCAGCAATGTCAACCAATCTTATGTTTGGGTTAGACCTGATCTTCTCACTAAAGTGCTTACCAATCCACTTGTAATTAATAAGTGATCCAAACCTAAAGTTCGTAACATATGTGTGAACTTCAACCAAAGAAATAACTTGAAGGGAATCTTTTGTCCTCATAGTCCTAGCATACCATCTAAATGGACACTTTGGACCATCTGGTTTAACTGCATCTGCATACCTCTTTTGTTTCCTTTGGATGGATCCTTAAGTCTTAGAGGTCTATGTCCACACTTAGCCACTGTATCCTTTGAACTAAATCTTGAGAAGTATATGTTGTATCCGTTTGACAGTCCATAATAGGTCATACACTCCTTAAATTTTTCAGCAGATTCAAACCTCTCACCTACTTGTGCCTTCTGAAGCCTCCAATGAACTTAAGTATCATGGAGTAGGTACTTCTCAATATGTGCAACTGATTTAAAGGGATCTAGATCATTGTCATCAGCAACTTTCATCTTCCTCATAAGTTGTGTCATAAACTCCTCATGCTCACCAATGGTATCAAACAAATTAGGTTGTTCTTTCACTCCACCTGTTGCCAATTGTGGTTGTACTGTTGTTTTGGGGTTCTTTTTCTCCTCAGCGTTTCTAGTTCTTACCTCCTTAAGTTCAACTTCATCTTTAGACAGAAAGTCAATAGAAGCTGCACCACTTTCTGTATCACTGTCATCTTCTCCAGGTTTTACAACATAACTATCATCTTCTGAATCTGTTTCTGCTACTGCTTGTTTTCCTTTAGAATTATCATCTAGTTGTTGAATACGAGCAACACTTGGTTCATCATCCAGTGCATCTTCTAGGTTGTCAATGACTGATCGTTCATGTTCATCCTCAGGTGGCTTTTCAATACTTACATACGGGGTAAGGTCATCATCACCAAAGTGATACATATATAGATCCATCTTCCCATAACCGTAAGCAATATCAAACATCATAGCACCGTCATATTCATTGGAAAGCCTGAACAGCCCATCTTTTGGTGTCTTTCTCGGACAGATGTAATAGAGAGCGATTAAAGGGTTACCAGTAGCAGTTTTGATAAGTTCACACAATTCCTCTAAACCAGCTTTTGCAACATAAACAATTATCTTTATTCGATCATACCTAAACGGATCATACATAAAAGCTCCATCGTTATGAACAATAAGTTCATATCCATCCACATGGCCTATCTGTATAAATCATCAAAAAAATTATTATTAGTAAAAACCCTAATTTTTTAAAAATGTTGTAAGATGTAACACATATAATCATAAAAACCCTAATTTTTATAAAATGTTGTAACGTGAAACACATATAATCATAAAACCCCTAATTTTCCAAAAAACTTAAAAAAAAAAAAAAAAAAAAAAAAACTCAAAATCGTTAAGAAACATGTATAAGCCCTCAAAAAAAGTTATTTTTTTCAGAAAAAAAAACTCAAACAAAAAAAACCCTAATTTTTTTTTACGAAACAGATAAAAAATACCTAATAAAATAACACCAGAATGTCACTTCGTTGATTTGTAACAACAATAATATGAATTTTTTTAGGTTTTGTAAGTGAAAAGAGAATGTCGGTGGAGAGAGTTGAGCGGGAAGATTATAAAAATGGAGTTGTGTGGTCCAAAAAAATGAACCAGATCTAACCTTGAACACTAACACACTAACCATGGTTGAGTAGTGGTTGAGTAAGTGGTGGTTAGCTGACATGACGTTAAACGTGTCAAAGTCAAAGGGTCAAATTTAAAGTGTTACCGGTAATCAGTTTGAAAGGTTAAACATGTACTCAATAAACAAAATTAGCCAATATATGATACTCAATAGAACTTTTAAGAATATGAGATACACAAAAGGATTTTGTGACAAGTTAAAGATATATACAAGTTATTTTTCCCCAAAAAAGAGTACAATTGTTTTTATGAATGAAAGGATAAAAAAGTCAAATTATTAAAATAGGTGATGTATGCTAAATTTGATGATGTAAGAATTATAACGAATACATTAATTATATTATTATATATAGAGAGAGATTTTTTTTATTATTACTTTCTAATTTTTATATACTTACAATATTGGTAATTAAGCTTTTTAAAATATTTTTCTATTCAAACTTACATTTTGTGTCGGATACTAAAGAATATGAAATAAGGGTGTATTTGGTTGAGAAATAGATTTGGTAATGGATATGGATATAAAATAAGGGAAAAGAGAAAATGGAAAAGAAAGTTTATGATTATTTAAAACGTTATTTGGTTTATAGAGTGGAATATGATTTAGGATAGGTTTATTTACCTTTTTATTATAAAATCTATAAAGAAGAGATAAAAATGTTATTATTTTTGTGAGGTTGAAAATAGAAAATAATCAGTAAACTTTACATTGGTTTTAGTGAACAATTAAAATGATATGTAAACTCATGTATTGTTCGTTATGATTTACCAAATTCTCTAAATTAACATTTGAAAATAAATTCCAGTTTCATTACTAACAGAAACGTAATTTATTACATATTTAATTTATTTTTAGAAACTGAAAAATAATTAATAAGGATTAATTTTTATATATAAAGAATAGAGTTAAGTGATGTCGACGTAGGGACTAAACCCCTGGTTCGGGTCTGAGACCGAACCAGGTGTTTAGAGTCTCCTGGTTCGGACAGAAACGACAAAGGAAGGAAAAGACAAAACAGATACGACAAAAAGAGCAGGAAAAAGTGTTCTGACGAAGGAACACCCTCTTAACCAATGCATAAAGGGAGTAAGGGTCATGGAGCCGTCTATTACCCAAAATATCCCCTATATATATCAGGGTAAAGGGTAAAGGTAAGGGATCTTTTTTCATTCTAGCTATACAATTTATACGTTTCAGTCCGAACCAAGTTACTTATTCTCACGCCCGAGTTGAATCAGGGGTCCAACCCCGCTCAACCAGGTGTTTTCTCTTAGTGCAAGTAATTCGGATTCAAGAACATTGAGTGTTAGTCAAAGGAAACGGACTTCAAGTCAGACTAGGTTTTGTTCAGGTCGGACTAGGTAGTTCGGAAATCTTTTGTATTAACATTTTGGCGCCATCCGTGGGACCGAAGGAAATACTCACTGGAAATGGAAACTCCCGCTGACACGGTGGATTTAATCACCAATGAGGGAGAGAATTCTAATAAGAACGCTGAGAAAGAAGCCAGAACAGGTGGAGAGTTTTCTAGTAAGTTCGTGAAAGACAACATAGAATTGCTAAGAGCATTGGTCGAAGAACATGAGCGTACGGAGTCGCAGAAAAAGTGGAAAGGTAAGATGGGAGAGGATACTCGAAAGGAAGGGTTTAAAGGAAGGAGATTAAACTTCGATGAGGAGGAAGGATCGGAAGACGAGGAGGAAGATTTGAGCCTACCGTATCAATCTGATTTCTCCTCAAAGTTCACAAAGAGGATCGCTCGATTCCCAATTCCCCCAAAGACAAAAATGCCAAGTATCATTCGGACGTATGATGGGTCAGGAGATCCGGATGACCACCTTAACACATTCGCGGGGGCCGCCGAAACCGAACTATGGTCAATGCCTGTGTGGTGTCGTATGTTTGCACAGACGCTCGTTGGACCAGCGCGGATATGGTTTCTGGCACTAGAACCCGGACAAATAGACAGCTATAAAGAGTTGGAAGTAGTATTTGGGTCGTTTT
>CAJVGC010000582.1:25486404-25559470 GCA_910822075.1 Senecio squalidus
ATGCAAAACATAGATGGTTAACTTGGAAATTTCGATAGTTTCAAATTTTAAATTCAACTCGCCGATCATCATGTCCCACCCATCTCTTAAGTTATTTCATAATATTTTACCTTCGACCTATTATCAGATCTAAAACATAACATGTTTTTTAAACAAAAATGATGTCAACTCAATGTGTCGAAACTAACGGGTCGGACAGCCCCACATAACCCATGAGCTTAAGCTAGTAGAGTGACCAAAACTAACCCAAATTTTACATAAACCTCTTGTCATGTTACGAAACTTAGTTCTTTTTAGACCTCTAACATTATCTATCCTATACACATCAACTTAAAAGGATTACCTATGAATTTTGTATTGTGTAGCGCGAGAAGTTTTCCACCACTTAAAAAAATACATAAAGATTGTCCCTAATTAAGTTGCACGTTTAAGACACTTAAAAAAATACATAAAGATTGTCCCTAATTAAGTTGCACGTTTAAGATACGCAGTCATAACCGGTTAAAACCCATCATTTTTTATAAATAAATATTTTCTGGCTATATATAATTTATTTATATGAAACTTATTTAACAAATATAGATATTATAACAAACACCAACCCATGACAGATATCATGAATAATGGTACTTAATTGTTAAGTAGAAACGTTGGCTATCAAAAGTCAAAAGTATCTAGACGGTTGTTACACCACAGAGGTAACAAATTATACATAGAGAAAGCTCGAAAGTGCAATATGCAGAATCCGAAAATACAAAACATTTGGTGAAACCCAAAGATGAGAGGCATCAAATTCTAAAAAAAAACTAATCAAAATAAAGAAACATGAAAACATTGCAACTACTGCAACTACTGCAACATACCTTCAAGGCCGAAATATTTCGTAAATCAACGTGTTTGTGAGATCAATAAGAAACATAGCTCCACTGCTTGTCCACAACAAAATGAAAATGGTAAACACCATCATTAACAGCTTGATAATAAAGAAAATATTACAAAGGAAGGGCTTACCAAAGATTTAAGAGATGTAAATCGTGTATAGAAAAAAAAACCTTTCAATTTGGCACCGTGATCGGAGAAGGCAAAAAGGGAACTTCTAAACCCATTGTACAAAATGAAATAACATTTATTGGAGACATTTATCTGTACAAAGAGTCATTATCCAAAAAAATAAAGTAACAAAACAGAAAACGATCCAACTATTTGGAGCACTTTTTAGGTACAAATAAAACTAAGCATTTCCTCATTTGGTGTGCATTCCCTAGTTCTAAACTTCTAATCACTACTTCCACTAAAATCTACATGATTCTTTTTCAACGTAATCTTATAATAACCTTGATGTGTAAAATCTAGTTTATAAAACTCGACCTACTTGTAGACTTAATTACACACTTATACGCAGTAGACCTATTCGTATATAATATAGCTTTAAGTAAGTAAAGGTTCGAACTCAGGGACTAATTTAGTTTTTAACTTCGAATTAATAATACTTTTTTGTTTTTGGAGTTTTTGTAACAAAAGATTAATTAAAATTGCAAAGTGATTATAAAAGGCGATTATAAAAATCAAGTAAGAAAAGTAATTATTAATGTTATCAAATAATAGAGAAAATACATTTGTTTGACACTTCACTTGTTTTCCAATTATGTTTACGATATTGAAAGTATACATTTATAATTATCAACAATGAAGCATTAATTAACAAGCCGATATTTAATGATTTAATCTTATAAAGTTTCCTCTCGAATAACCTCTCTAATTATTAAGTCCTCTCGAATCTTAACAACTAGACTTACTCGTTTACGTTTTATTAACTAAGTTGCTATTACTAGGTCCTCTCGAATCCTAATAATTTTAAACCAATTAAACACCGATTGATTATTTCATACAATTTATTTAATCTATCTAGATTCCTCTCGAATACCTAGAATGTTGATTTAACAAATTGCATATAAACAACTATATGATAATATATTAAAACGTAAACAATTAAGTATCTACGATTAAACACAAACACCTAAACATTCAATAACGAAAACAATAATTATCAAACAAGATCCATAAATCAAACAAGCGTAAAAAGTGTTTAGCTACTCATTATCATGTTCAAAACAGCAAATAAAAGAATAGAAAACATACTGGAAAAGTCTTGAATAAAAGATAGAAAACAAACTAGAAAAGTTGCAAAACGCGTCATGACCGAATTTTAACGAAAACCAACTTCTAATCTTCTCTCCTAGCTCTCTAACGAATTCTCCAGCTCCAATGAACGATAATAATAATTGATGATTAAACCTGGACGTTTGAGGCTGTATTTATAGAGATAAATCAAGAGGAAATCGTTTTCGAGTAGGATTCCAAAACTGGCAAAAGAGGACGTCGTCCTAGACTACAACAACGATGCAGCGTGCCATCAAAACGTGTTCGGAACCAACTGAAATACCAAGTGCGACGTTCTTGTAAGTTACTGCGTCGTTCTCCCTGTCAGATTTCACCATTTCTCGTCATTTAAGCTCATTTCTTCCTCCATTTCCACTTCCCGAACATATAAACCTGTAAAATGGACAAAACAACTTTTCCACACGATTAAATGCAAAAACTTATCCTATCCATCATTATTAAATACGAAAATGACCAAATATCACATAGAAATAAACGTATAAATATGCGATATCAAACTTGTACTTTTTATTGGTAGGATTTACCTAATTCAATGTATCTTGAAAACCATTGCATGACTTCTCTTTCTGAAAACCCCAACTGAAGTTTTTGATTAGAACTCATGTCAATATCGAAGATGTGCAAATTTAGCAGTACTCAAAATCACACAAATAATCTAAATTAATGTAGAAAAAATAACGTATACCGTTGACAAAGTCCCCTCCCCTCTACTTCTTCAAATTTATAAATTGTAAAGCTTTTGTTTAGGTTTTAAATAGATCCAGATAATGTTTTGAGATTCAAAAACCTCTCCAAATATTTAGAGAATTTAATGTTTTTCAAAAACGCGAGTTAAAAACCGAAAGTAGCGGACGGGGTGAGTAGGAAAGAATTAACAAAAATAAAAATATTGACAATTTAACACCTAGGATCAAAGTTGAAATGTCGATTAAATACATCTGCCACATCATTTTTTAAAAACCATTTTTTGTAAGAATATAAAAAGGGATTTTTGAGATTCATTTGAGGCCACTAATATATGGGAAGTGATTTGTTCACAACAACATTAGTCATACACAACAAATTTATATGGTCGGACTAATTTACCCTTACTTTAATTTTTACATTTAACGCTTTATATATTGTGTAAAATTTATTTAAAACTCACACTTTTTTAAGTTGTCATTACAATCATATCCCTTCCATTAATAAAACAAATTATGATATAAGAGTGACCATAAATGAATAATAAACATCAAAATAGTTGAAGAGTTTTTCCAGGGTATGCTTTAATCGGGTTGGAACCGGTTACAAAAACCGGTTTGAAACCGGTTTATACCATCTAGCCGTTAAAAAATTCATATGACCGTTAATATGGTCGTTGGAGAGGCTTTTTTGACCGTCTTTTTCATATTTTTTTTTACCATTTTGTCATTCCAAATTTACTATAAGTATGTAGGTAAAGTCCCGCTGCACTTTTATAACAGTTACGCCAGCGCAACTATCAGTTACGCTTTTTTTTTTATTAAATATTCCAAACCGGTTTTTGGAACCGAACCGTTTGGACCCGGTATGAAGGTCGTGTGAAGACAGATTCGGGTTACGATTGTAAATATGACACTTCAATCATTTTATCGTCTTTAAAATTTATTGAATTCTTTTATTACCTGTGTCTCCATAAGTGAAATCGATGTTGTACGATATGCTTTTTGAGACAAAGAGAAGGTCGTGTAAAGACAGATTCAGCCTACGATTGTATGAAAGTTTTAATATAAGTGGGCCGTCGGCTTGGAGAAGGAAGAGGAATGCATATTAGGGTAAAATATTGATAAAATTGTGGTGCTTTGTGAAAAACGTAAGATTAGGGGGTCAAATAATAACATATTGATAAAAGTTATCTAAGGATAAAAATATTTTGAGGGCAAATAAGTCAAATAACATAATATTATTGTGAATGGCAAAATATTGTTGTGAACAAATCACTTTCCCTAATATATATGAGACATGATCATCCATTAAGAGGTAAACGTTTATATAAGGGGTTGATCAAACACCTCCTACCCCACCTCTCTCTCTCTCTCTCTCTCTCTCTCTCTCTCTCTCTCTCTCTATATATATATATATATATATATATATATATATATATATATATATATATATATATATATATATATATATATATATATATATATATGGGAGGGTTCAAATGGGATCTCTTTTTTTCTAGAGATTCAGGGATCCCCTTTTCAGCCACACAAATTCATTTAGGGATCAAGACCACGGAGGGGCATTTTTGTCATATTCAGAAAGTATTAAAACTTACACGCGCTTAAGAAAAAAGAAAAAAAAATATCTCCACGCCTCAAAACTCGATCAATTTTTAAAACCCTGAAACAAAAATCTCTCCATTGTAATCCGGCATTGAATCTCGATTGAAATTTATTCAACAAATTAGGTCATTCGATTGAACAACTTTACAAAAAAAAACATACTAAATATTTAAGATGGCTTCAAATGCAGAAAGCATCGATGAAACTAATCAGCAAATTGTTCATAAGCCCACACAGACAAATGATATGCAGAGTGGTGAAAGTAAGTTTTTTATATTATGTTTATGAATCACATGTGATTGTATTAATAATGAAAACAATATCAATAACCAGACATTGGAAAGTAAGTAATCATATGTGATTCTATGTTTATTAATCACCTGTGATTGTATTAATAATGTGCCTTAGTACCTTGATGTAAATTGCCACAAAATCTTTAGTAATCACATTTGATTTTATTAATTTAGTGCCTTAGTATGTTGATGTAAAATGTCGCCAAAATGTTTAGTAATCACCTGTGATTCTATAGTTTTTACATTAAGAACTTTTTATAAATTAGTGCCTTAGTACCTTGATGTAAATTGTCACAAAATCTTTAGTAATCACCCGTGATTGTATTAGTTTAGTGCCTTAGTATGTTGATGTAAAATGTCACCAAAAATGTTTAGTAATCACCTGTGATTTTTTTAATTGCCTTAGTATGTTGATGTAAAATGTCGCCAAAATGTTTAGTAATCACCTGTGATTCAATAGTTTTTACATTAAGAACTGTTTATAATTTAGTGGCTTAGTACCTTGATGTAAATTGTTACAAAATCTTTAGTACTCACCTGTGATTGTATTAATTTAGTGCCTTACTATGTTGATGTAAAATGTCATCAAAAATGTTTAGTAATCACCTGTGATTCTATAGTAATCACCTGTGATTTTTTTTAATTAGTGACTTAGTATGTTGATGTAAAATGTTACCAAAATGTTTAGTAATCACATGTGATTCTATAGTTTTTACATTAAGAACTGTTTATAATTTAGTGCCTTAGTACCTTGATGTAAATTGTCACCAAAATGTTTAGTAATCACCTGTGATTTTATTAATAATATGGCTTAGTATGTTGATGTAAAATTACCTGTGATTTTTGTGATTTTACAGGTTCACACTACAGCACTCCAACAACATATTCAAATGATAGCAACAACATAGAGACTCCCGGTGGTTCTCGATATTGGTTACCTTATGTTAAAGATGACGACAAACCAATTAGGGGAAAGAATTATGGATCATTTGAACAGACTTTTAGAATTTATAAAGAGTATGCAGCAAAGTCGGGATTTGACATAAAATTGTCATCATAAAAAAAAACAAAAAGTGGACTGATGAAGAGCAAGTATATTCGTTGCAACAGACATGGTGATCCTCCAAGTGTAAATATCAACATGTTGGATCCAACAAACAGTGAGAAACTTAAAAGAAATTCGACTTTTCATGTAACAGGATGCAATGCTCATATCATGATTAAACTTATAGATGGTACTTTCACATATAAGGTACACTTTTTTGTTGAAGAACACAACCACCCATTGAACCCTATAGAGTATAGGCATCTGTCTAAGGTAAATAGAAAATTAGGTATGCTATAATTAATGTTTATGAAACAAATGGCAGACTCAAATTATGGGGCAACAGTTTCTTATCAGTTATATTATAATACAAAAGGGGGTTATTCATATGTGTGTTATGGTATCCCAGTATACACCACATGTGTAACCTTCATGTTCTAAGGAAAATAGAAAATTAGGTATGCCATAATTTGTATGTATTAAGTTATTTGGAATGAAAAAAACTTGTACTCTTTTAAGGGTCTATGACGTTTAGGTATTAAAGTGTTTACGAGATTATTATTCACTTTCTTACACAGAATATATTTCTTTTGTTTCTTAATATTTTGTTTTCTCTAACAGATTATTAAGTTTTTGTATAAATACATTATTTAATTTTTATTTGTTAAAATAAGATATGGAGTTGTCAGATACAGAGCCATTGGCTAATAATTACTATCGTTATACATTTCGAAGGTCATTGAGTAATGAATTTGAGAAATAAAAGATTAAATTTACATTTATAACCCTTATACTTAATTAAATTATATTGTATTATTTTTGTTTTATGTCCATCTACTTTTAGCATTCCATGGCAATTATTATATATGTTATTTCATTTAATGTTTATGTACTTTTTAGCATTTCCTAATAGTTACAATCCTTATGTATTTTAAAAGCCACCAATTAATAACATTAAGATTTATTCATTTCTTTCCGTTACCTTTGCATACTCATATAGACATTATGTATGTTTTTCGAAATTATTAAAGGGTTTACAATATTATTATTACTATCCTAGGCAAAATTATTTCTTATGTTTCTTAATATTTTTTTGAAAAAATTACATCGTTCGTTCTTAGGATTGACCCAAAATTACACTCCTCGCTCCTAACTTTTAAAAGTTTTATTGACAGTCTAAAAGTGTTCATTTTGTTTTACTCGTAATCCAATCGTTAACATTTCGTTATTATTTCCCATCAAGTTTCATCATTGACTTGCACATAACTAGTTCAAAACACATACTTTATCTTCCCAAATCCACACACACACAAACAAACAGACAAACAAACACACTCCCTAGTTTCATTTCTCGGTGGATTTTACCACCACTATCGGAATGGGTCCAACCCATAAACGACACCTCCAATCTAATCGCACTAAACAAAAGGGTTAAAAGAAAGAAAAAACAAATATTTACTTTTGACTACGACAACTATCCCACCTTAGTGCGTTAAACTAAGGTTATACTACGAACACCCCCTACGTGTATGTTGGGATACCATAACACACCTTGTTGTATGGTATATTAATACGCTATTTGTATTGTACTAAGATATTTTATAAGACTAAAAAGAATGTACTATAATGTTATTGATGTTTATTAGGACACATTAAGCAAATGCCTTTATATAAGACCATTATATAAGTTCTATAAAGTAACAAATTAGAACGTCTATGGGTGTCTTATCAAACCAATTTTGTTGTAGTTATACAACTTTAAAACAAACGTTTAAAACGAGTTTTACCTTGTTTTTTCGAAGTGAGTTTCCGAATAACTCGAAATGAAACTCGTTGTTAACCCGACCCGAACCACTTTATTAAAAATAACCCGAAACCGACACTATTAAGCATTCGGGTTCTTCGGGTTGACCCGATTAACCCGATCCATAGCTTAAAACTCGAGTATACCCGACCCTAAAGTATTTAATCGAGTTCGGGACCGGGTTAATACGGATCGGGTCGGTTTTCTTGACACCCCTACTCAAAAGTATGAAGAAAGCTAAATCTTTACCTACCACATGAATTAAACCTTCAACGTTATAAGCATGGCGGATTTTAATATTATTAATTATTTTTATATACTTACAAGTCTGAAATGCTAGGCATCGAAAAATGACAAAAATCTATTATAATTTGTAGTTTTGAATTAAAAATGCAAAAAAAATCAAAATGAATAACGTGTGTAAGTATTAAACCTTGTTAATTAGAGTATGATAATAACATGCATGTGGTGAGTAACATTTATGTGTGTATATATACACATGCAAATACATACATAATCACACTATTAAACAACCACATTTCCATCTTTATTCTTTTATCAAACCCTAGCTAGTTTACAAAAAGAAAAAAGAAACTAGATAGCCAAGAGATGTCATTGTGTGTTTCAAGATTGATTGCAACTTCATCGGAAACTAGACTCCCATGTCTTTATTCGACAAATTTTACATGCAAAACAACTTCTAATGCACCATTTGTAAAGAACAAGAATCTTGCATCGTGCGATGTTCATGGTTTCAGTGAGAGAAGTTTGCGGTATGATCCCATGTTGAGAATAGCACGAGGAAGCTTTGTCGTAAGCAGCAACATGACTCCACCTCCTGAAGTTCCTCCTCCTTCTGGATCACCTTCACCTTCTGGTTCTGCGTAAGCTTTCAAAATGATTCATTTCGATATTTTTACTGTTAGTTTTGGGCATGTCATGAATATAAATTATGAATTAACTTAAGATCTAAACAATTTGTTTTTTTATTTTTTAATGTATTTTTCAGGAAAAATTGGTTTGTAGGTGTCGTGTTAACCTTTGTTTTACCAGTTATCACTCATAAAGGGGGGCCATTACTTCTATTAAAAAGTAAGATATCTGAGTATACCAGGTTATTATTACATATTGATGCATAATTAGATTTATAACTTTACCAAAACCCATGATTATGTAGCTAAGGTGGACACGATGGTCAACACGGCCGAGTATCTAATGGAAACTATCGAAGAAGTGGCGGAAAAAGTTGATCATGTTATTGATAGTATTACTGATGATCTTCCTGAAGACAGCGAACTCAGAAAAAAATTGGAATCTATTGATGGACTAATCGAAGGAATGGCCAAGAATGCTCATATGGCTAACAATATTATTGATAAGGTTTAATTACGAACTCTAATTTCCTTTTTATTTTGCTCGTTTGGTATTTTAGTATATATTGTAATCCGTAGATTTTCATTCCACGAAAACGTACCTCAATTTTGAGGAGTGATTCTTATTATGAATAAATGAATAGCCTTGGACTTTTGTTCAAAAAAAAAAAAAAAAAAAAAAAAAATTCCCTTTTCTTAATAATCTCGTTTGCCATATGAGCATTCTTAATAATAGCACTAATCTTGTATAATAATTTGTAAGAAAATTTAAAAATTTTCTAAATATTCTTCAGATTATAATTATAATTAATTACATATATACATCTATACTTATGTATAAGTAATGTTCTTCAATCCAGCGTAGCATATTATTAATCTTTACACTTGAAAAACGATTTATTTTACTTATTGTTAGAAAGTCGTAATTAATCTTATGTTAATGGAACAGGTTGAAGATCAATTGGAGTCTTTGATTATGGATGAAGCCAAAGTTGTGGAGAAGAAAATGACATGATTAACATTAATCAGTTTTAAAATGTTTTCTATTAAGAATTGTTAAATTGATTTTCCACATGTGGTGGTTAATATTTTATTTCTTTTGAACAAGAAAATCTTAATATTTGTACTAGCTAGGTCTAAGTTTTCAAAGTTCTGTTTTTTTAATCACATGGATATAATGCCCATATAGTATATGAGAGTATTGTGATTTGTGACATATAATTTGATGGGTAATGAGATTTTACATATACTTACCTAATTACATGGACATATCCAATTCAAAAAATATACGGAAACAATATTGATATGAACACAAATTCTAAGTGAAGAGAAAAAGAATGTTGATCATGAAAAAAAAAAAGCCATTTTGGATTATCAGTCATGATAGATTTCGAACGACATAAGAGTTTTAAGCTCACAATATTGTATATAAATTAAATTCAGTTTTGATATTATGTAAGTGTAAGTAACAAGTGAATGACACAAACCTTATGATCATATATCCAAGAAACGGATTTCGAGGATGATGGGCAAGTAATCGCATTTTCTACGGTACCATATTTGCAGTTCGAGTGAAGAAGAGACAATCAAATGTGGCAACAATGAAGCAATGTTTGTGGCAAATCTATGGGTTTTGGACACGACCCAATAGTAAGTTGATCTATGATTTTTGCTCATAGATAGTCGTGTCGAAAAAAATCGAAACCGAAACAAAACCGAAAACCGAAACAAAATCGAAAATCGAAACCGGTCAAAACCGGTTTTGACCAAAACCGGTTCGGTTTTATCGGAACCGCCGGTTTGAAACCGGTTCCAACATTACCGTTGGAAATCGGGTTGAACCCGGTTTTTTTTTACCCGGTTTGACAAACCGGTTTCCAAACCGGTTTGAAACCGGTTTTGAAGTTTACAAAAAGCAAATATTTTCGTGTGTTCCTGATGTCACCACGTGTACCCCCATCAACTCAAAAATCCTAATTTCATTTGATCCACCAAATTTACTAAATTTACTGGTCAAACCACACACACATAGCTCCATACTCTTGCTTTCAATTGAATCATCATCATCATCACTTTCTATACTGATTCCGCCATAGAAGCCACATCTCAATTGACTACTTGTTCCAGATTCAACCGACAACTCCACCAGGTTCACCACGTTCGCCGTTCCTTTCCGAGCTCTTTTAAACGTCGTAACAGTGTCACTCGAAGCAGTCCCAACTGAACTAGAACTGAAAAAAACTGAATCTAGATCATCCAGAACAAACGTCAATGGATCTCCAATTAACGGCACGACACATAGAACATTTCCACTTTTGTTTTTATTAAAATGCATAAAACGGTTTGGAACCAGTTTTTGGACCCGAACCGAAACCGGTTTCAGTAGGTCGTGATTTTTGGTAAGGAAAACCGGTTTGAAACCAACCGGTTTGGATGGTTTGACCGAAAACCGGTTCGATTTTCAAACCTGGTTCGGTTTCCGGTCAAACCCGATTTTTACATCTATATAGATAGGCAATAAACATCAAAGGCAACGCTTTCAGGATACTTGAAAGAGTTATATCCTTGATTAATAGGACAAAAGATAACAGTGAACATATGAGTGTTTCTTTACACTCCCGAAAGTATACCCAATATGAGAGAATTCTTTATAAAATATCGGTAATTGTTATATATTGATGCATAATTAGATCCCTAAATTTACTAAAATCCATGATTATGTGATAAGGTGGACACAATGGTCAATACGGCCGAGTATCTAATGTAAATATGTGTCGGAAAAAGTTGATTATGTTATTGATAGCGTTATGGACGATCTTATGGAAATAGTGAACTTAGTTAAATCTTGGAATCCATTGATGGACTAGTAGAACAAGTAGCCAAGAGTGCTCGTATTGACAACGATATCATTGATAAGGTTTGATTACTAACCCTATTTTCCCTTTTCCATGATTTGTGGTTACAATAGTTTGTAATTCTACTACGATTGCTAAGAATATATATGTAGAAAATGTGTGATTTGTTTTAGGATTTTGCTAACAAAACAAGAGTACGTAAGTGCTATTAACAAGTCATTCCCGGGTTATAACAACAATTCTTTTTTCATAAAATAGGTAATTTAAGCCCATTTCCAATAATGCTTATAACAAGCTTTTTTCGAAATACTCCGTCCCATTATAATTGTTCTGTTTGAATTTTTAAAGTTTTTTTTTAACTTTGAAATTCAATAAAAAAAAATATATGTTATAATATATAGAGAAATGATCAAAAAAGACATATAATTTTCTTGAGACTAAAAGAAATCATCTTTGTCATTAATCTCAATTTAATCTAATGGTTAGGATTAAACCCAAAAGCCACTTTTATTTTATTTTTTAAAATTAAATTATCTCACAAACCGTTAATCGTTAGACGAAACAAAATATACCGTTGCGATCGTCTCGTTTTTATCTTTAATTAGAGCAGTGGTCTTATATACTTTCGACGACTTTTTTTTTTTTTTTTTTTTGATGGGTATTGAAATTGTAACGATAATATCATATATGATATTTACATCAATATGTAAAATTTTATAAAAGAGAATTACTATAAAATGTATAAACTACCTAAATTTAAAAAAAATCGAATTTTAACCAGTTTTATTTTTTCTCGTTTTTTGACATAAAATGTGATATACTAAAATCATATATGATAATACTATATCATATGTGATAAAACTATAAATCATATATGATATGAATATAAATAATGTGATATATACTAAAATCACATATGATAATACTATATCATATATGATATTACTGTAAATCATATATGATATGAATATAAATCATATATGATGTTATGTATGTAAAATTTTAAAAACTTGAAAGATAATAACACACATGATTTTAACTCTAAATACGCATTTTAATACACAATAATGTTATACAATGTATAACCTATATGGACCCGGAAAAAAGTTCGAATTTTGACGACTTTTTATTTTTTCGTTTATGGCCAAATGTTCAAATTCGTAAGGCAATATCATATATGATTTGAACACTAAATACGAGTTTCAAAACATAGATTTGTTATATTACATACATTCAACTTAATAAAAAAGAAAAACAAAAAAATAATATGTCAAACTACTGATATCATATGTGATAAAACAGTGATTTGAAATATAAAATTTTAAAACCCGTAAAAAAACCCGAAAATAAATTTCGTCAAAAGTATATCGAATGGGTGCTCTATAGAAAGAGGAGAAAATGTTCGTTTTAATGGTGTAATTTATTCGTTTAATACATTTACCGTTTATGAGATAATTAATTTTTAAACAAAAATAAATTATGGTGGGTTTTTGAAATGAAAAGTTGTGATTGGTCTATTTTGTCTAAAATATTTTAATGGTTTTTCTTGATCTTAACCCTTTGTTTGTAATCAATTAACAAAGCTTAACGTTTGCCATCCTTATTCTTTTCGTTACTTAAAAAGGAAAACTACCAACGTTCCTATTATTTATTATGGTATTAGAATATTAGGATTGAATTGTTGATCATTACCATTACATCAAACACATATATATACAAATTACATGGACTTGGGCCTATAACAAATATTACAATACTATAACGTCTAATATGCCCCCGCAGATTGAGCGGGGAGAGGACGAACGCTCAAGCTGTTGCGAAAATCAGAAAATGAGGGAAACGCGAGCCCCTTCGTGAATATGTGTGCATACTGGTACCGTGAGGGAACATGAAGAACGCGAACCTGACCGGCGGCAACTTTGTCACGAACAAAATGAATGTCAATCTCAATATGCTTGGTGCGCTGATGCTGAACAGGATTAGACGACATAAAAACTGCACTAACATTATCACAAAAAATAACAGAAGCTGTAGAGAGAGGATTATGAAGTTCCAAAAGAAGATTACGCAACCAAGATGCCTCAGCAACGGCATTAGCAACCCCGCGATATTCTGCTTCAGCACTAGATCGAGAAACGGTAGACTGACGTTTTGACGACCATGACAGAAGATTACTACCGAGAAAAACACAATAACCCGATGTCGACAGACGAGAATCTGGGCAACCACCCCAATCAGCATCAGAGTAGGCAGTAAGTTGAGGTGTAGTGGAGGCATAAAGCTGTAAACCCAAATCAAGTGTCCCGTGGACATATCGTAAGACACGCTTAAGAGCATGTAAATGCGGCTCCCTGGGATCATGCATATATAAGCAGAGCTGCTGAACGGCATAAGAAAGATCAGGGCGTGTGAAAGTAAGGTACTGTAATGCCCCCGCAAGACTACGGTATAAGGTGGCATCTGAGACAGGAGGTCCATTTGGACCGAGCTTCGAATCAGTATCAACCGGAGTCCTACATGGATTACAATTAAGCATGCCAGCACGGTCTAATAGATCACTAGCATAGGACCGCTGAGAGAGAAACATACCCTGTGAGGTGCGAGGACAGAAATGCCCATAAAATAGCTCAAACTACCCAAATCAGTCATGGAAAACTCTCCACATAAAGCAGTAATGATGCGCTGTAAAAGGGCAGTAGAAGAAGCGGTAAGAATAATATCATCCACATATAGCAATAGATAAGCAATGTCATGACCGCGGCGAAAAATAAACAGGGACAAATCGATTTTGCTGTGAGAAAAACCCAGACGCAGAACAAAACTAGCAAATCGCTGAAACCAAGCACATGGAGCTTGTTTCAAGCCATACAGTGACTTCTTAAGAAGACACACATAATCAGGGTGCTGAGAATCATAGAACCCGGGAGGCTGGTGCATGTAAACTGTCTCATCAAGATTACCGTGAAGAAAGGCATTCTTGACGTCCAACTGATGAATCGGCCAGGACCTATAAATAGCCAAACTAAGAACTGTCCGAATAGTGCCAGGTTTAACCACCCTGTTGCTGACTGCGACCATTAGCAACCAAACGAGCTTTGTACCTGCTAAGAGAACCATCTGCATAAAATTTATGTTTAAAAAGCCACATACAAGTCACAACATTAGCACCCGACGGCCGGGGAACAAGAACCCAAGTATTATTTTTAATAAGCGCTCCATATTCATCTAACATAGCATTTTTCCATTGAGGATGTTTAAGAGCTTCAAGATGAGAGCGAGGAACAGGGGAGTGATGGCTAGTGTGAAGGTGAAGGCGGGAAATTGGTTTGAAAATACCGTGTTTGGAACGGGTAGTCATGGAATGAGTAGGTGGGGGTGGGGGTGGTGAAGCAATCGGCGGAGATGGTGGAGCCGGTGGAGAAGGTGGAGCCGACGGAGAAGGTGGAGCCGGTGGTGAAGGTAAGGGTGACTGCTAAGCTGAAGTAGGAGTGCCGAGAGGAGTAGTAGGGGAGGAGGGCGTGACCGGAGTCACGGGAGATGATGGAAGCGGAGTGGAGCGTAGAAGATCCATGAAGGATGTGTCGGGATCATCGAGAAAATTATAATGAGTGGTAGGAATTGCGGAAAGTGAGGTGCCAAATGGGAATATCGTCTCATCAAAGGTGACATGGCGGGAAAGAAGAATCTTTTTGTTTTGCAAGTCAAGACATCGAAAACCACGATGACCGGCCGAATATCCAAGGAAGATGCACAGGGTGGAGCGAGGTTCAAGTTTATGTTTTGGAAAAAGATGCGGGTAACACAAACACCCAAAAACACGCAATTGAGTATAAGACGGCGGTTTGTTAAAAAGTTTAGTGAATGGAATTTTGTTTTTAATAGAAGTAGATGGTAAAATATTTAAAAGATGGACAGCCATGTGAAGGACCTCCACCCAATAAATAGACGGAAGATTCGCTTGAAAAAGTAGAGTGCGGATTAGGTTATTAATTGTGCGAATCATGCGTTCCGATTTACCATTCTGTTGTGAGGTTTTAGGACACTGATGTGCGAAATCTAGTTTTCCAAAATGAGCTTTTCCTAAACTTCGACACCGGGCAGTGTACCCTTGTGTATCGTAGTATAGTATTGGCAAATCTCGGGTTCGATCACAGGGACTATTTATAATCGAGTTTATAGCTTAAAAGTAACAAGTAACAAGTTGTGGTTTTTGTAGAATTTAACTAAAAGTAACGATTATGATTAAAAGTGATTTTTGTGATTCAAATTGATTAAAGGACGCTTGCTTGGACCGTTCACAAATATGTAATTTCTTTTAAAATATGAGAATGTGATATAAACTTCTTATGTAAAACCAAAGCTCCTTTCGAATACCGGGTTTCTCCGATTATCTAACCGTGCCTCTACTCCTTTCGAATATAGAAAACACCTAAGGTAATCATGCATAAAGTGTCAAGTCGATGTGTGAGAATTAACCTATAAACCTCATTTCGAATAGTTTACTAGTTCTTAAACCGATTTCTCTTAATTCACGAACTAGCGTTTGTGTCTAAAACTTACTTGTGTATTTTACTATTAACGACTCCTTTCGACTATCGCTAATTTTAACCAACTAAAGACCGGTTGATTGTTTCTTTTTTGATTTAGCAAAAGATCGAGCTCCTTTCGAATACTCAATTTTGTCATTACCAAACAAAAATATATGTAATTTAAACAAGATAATTAAAGTCTTACACATCAATCACGTATTCTCATACTCAAAATCAACCACACAAACGATCACATAATCCAAGCAAAAGTATAACGGAATTAGCTACTCATATTCATATCAAAACTTGCAATTGAAATGTAAGAAAACATGATTATACCAAAGTGATGTTGATTGAAAGTAAATAAACCAAAGTAAAAGTAAACTTGCTCCCAAAACGAAAATTGAGAATGAAAATAGTTGTATCTTGCAAACGGAATGATCGAAAATGTTTCTAATCGAAATCTAAACTTTCGATTCTTTAATTCTCCTTGCCAAAGTACCCAAATTTGCTATGTGGTGATATGGAATGATCTCCTTTCAAGCTCTCCTCTAGTAATGATAAGTAGAATGTGTCTCAAACTCTTCATATGCAGCAAATGATAATACTAATGACAAAAACGTAACTGCCCAAACAAGCCACTGCGTCGCAGTCATCACCCACTGCGACGCAGTGGGGCTCCAGTAAGCTGTCAGCTTTTTACTTTGTTACTTCCTTGCGTTTATTCGTCCAAAGTGCCTCGTTTTAGTACCAAACTTCCACAAACATCTAAATACATACTTTACATAAAATGTTAGCATAAAAGGGCCTATCCATTACGTTTTGGACACAAAATACAACAAATATCGCGAAAATTTTTACATATAATTGAGCGATATCAGACACGAAAAACGAAATAAAATTCCATTTTTATCAAACAAATTATGCATTTCGTTATTATCAAACTCACCGCCATGATCACATTGAAAAGATTTAATATCGCATTTAAATTGGTTATTGACATAAGCTCGAAAATGTAAAAATTTAGTGAAAAAATCACTTTTCCTGCGCAATGGATAAACCCATAAAAAATACCACTTACACTCGGAACGGGAGAAGTCCACAAATCCGAGTGCAAAATATCAAAAGGTTTTGCAACGATAGAAGAAGAACTAAAAAATGGCAGTTTAACATGTTTGCCAAGTTGACAAGCTTTGCATAAAGAAGCAGTTTTATTTTTCTTAAAAGAAATAAACCCATTATTGCTAAGAACTCGAAGAGCATCTTCTCTTGGATGGCCAAGTCGTTGATGCCACGTGTCCTGACTTGAAGACAAAAACGCAAAAGTGTGCTTAGAAATGGGAAGAACTGGGTATAAGTCACCGGTACTGTCACATCGAAGAAGAATGGTTTGGGTACGAGGGTCCTTCACAGAGAAACCAAATTTGTCAAACTCAATAGAACAATCATTATCATTAACAAATTTGCGTACAAAAATAAGGTTTTTAATAATGTTGGGGGTAGCAAGAACGTTTTTCAAAAGTAAGGGACGATGTTTAGAGGGAATAATGCTATGTCCAGAGTTGGTGACCGGAATTTGCGCCCCGTCACCAACAAAAATAAAATTAATGTCGTGCTTATTAAGAACAATACTTAGATTACCTGTATCCGAAGCAAGGTGAGATGTTGCCACCGTATCCATGTACCACTCGCCATTGTCTTTGAAAGACATATTACTGAACGCCTGCGGGAGAGTAGTGTGTTGCTCGGAAGGACCAGACTGAACATTAAACGCGCTAGGAGGTGGATGAAAATTCACTGTGTTCGGGAAGGGGGCCTGATGGACCAGCAACTGTTGTTGGGCTGCTGGTATGATCTGCTGCTGCTGGGCCGAAAAAGACTGCTGCTGCTGCTGGGCCTGTGGAAGCTGGACTGGACCAGATGGAGACAGATGGAGACAGTGGCCCAAATCCAGGTGGACCAGATCCAAAGTGGAAACTGCCGGGTGGGTAGGAACCAAACCCGAAACCATACCCTGCTGGTGCCCCGTATCCATAAGCAAGTGGAGCCTGACTCGAACCAACCAGATATGAAATTAGCGGGTTTGGAGCCCCGATTTGACCCGACCCGTGAGAAAAAACAGAATTCCCACGTGCATGCTGTTGTTGAATCGATGCATTGGTACCAGAATGTCGATCATGTGCCTGCTGCGGTGAATTGCGAGAGACTCCACCGTGAATAAGCTTGCATTTGCCCCCGTAGTTACAACTACCACGTTGGAAATTACGACAAAGTTGTGGTCCGGTATTTTGGGGGTTACCTCGAGCGTACAAAACCGTTGGAGATGATGATGAGATATCGTTGGACGTACGAGAGCGATCAGTGCTTGATTCTTCGAGTAATAACATGGATCTAAGATTTGAGAATGACGGCATCGGGTTGAGATGACGGATAAAGCTTAACCCCGGAAATCTACCATGTAAACCATTAATTGCATATCTAACGAGAGCCTTTTCGTCAATCGGGTCATTGAGGTTTTGTAGCAAATCGAAAATTACCTTTAATTTGTGACAATATTCGGAGGCGGAGAGATCGCCAATCCGAATATTGCGAAGATCATCATAAAGTTGAATTGAACGGGCATCTTTATTGCTTTGGAATAATTCTTCAAGCTCCTTCCATAGAACTTGAGCGGTTTCACCTTTTGTCATTACAATCTGAAGAATGTTTTTACTGATGGTGTTGTAGATCCACATGCGGATTAGGTTGTCGAGTTTCACCCAGTTTCGATCGTTATCTCCTTTAGGATGAGTGGAACCATCGAGAAAACCGTCGACCTCCCATGTGATGTAGTGCATCTCGAACATCCGACGCCAGTGAGCATAGTTGTGTTCTTCAAGATCGAGAGTAATCATATATATGCTTTGATATTAGTGATGTTGAAAGCTTTATCATACGTGGAACTAGATGCATCATCTCCGGGCATAGTTTAGAAGATGAAAGATTGAATTGATTGAAAGCAGCCGCGTGTGAAGCGTTTAAGGTTTTAGCAGAAGTCGACAAACCTAGATTTAGGGTTTGTTTTAGCCGACGCAAAAGGATAAGCAGGAAAGGAAAGGATCGATTAATTTTGAGAATTTTTAGGAGAACTCGTTAAGCTCTGATACCATATTTATGGTATTAGAATATTAGAATTGAATTGTTGATCATTACCATTACATCAAACACATATATATATACAAATTACATGGACTTGGGCCTATAACAAATATTACAATACTATAACGTCCACACATTTTTATTGATCATTCCTAAATGTAGAAAAAAAAATTCAACTTTTGAAAGGTTGCAAATTTTAAACTTTTTTATACTAGTCCAGAGTAAGAATGTCCAAATAATGTCTGATTCATGTTTGTTTATATGATGAATGGACCGATAAAGTGTGAATAATAATAAATAAATAAAGTTTATAAGAAAAAACATACGATGATTTATGACTAAATGGAGAAAGCGGTGGTGGATCCAGGAGAAAGTATGACTGGTACCCCAAATACTAATCTATACTACATATAAATTATTTGGACTGTATTGAAATTTTAAGTAGTAAAATTAAAATATTACCCTTTATTACTTAACTTGTCATAAATTTGCCAACATAACTTTTCAAAACCACTACATATAAAATGTTTGAGGCTTTAGAAAATAAAGGTCTGAAAGAAAACCTACAATTTGTATTTATAGTCTCTAGCACCTTTTACACCGAAAACACCCATGATTTCCATATTAAGTCATAAACAAACAAACAAAAATCATATCATTTGACATGGTTTACGAGTCTGTTGAACAATACACGTCAGAATTTGATCATCTTATGATCAAATGTGACATTGTGGAGCCCGAGTAACAAACAATTGCTCGTTATCTAGGAGGATTAAAACCCGCGATAAGTAATTTGGTGCAATTACAACCATATTGGACTCATTCTGATGTTTGTAAATTGGTTGTGAAAGTGGAAAAATAACAAAAAGAAAGACATGGAGGATGAGAAGTGCAAAGAAATGTTTTAAGTGTTGGTTCATCAAACACAAGTGCAAAGAAATGTTTTAAGTGTCAAGGTTACGTTCATATTGTTGTTGATTGTCCAAACCGTAGACTTGTCATATTGGTTGAGGAAGACATAGTTGAAGATAGAAATTGGAGGATGAGAAGATTCCTATTGAAGAAATTGTGTATCCCGATGAAGGTTAAGCCTTAGTCATTCGACAAAGCTTGAATTTATTCAAGCTAAAGATGACGAATGGTTGCAAGAGAATATCTTCCACACTCGTTGCAGATGTCTAGGAAAGGTTTGCAATGTTATAATTGATGGAGGGAACTGCTCCAATGTTGTTGCAACAAGTATGGAGGAGAAGTTACAATTACAAACAGAAGATCATCTTCATCTTTACCTTTTTCAGTGGTTTCGAAGGGGAAACGAAATAAAGGTAAAAAAAAGATGTTTGATTCAATATTCAATTGGAAAAAATTATAAAGATGAAGTTTGGTGTGATGTTGTTCCCATGGATGCCACCCAATTGTTATTGGGACGACCCTGACAATATGATAGGAGACTAACTCACGATGGATACAAAAATACCTATTGTTTTAATAAAGGGAGTTCGGGTTGTTTTAACTCCCTTAAAACCGGAAAAAATTCTAACATCTACTCATCATGAAGGAGGATCTCTTGTATCATGAACTTTTTTATAAGGAGATCTTAGAATGTCGTGGAGGATAGGTTCTTGTAGTAATGGAAGTGTTGAATTCTACCATTATGGTGCATGGCCTGTTAGTGCAAAAGATACTTGAGGAATATGAAGATGTTATTCCAATTGATATTCCACCTGGACTCCCTCCAATGAGGGACATACAACACTGCATTGACCTTGTTTTTGGTTCGGTTCTTCCTAACAAGGCGGCTTATCGTATGAATCCAAAAGAGCATACATAGCTTCAAAAACAAGTAGAGGAACTTTTAGATAAAGGTTTTCTACAAGAAAGTAAAAGCCCTTGTGTTGTTCCAGCGTTGTGGGTACCAAAAAAAAGACGGGTCTTGACGTATGTGCGTGGATAGTAGAGCCATTAATCGGATCACTATAAAGTATCGGTTTCTTATACCTCGTCTTGAAGATCTTCTTAATCAATTATTTGGTTCATTTGTCTTCTCAAACATAGATTTACGAAGCGGGTATCATCAAATTCGCATCACACCCGAAGATGAATGGAAAACAACATTTAAAACAAAAAACGGTATCTATGAATGTATGGAAATGCCTTTTGGACTCTCTAACGCCCCTAGTACATTTATGTATTCCTAAATGTCGTTACGAGAAACAATTATTCGAGAGACACACGAAGGAAGACTCGCTTGACATTTTGGGAGAGATAAAACACTAGTGGCCGTATAAGAGAAGTTCTTTTGGCCTAAGATGGGGCAAGATGTTAAGAAGCTTGTGGAACGTTGTATCATATGTCTCAAGGCTAAAAGTCGTGGGCAAATTTCTGGTTTGTATACTCCTCTTCCCGTACCTAATTCCCCATGGGAAGATGTTAGCATGGACTTTGTTCTCGGGTTGCCTCGTACTCAAAGAAACAAAGATTTAGTTATGGTGGTTGTCGATCGGTTCTCTAAGATGGCACACTTTGTTTCTTGTAACAAAACCATGGATGCGTTTCATGTGGCGGACCTTTATTTTCGAGAAATACCTATCATATTACATAAATACCTTGGATTGAGCAACCTCATTGACACGTCCTCGGCTTCACAAGCCCAAGTATACATGAATTTTATAGTTTGTATCCGGGGAATAGTCTTTGTAACGTTCCTCAAAAATGTGAATCTTTGCGCTATAGCTAAATGCGATGAGTTTTCCCAAAGCAATAAAATCCGATCCTATTATGAAGAAATAAACAACAAGAAAATATGTTAAAATGTTCGAATACTTACATCTAATATCCTGATATTAATTAATCAAACAATAAAGCAAACTTACTTGAAGTTGTGTCGGTGAGTTCTACGGCTTTCGTGAATCCACTAATTTTTGGCACATTAGATGCTGTTAGCAAGATATTCCATGGATTTAGGTTGTTATGACAGATATTCAAACGTCGTATGAAAATAAGTCCAATAACTATGTCCCTGCAGTTACAAAAAAGTCCAATGGATTCAGGTTGTTAGACGGGACCATAACACCACACCCCATGATTTTTTTTAACTCTTTTTAATTTAACTTTCCTCAAAAACTTTAACATGTTAGTTAAAAGACACTAAAACAAGTATATCTTAAAGTACAAAGTACCTGAAAACTTGGAACCAACTAATATTCATTCTCGCTTCCTTCTGGTTTTGAACAATATAATCATGCAAACTTTTCTCATAATAATCAAAAATCAGCCCATAACCATCACCCATAGCATGTAATCCTCGGAACCTCCGAATGTGATTATTATCTTCGTAAGTCAAAATCCTCATATGGGTCGGTAAGAAAATGTACTTTCTTGGATACTTCTTAATAACTACCTTTGACTCTCCCAAAAATCCAAGATAAATATTATTGTTTTGATCTAAAGTAGCCTCCTTCTCTATACGTATCGATTCGTTGCTATAAATCCATATATCGGATTCAACTTCATTTACATGTCGAATCCTTAATATCGAACATACATCTTGGAACGCAACGAGATCATATGTATGGTATATATGAACCGGAACTTGATAAATACCACGATTAAATTTTGCCTCGTAGTGAGAAAATCTTAATTGCCATCGGCTTGTGCTAATTTTGAAATTTTTTATATCAATACTAAGATGTGGTGCCGATGTGTTGGTAAGTTTACCCGACATGTCCAAGCATATATTTCTTTTATCTAAATCCACATGAGACCCGTAACCAAAAAAAGTCGTAACATACATCTTCATTTCATCGAAGTCCGTCCACGGTATAACTTTAGAACCACCATTTTGATGATGACAAAGAACAACTTTTCGTGCATCATTTACCTTGGCGTACATATAATCAGATATATTTTGATCTCGCCGGAAATCATACACTTTTTCAATATCGTCATTCACATTGAAATAGGACCCTAAAACAGTTTCTTGGTTACGATCAACAAAATAAATTTTTTTTGTTGGAGAAACTATCAGGGTAAAGTTTCTGTCACAAAAAAAGAAAAGAAAAAGTTAAAATATACATAAAAGATTAGAGAGACAAGTATATAGCTTGAAAGTAACTAATACAAACCTTAAACTAGGCGTAGTCATAGCCATTCGACAGGTTCCAGCGCTCAATCGATTCGATTCGAATTGTCGTAGGGTGTGCGATTTGGGGAAAATTAAAATATATGGGAAAATTAAAATATTTTAATTTTCCCCAAATCGCACACCTTACGGGGCACAGGCTAGACTGTTGTGCAATGGATTAAGGGAAAGCAAGTAAAGAAAGCAACTGATGTCTTATGTGTGTATCATGTGGCATTTATGAATATGACAATAGATGGTGATGATGAAACAGATAAGGTGGAGTTCAAGGCAGAATTAAAAGAGTTGTTGCAGCAATATGAAGATATTTTCAAGGAACCTAGTGCACTGCCTCCTCACAGGTCACATGACCACCAAATTATCTTAAAGGATGAGTCCCTGCCAACAAATGTTAGACCTTATAGACATCCTCCAACTCAAAAGGATGCTATTGAACAAGAATTGTTGTCTACTGGAGTGATAAGACCTAGTAAAAGTTCATTTTCTTCTCCCATTGTCATGGTAAAGAAGAAGGATGGAAGCTGGAGAATGTGTATAGATTACATGCAACTCAATAACAACACAATTAAAGATAAGTTTCCAATCCTTATTATTAAAGAACTCACTGATGAGTTACAAGGCTCTGCAATCTTTTCTACATTGGACTTAAGATCTAGATACCATCAAATAAGAATGCAAAATAGTGATGTACATAAGACTGCATTCAAGACACATGAAGGGCATTATGAGTTTTTGGTAATGCCTTTTGGCTTAACCAATACTCCATCCACCTTTCAGGCCTTAATGAATGATGTTTTTAAGCCATTCCTAAGGAATTTCACCTTGGTATTTTTTTGATGACATACTGGTGTATAGCAAGTCATGCAGTGAACATCTTACATATTTACACTCTGTTTTACAAGATATGAGAGCCAATCAGTTGTATTCCAAAGAAAGCAAGTGTGTATTTGGAGCTGCACAAGTAGAGTATATGGGTCATATTATATCTGCTAAAGGGATCTACAAAAGATTCAAGCTATGAAGGATTGGCCAGTTCCTACAAATGATAAACAACTTAGAGGATTCATTGGGCTCACTGGGTAGTACCATCAAAGGATATGCTATGATTAGTCCACCTTTGATTGATCTGTTAAAGAAAAATGGGTTCCAGTGGTATGACAGGGCACAACAGTCTTTTGATACTCTAAAGCAAGCTATGTTACAAGCTCTTGTCCTTGCTCTTCCTAATTTTGAAAAAGAATTTTGTCCTAGAACCTGATGCATCTGGAACTGGCATTGGAGCAGTACTACAACAAGATGGGCATCCAATAGCTTACTTAAGGAAGGGGTTATCCACTTATGAGAAGGAACTATTGACAGTGATCATGACACTTAATAAATGGAAAGGGTATTTACTTGACAAGCATTTCAAAATCAAAACCGACATTTTAGTTTGAAATACGTGCTTGACCAAAGATTGACTACTCCCTTCCAAGTGAAATGGCTTCCTAAATTGTTAGGATTTGATTATAAGATTCTTTATAAATTAAAAGGGTGTGAAAACATAGTTGCCGATGCTTTGTCAAGAGTAGAACATACAGGAGAATTGTTTGGCATGCTTATGGCTACAGTTAGTGGAGACTTATTTTGGATTGAGACAAGGTTTTTCTTAGCTTATTTTGGAAATCCCTATTTAAACTGCTTAGAAGTAGTAAACCTAACCTTGGAATGTTACCTTATATGTATGACTAGGGATAAAACTACACCCTATGAAGTGCCAGTACATGTTCCCTATACGTCTGGAGACGCAGAGTAGCTTCGGTGGATAGATCCTTAGAAGCAAGGGAAAGAGTAATACAACTACTCAAGTTTAACCTTAAGTGTGCTCAAGACATGATGAAGTCAATTGTAAATAAAGGAAGGTCAGATAGGGAGAATGGGTGTACCTCAAGCTGCAGCCATACGGTGAGGCAAGGAAAGTATCATAAGCTCAGTGATAAGTTCTTCGTTCCCTTCCAAGTTGCAACCAAGATTGGTCTAGTAGCTTATAAGCTAAACCTGCCAAAGAAAGCAACTATTCACCCAGTTTTTCATGTTTCTCAACTTAACAAGTGTCACAGATCTGAACAAACAATGGGAAACTTACGTGCTTGTAATGGAGATGGGGAGTTGTTGTTGGATCTCGTAGCTGTGTTAGATCGCAAGCTGGGTAGAGTGGGTTATTCGCCTGTTACCTATCTTTTAATCTAGTGGAATTGAATACGCAACTTGGGAAATGTATCATGATTTCCTAATTTCATCATTGATTCTTGAGCTCAACAATTCTAAGTTATGAAATGAAATCAATTAGCTAAATGAAGTCACGTGACCTGCACGAGTCAACAAAGTCAAACCATTGAAGGTGGGCTTGTGTTACAATTGGGCCACTATTGTATTGGGCTTGGGATAGGTTATAAATAAGCAAGAGTCCAGTCCGATTTAGTTAGGCAGATAGTAGTTTGTCTTTCTCTCTTTCTGTTGTAACGGCCTGTAACAACCTGGAGCTTGAAGCTTCGCGTTCTGAATCTCGAATTGCTTTCTTCCTTATGTAATTCCTCATCTATCGTACTCAATTCTCAGTTTTATTATTGAATATATCAATTGTGGTATCAGACCACTTTCATGTGCTCAATCGATAAATCGGTTCTTTGATCGAATTACAATGATTATTCAGTGAAGAGGAATTGATGTGCAAAATCTAGTTTTCCCTTTTTGCTTTCACTAGACCACAACACCGGGCAGTGTACCATTGTCGGTCGTAGTATAGTTTTGGCAAGTTCGGGTTCGAACACATGGACTAATGTAAATTAAGAGTTTAAGTTAAACAAGTTACAAGTAACAAAGTGGGGGTTTTTCTAAATTAACTAAAAGTAACGATTAAATGATTGTTTTGATATCAAGATTAAAGGGACGTTTGCTTGGACCGTTCACGAATGTATGATCTTTTCTAAGTATGAAAATTTGATAAAACTTCGAATGTAAAATCCAAGTTCCTTTCGAATACCGGATTTCTCCAATTACCTAACCATGCAACTACTCCTTTCGAATATAGTTAACACCTAAAGTAACCGTGCATAAAGTACCAAGCCGATGTGTTCGAATTAATCTATAAGCTTCCTTCCGAATAGCTTACTAGTTAATAAACCGATTTCTCTTAATTCCTTAACTAGCGTTTGTGTTAAAACTTACTTGTTCAAATTGTTATTTACGACTCCTTTCGAATATCGTAAACTTTAACCAACTATAGACCGGTTGATTTTTTCGTGCCTATTTTAGTAAAATTCCGAGCTCCTTTCGAATACTCGTCTTTGTTTACCAAACAAGAATATAAACAATTTTAAACAAGATAATTAAAGTGTCAACCCAAACGGATCCCCGATTAACCGAAACACATCAATCATGTAATTCCATACTCAAAATCAACCACACAAACGATCACAAATCCAAGCAAACTATTATGAAATTAGCTACTCGTTATCGAAATAAAACATGAATCACAATAAAAGTAGAACATTATACCAAGTGTTTGATGAAATGCCAAGCTCTAAAATCCCAAATTGAAATGAAATTAAAGCCAATAGTTTGATTGCCAAAGAAATTAACAAGAAAATTATGTTGCTTGATTGGTGAATTGCTCTTCGATCTCCTCCAATTTTCCCCAATTTGATGGTGTTAGGGATCCTCCATAATGATGATGGTGATTATATTGTGAAGATAATGATGATAGTTAAAATCGTCCTTTAAGTCCCAGTAAATAACCATCAACTAAAACTCTCCAATTTCCCAACAATAGGTAGCATTAAACAACAAATGATAACAGCCCGAGACCCCCACTGGGTCGCAGTGGACTTGACTGCGGCGCAGTGGGCATATAGTCCTAGTCCATTTTGTCTTTCGCTCCTTTCCTTGCGTTATTTTGGCACATTTTCACTATTATTCTCCATTCAAATGCTAAATACATAAATACACACTTTTACACAAAATGTAAGTAATACGGGGCCTATCCATCACGTTTTAAACTAAAAACATAATAAATATCGCGAATAAAAATGTTTATAATTGAGCGATATCAAACCCGCATACTTAAGCATTTGCTTGTCCCTAAGCAAATCCGACATCGACTCTAACTCATTTTACAATTAACAACTTAAGAAAAGTTCAAGGAATCATGGGCTCAAACATTTAACTACATTTCGATGTTGGTAATTTGGTTTGCTTTTAAAACCATTTGGTTTGCTGGGGGAAAATGGAAACTCCCAAAATAAAACTCATTTCTCACATATTAACAAATTTACTGGACTTTCGTTGGAACGAACATCAGCAGTCACCGAAACCTGAGGACAAAGGACAGCAGATCCAACGTTTGGGTGAAAAATCTTTTCATCTATCTGTTCGATCTGCAGTACTCAGTTCTCCAGCTTCGGCGAATGCCTATCTTCCTTCCAATTACGGTCCAATAACTTCGTTTATATGTAAGGACTAAGTTTAATTTTGGAATTTTCCATTTTCCCCTAGCATTTCAAATGGTTTCGAACAGTGTGAGTCGGTTTCAGTAGATCGGTCTCTTTTATATAATCCCTCTTCAATACGATCTAACCGATATTTTTTTGTATTTTCGCAAACAACCCAGGAGTGGCGGTCTTCAAAAGAACATGGTCAACAGCGACGAAGCTCACGGAAAATACATGGGCAGACGCCAAAACCAGAAATATCGTAAAAGGCACCAACGAAAGAGTCACCTGCATCCCCCTCAAGGCGACGACATACACAGAAGAACGAACCCGTGCAACGCACGGGAACTCCTCTAGTTGAAATTAAAAGTTGAATTCAGTAGAGAAGGTTTAACTCACAAAGTGCGGGAGTCACCCGAGAAGGTTGATGAACATGAGGCATTTAAAGACATTTAACATCCAAAAAGCCTATTAAATTCAAGACATTGACTTTTACATAAAATCCTTATTAATTCTCGTTATAGTCTAGACACACAGAGCCGTCCCTGGGCTTGGGCCACCACGACAACCGCCCAGGGCCCATCAAGGCTAGGGCCCATTTTTTGGTCCAGTGTAGTGTTTAGCCCATAACTTATTTTTTTTTTTTTTTTTTTTATTGCGACTTCTCTTCCATAACCTATTTGACATCCATTTTTTTGTAACGTTAAAGAAAAGAAAAGGGAAGAAATCGAAAAAAATTATTTTAGAGGGCCCATTTCTAGGATTTCGTCCAGGGCCAAAAAATTGTTTGGTTAAGAAACACATATGGAAAACTTTAGAGTAGCTTGAAATTATTCTTCTAATTTCTCAAAATCAAAATTGTCCTTAAAATCAAAGTTGTCGAATGTGATATGATGTAACTACTCATAAGTCATAACAGGGAAACAAATAACCAATCACACGAAGGTGAACCAAAAGGGAATATGTATAGTGTCAATCCATCTATTCAAGGTGGAGAACCTGATGTTAGAATAGAGATTAAACAACAAACGATTAAAACAAATAAATGGAGTTTTAATTAATATGTAATCTCTATGATTAACCAAAGTTCAAACTCTTCAAAGAATGTATTAGTTAGCATCATATATTTATAATAACTTGAACTTATTTATTAATGAGACAAATGATCAAACAGGTTGTGGCTAAACAATTCAAACCAGTAGGTATCATTAGTGGTCTACTTAAATTGAAATTTTCAGATTTCGAATTTTATAGAAAGCCTAACTAACGTAAATAAGTTGTTAAATTTTACCTCATGACATCTCTTAGGCATTTCATCGAGCACGTGTCAGACACTCTTGAAAGTATAAAAAATGTGTATCATCATCAAGTATTTCATCATAAAAAAAAAGCAGGATTAATAAGGAAATCTTTTAGTAATGTAGATAGATAGATAGATAGATAATGTTGTAATGGTTATAAAAATGTGAAAATCGGAACAAGTAGTTCCTAAAACAAGATAGATATTATCTAGTCTCATAACGCCCTCGTGTGCCTTCCTTTAGCTCGGCAACAAAGAAGTGCATTTTTCGGCGAATCAGCTGGTGAGCAATAAAAAAAAATCATGCAAACTGATCAAGAATCTGTCAAGACGTTTTTGCAGTTTCCGATTAGCAGACAGCATCGGGTTTGCCTTTGTATCATAAGTCCATCGAATATCTTTTGGTTTCAGTTCAGTCCAAGCTTCAATCCATCCATCCAATTTATCACCACAGAAGATTACCTTCGGGTTTTTCTTGAGAAAATCGACAGCTTCGTTTGCTTGTTTTACGCCTTCTTTACTGTACATTTGGTCCTATTTTGGTGGGCCAGGGCACGGACTCTCGAGATAGCTTGTGGCAACCACCAAGGGAGTATCGGAATCTCCTAGGGTTGAAGCTTCTGCAACACATAACTCTCTTCCCATTGCGGAAAAACTAAATAGCTTAATACTGAAAGATTTCACAGGCAATTTGCTAAGCTACAAATTTCGTAAGATTAAAGTTGAAATCGTTATGGTTTTTAGACACGTAAATATCATTCATGACATGTTTTTAGATTACTAACCTGCATGAAAAAGTATGAACTTCTGATGGCCTTATCAGAAGATAGCGAGCATTTATACGACTTCCACCAATTGAATCTTTGAAAAAGTGCATAAATATCGGGAGTGACCTCCTATAAGAAAACGATCACATGAACACATATAATAAGTAATCCATCTTTAAAATGAAATATTGGAATGAAAAAACACCACAAAACACACAAACCGCGAGAATTATAACCTTTTGTGAACTACGCAAAGCACAACCAAAGTACAATCATTTTAATTCGGTTCACCATCCTTCACCATATTGGTACCTTTCTTTATCCAAATTCTTCTTTTTATGGATGATCCACAAAACTAAGGATATTAAGTTATGAAACTCTAAAGAATGTTTGGATGTTCGTCTCGAGTGTCTAAAGTGATTATTGAGACTTAACTCGGTTTTGAAAGTATAAGAAAAACAACAATCATGACTATTCAGCACCCAAATAATCACATTTCCAATATACTATATAAGAGACAACAGTTTAGTGAAATAAATATCGAATTAACTTTAAAACACAAATCCAAACAAGCCGTAAACAAATCGAGCATATTACACCATACATATATGCTAATCACAATGTACACCAACAAATAACATAGAAATGTCTCCCAAAAAACTAAATCAATAACCAATAAATAATGAATAATGCATAACCAACAAGTAACAATCAGAACTCACCAGAATCAACGGCCTTTCTAGTCGATTTTAAACCATGAAACACACCCAAATCAACAGAATCTTTACCATCAATCTCAACTGGGTTTGGTCTGGGTCCACTCGCTGTTAAGTTCCATCTGAATCAAGAATGAAAAATATCACATTTTAGTTTTCATGTAAGGAACAAAAAAAGTGACAAAGGTTCAATACGGTTGTAAATTACCTCATGGTTCGTGATGCAGGGGCATGAACGGATGCCCTTGCATCAGTTCGGGCCTACATAAGGGACCAGGCAATCTGGGTCATGAGGACCTTTTTGGTGAAACCTGAAGACACGACAACATAACAGGCTGGTTGGCAATGACCAAGACCGAAGCCGACTGTCCTAGATGGAGATCAAGCGAACTGTACATGTTCTGGAGTGTATGTGATCCTTCCACCTCCACAAGTTTCATTGTATGTCCCTGAGTTCTGAAGTTGACTGACGTTGTCATCCGAACGTTTGATATTCTGAATCGATATGTTTTCCCTGAAGACAAACGTCAATGCACAAGGTACAGCTACTATAATGCAGAGTGTACAACTAAGCAAAGCTGGACCTTAAGCGTAATAAGGATCACGCAACAGCCGAAAAGTGGAAACACACACGAATGGTACAGCAATATATGCAGAGAGTACAAACACATGAAGCACGTACCTTGCTCAACGTCGAAAGTGTAACCATTCCAGCCACGTCCGTTGATAAGAAGTCCATCAGGAGCAGGAATGTTTCTACCCAAGCCCAATATGTGTCTTAGTCTCTACAAAAAACCAAACAAACAAACATTTACATACTCCAACTGTTAATACGAAAAAGGATATAAAGCCTACAAATCCCATAGAGATTTTTTATCAACCTGTTTTAACTTCATAACAAGTACTACATATGAAAAGACAAAAATGTCATATCCGTCGTAAAACATGTTTCAGTTTACATTTACAAAACTAATAAGTTTGACACACAAAGGTCAACGTTTAAGTTTTATAGAAGCTAACCGGGTGGCCTCTTTTGTACCAATCACCGGCTAGGACAGTGGGATCTCCAGCGAGAAAAGGGAAAGGAACTGGAATACAAGGTCCGCTGTAGATTTTTAATGCCTCCAGCAGCCTTGTGAATTCTAAGTGACGGAAAGTAGAAGAAGCTGCCTTGTGTTGGTTTTTTCTTTCGGGAGGTCTTATTTGTTGGGTTTTGTTTGATTCCAGCATGTGCAGCAGTTGTATTCTTGTCATAGTCAATCTTTAGTTCGGCAAATTGGATTCCCAGTGTCTCTAAGACTTTATTAACGATTTGTTTTCCATTTCATATGTTCCACCTGCAATTACTTCATCGTTTCTCCTCATACCAACCATACAACAGGAACCCACAAAATATGAATCAACAACTAAAACAAAAAAGAGCATTAAATACTAGTGTTTATTTTCATGTCATAAACTATATTGTCGTTTGTCATCGTAGGCTCGTACAATATAAACGGAACCCACAAAATACAATGATTAAAAGGTGCGGCCTTTTCAAACAGATCTTTCCAAAACTTAAAAGTATATTTTGATTAAACCAATGTGAATTTATTCAAATTTAGAGGGAAGTCAAACAAATACCATCTAGATTAATGAATTTGAATCATAAAAGGAAGGAATAGAATAGCGAAAAATCACCATGTTAGAGTTAGACTAGAACCAATGCCTTTAAGTGAATACCACCATAAAGAAAATGCTAAACAAAATCTAAAAGATCCGAAAAGCTAATAATTTGAACATTAAAAGATACCCTTAGATCTAAAAACAAGTAGAACTAGCTTTGATTCGTCTTTTTCTTGCCTTTTTGTAGTCTTTTTGGTGTTGGTGGTGGTGTTTTCTTTCTTCTTATTCTTATTAGCATTTTTCTTGTTTTGTTGAGGTTGTTGTTGCTGCTGAGACTGTTCTTCTTGTGCTTGGGGTAACATATTTTGTAATGAATTTATAAGATTGGCATAGTTCCTTTGTTTTTGATCTTAAAAGTAGCTTTTTTTTCATATTCTTTTTTAACATCCTCGATAACAATCAAATTATATTCATCGGTTATCAATTGTGCATCCTCATTGTCACCTTCATCTTCATCATCAGCTTCATATTTTTCTTTGTCACCAAAATCAAAAGAATGAATAAACTTTTTTTCTGATTGAATATACGCAGCGATTTGTTCGGTTACATATACTTTAGCAATCTTATCTATCCCCTTTCGTTTTACCAACGTTATCGGTACTCCAAAGTCAGCTAGCTTATAACTAGGCTTCTCTGCATAAGCATTCTTTAAAGCTTGTACATCTGGTACAACAAATCTTAGGCTTTCAATTATTTCGTCGACGGTAGTCATTTCGATGATATGCGAAGAATTTCAGTATGAAGATTGAGAGTTGGACAATGTTCTTCTAAATAAATGTTTCTTTTATTATACTTTCAAATATATATTTTGGTATATGTATGGGTTTTGGGTTGGACAATGTTCTCCATTAGGTTTGTTTGGCCCAAGTTTAATTGTCTTCGGTTTTGGTCTTTTAGGATGGGTATTTTTTGCTTCTTGTTTTTTTTTTTTTTTTTTCTTCAATAAAAAATCCTTTTATCGTTTCAAATATCCACCTCATTTTATCTTATATCAAATAAATACTACACTATTTATTCTTATTTCTGAAAGTACAATATTTATTTTTTGATATATAGATAAAAAAAAAAGAGATAGGTTATGAGAGACATTTTTAAGTTTGCAGAGAACCTTCGTATTTTCGAGACGATCTTGATAAAGTTGACAACGTTGAGAGTTGTAAATTACACTTTGTCCTGGCTATTTTAATATAACTTTGTTGAGATAATGTAGACCACAACTAAAAGTATGTTCATTTTATGACATATGCTCTTGAAAATACACAAAACATAATATTTATTTCCTTCGCACCACCATCTTAATTTCTTGTTTATATAAACAAGAAAATCCGAATCAAGTTCTATCTTTTTTTAAAAACTATTAAATAAATCTCTAATCCTTAAAGTTTCAATAAAAGCTTAGGAAAAGCATTACAACAATTTCCACTTTGTCTTCATGTATTAGAAGATCAAATATATCATTGTCATTTGCTTGGGTCCAAAAGTGGTCAGTAAGTCAAAGACGTTATAAGTCAAACAAAAATAGCATGAAAACAGAAATAAACAACAAGAACAAGTAACCAGAGTTGAAAGCAATATGAACAACATTCTCATCTTTAACACAATATTTTTATAAAAGTCATTAATTATAGTAGCTTATAACACAAAAAAGGGGGTGGTGGATCTCAACACCCACCATGTCACCCTGCCAACCAAACATTGACTAAATCCCTAAAACACTATGATCTAAAGTACTACTACTAAACAACAAACATACAAGATAAAGAAACAAAAACCCTAAAATTGTTAACAAGGGTTTTTTGTTTCACTAGATATTCGACCTTTCCAAGAGTGTACATCTTGATTCTTTGATATAACCCGACCCGATCCGGCCATCTCTTGGGGGACTAAACCATACAGGCATGCAATTGTTTATGACATATTTACCCTATAATAAAAATCTTATTAAACAATCTTATAATAAAGTAAATAATAAAATGATAAATATACATACTTGAATTCAAGCTCTTGAAATCTCAGCAACTTTTGGAGAGTTTAACAAGTCCCAACGTTTCCTATGAAATGCATTACGAACTTACAAACAACTTTTGAATCGGTAAAGTCACGATATTGCAATTTTATTTTATGGTTTTGTCACTCTGTATCAAATGGAAATATGATACTGCGCTTAGTTTTTGAATAAATTAAGATCCCCACGGCTACGTCTTACTCACACCGCCCAAAAAAGATTGTTTGAAAACTAAAAACGGTCAAAATAAGATAGGTGCAATTAATGAAGTCTGTTTTCATTAGATTAGTCATTATGCTCATTTGTTATTTTTAAAGTTTGAAAAATTAAAAATATTTAAGGTATATTTGAAAATTATACTACATTTTAATTATATATGTAATAAGACAATAATTTAAGAACAAACATAAATAAAAAATAAAAAAAAATTTAAACGAAAGGAATATATTAATACAGAGGTTGGTTCTTATAAAACAAACCTTAAGGTAAAATAAGTAAAAAAAAAAAAAATTAAAAAATAATCTATAACGTTAGAATTTTGAGATTATCGTTCATTTTAACCATATCTCAAACTTTAAAAAATGAAGTTTTGTTGTATATAAAAAAATTGGTAGTTTTATTGTTGTGCATCAAATTTGAATATTTATAGCACGAAAATAATGAATTTGATGCACAACCCCTAAACGATATATGATGCATATCAAAACTTGTTTTTTTTTAAGTTTGTTATAATTGAATAAATAAATTGTTAGGTTTTTGTAAGATCCCAATTACTTGATATTCAGATTATTAATTAATCTTTGTAAGATTGAATCAAATGCAAATGAGTATTCAAACGTTAATTCTTACTTTATCAATTAACACACAGTTCTTGTTTATAATTATAGCGGAATTATAATAATAACAAGATATGAATAACACTTAGTTGATTCAATATAATCGATCTCCGAATACAATGTTCAAGCTCGCTATTTATACACAATAGTAGCGAGCTTGATAAGTACGAATCTTAGAATATCTTCTAAAAAGATAGAATATTACGTCTAACAAACTATCTAATCTTTCGGTTCAAGTTCCATTATGGAGTTGACTAACTCAGTCCCATAATGTCAGTCACTCAGACTCAAAACGTCACTCAGACTCAGACTTTGATAAACAGACTCATAACTTGGGACAAATTTTTGGTTTTCCCAACAATCTCCCCCTGTCTGTTTACACAAAAGTCTTATTACAATGACACACCAAAAATAAACACAAACTAAAAACACATTTAAATAAAATAGTTTGTGACAAAATTACTTCCTTTTCCTTGATGTCTTCTTTGGCTTCAACAACATATCCCAAGAGTCTGGTTTCAGTGCCTCTTTAGCCCATTGTAGTCTCTCATTCTTCCAATCTAGCAACTTTACCATTTCTTCATCCGTTTTGTTAAACACATTCTGATATTCACTTTTAATCATCTCTACCTTATCAGTCAAAGTCTTCATTTTCTCAATACTCTTCAACTTATTAAATAACCAGCTAATCAGCTTCATTCTGAAGGGCAAACTTTGAGAATCAGTACACTCATTTAACAAAGCAATACAGTGATAGATTGATGATCTGTTCAAATTTTCCATGTGTTAAAAGCCTTCTTCTCCCTCACAATCTCTGTAGCACAAACCTTCACAAGTTTCAGTTTTGATATATGTTCTTTCTTGAAACTGAATTCCAAAAGGCATTGGATGTTGGCTACTTGATTCTAAACCAAGAGATTTGGTTCCCTTATAACATCTTATTAACAATGCAAAACTCCATGTAGTCTTCTTCAGTAATCAGCTCCATGAAATAGGCCAGTTTCACATTATAAATTGGCTCCTTTTTCACCTCCATTTGATGTTCTTCATTTGGAAATCTTACACTCAAATGGGCTATTCTCTTCCATTCATTCAGTCCAAGAGTATGTAATTTCCCCACTGCAACATTAAAATAGGGCCTCCCTTTGATTAAGCAACTCAGCATCAAGCCTCCATCAATTTCTTTACAATCCAAATGATTGATCTTTGCCCCCAGTCTGTCAAGTGTGAAATTCTTTCTAATATACTCCATTTTAGCTTCTTCTCTTGCAATTTTCCTAGCCATTTCTAGATCAGCTTGTGTTCTTGCTTGTTCTGGATCTAGTTCTATTTGATCCTTTTTATGCAACTCAGCTTCTATCCTCCTTGCAGCAATAAGTCTTTCTTTTTCAATCCTCTCCATCTTTTCCACTTCTGCTTCCCTTGCACCTTCTTCTGGATCTGAACACCCACTAAAATCAGTTTGAATGTGCTCTTCATTCTGTTCAGTTTTAGGATTGTAGACCAGTGTTGTTTTGTATTTCTTCTTTTTGTCCTCCCCCTCAGTAGATGAACTAGCTCTCTTTCTTTTTAAGGATTCTTCTGTGGGGTCAGACTCACTAATGATCACCTTTTTCTCCCCCTGAGTCTGAGAACCCATAGAGACATCTTGAACCTTTTTCTCCACCTGTTTACCCTTCCTTAAAGTGCTGATCTCAGAGGTCAGATTGAGCACCATTTCCTTTAGACCAGCCAGCTCCACAGCAGCAGTATTTTTGATAGCACTTAACTCAGCCTGCATTGCACTCAGCTTGATATCAAACTGAGTTGACATGTCCTGAATGTCTTTTAAAAGAATAGGGACAGCCATAGCAACCTCAGACTGAGTATCAACAGTAACACTTGGAGGTGGTAAGGTTGGTATAGCCTCACATCTCTCCTGTTGACTAGGAGAGAGATCTTTGGCCATAGAAAATGAAGTTTGTGCCTCACTCAGTTGTTGGAGCAAGGCATTGGCAACTTGTGCATTAGAGTGAGAGAAGTTTGGTGGTTTTGATGTGTGAACCAGTACTGAACTGGTGGAAAGAGCCTTTGAAATAGGCATTGAATAAGAGGGGGTGTTCCCATACTAAGTACATGGATATCCAGGAGTGGGATATCTTCTTCAATGCTTGCCACATGTGCCTGTGTGGTAGCAGTAATGTGTTTCTCCAAGCTGACTACACTAGATTGGCTTTGGGTAGTCTGAGTAGTCACAACCACCTCCTGCTCTAGCAGAGGGAGAGTGGGGTGAGAGCACTGGAGGGGAGTTGAAAACTCTCAGCCTCATGGAAAAGTGAATCCATTAGTGCTTCATTTTGAGTGGGGTTGTATATGTGTTCTTTCTCTAGAGAACTTTGTGAGTTCAATAGGTTGGTCGCTTGAGATGCCAGAAGCTCAAGAGGAGATGTCGACAATACCTCAGACTGAGAGGGGATACTCTCAGACTGTGGTAAAGAAGAGATGATATCCATACTTGAGGCTCCAATAGTGGAGTCAACCTCTGAAATTTCACCAATAGGCCCAACCCTGTTACCCCCAACCTCTACATTCACACCAAGTATTGATCCTTGAGAATTTCCACCGTCAATTCCAGTAGTTGCAGGTACAAAAGTAGTTGCAGGTACAATAACCTCATCATTTTGAGAGTGATCAGACTCTGGTTCATCTTGATCTATAAAAGGGTTTTCAATCCACTGAAGCATGACAGGAGTTAAACCCACCTCAAGCTGAGCATAAGGAACTTTTCCCAAAACATTTTCAAAACACAGGGAGAGAACCCTAATGAAGGGAACATCATGTGGTCTTTTAGTTTTTAAAACATATGACATGATTTCATCAAAGTAAAGTTGAGAATAGGAAATTCTTCGCCCTGTGACCATTGAATAAAAAAGGTGGGTTTCAAATTCATTCATCTCATTTAAAGTGCCCGATTTGCCCCCCCAAACTTCTAGTAATACTAGAAAATAGAAACTTCCACTTTCCTTGAAACATTTTATAGTCAATTACTCCTTTGACTACAGGCTGACCTACCAATGGGAAGGCTTCATTTTTTGGCCTGTTGATTGGTCAGTCTGGTTTGAAATCCTCTTTCACCAGCTTCCTGCTCAGTTGGAAGAAATAACACCTCCCTGATTACCTCTTCGGTTATTGTGATTTCATTCTGACCATTGTTGTATGTACCAGTGATTGCATTCTTCTCCTCATTCACTTTACACGTGTACCACCACTCACACAGAACAGGTGGGTACATGACGGTTTCTTGAAAGTAAGCACCATAGAGAGGATGAGATGTCATGAACTGGCATATCTGCTCAAAACCTTGATTTTGTCGATTCGATGGTATAATCACATTGTCCACTCTATTGTTGTCTTTGATTTTTACTCGACCGTCAAACTCAGCTCCAGCGACCATTCCAGGTTGAATATGTAGCATCATATTCTCCATTAATCCTAACTGAGAAGTGTTGATTAAAGATTTTGATTGCCGTGAATAATATTGAGAATAAGAAAGATGAATTAGGTCAATAAATACGAATGAATTCAATTTAAACTAGTGGAGCGAACAATTAGAAGCGTAGTTACAAATACACAATCGACCCTCAATTTGACAGAAATGTGCATCTGACCCTTATATGTTAATCAGTTCAAAAAAAATGTTATATAAAAAAAAAGATTTACACAAATGACCCTCAGTTTTATAGAAATGTACATCTGACCCTTGTATGTTAATCAGTCCTAAAAAGATTAAAAAAAAAATAAGTATATATAAAAAATAAAATAAAATGAAGTAAAAAATTAAAAAAAAATTAAATGAAGTAAAAAAAAAATTAAAAAAATTTATATACAGTTAATTTGGAAATGGCTCCTTCAGTCTAATCATTTAGTCAGATTCAGAAGTGCTCAGTCTGACTAGTTGGTCAGACTGGATTTTGAAGCTTTGTTAAATTTAAGGATTTAACATTCCTAGTTCTCAAAAGAGATAGAAAAACCTGTCCTCACTCAGAGGTTTGGTGAATATGTCTGCAAGCTGATCATTGGTTACCACAAATTCCAATCTGACTTTTCCTTTTTCCACACAGTCTCTTATGAAGTGATTTCTGATTTCAATGTGCTTAGTCCTTGAGTGAAATACTGGATTTTCTGTGATTTGGATGGCACTCTTATTGTCACACATGATTGGAGTGTTTTCGATCTTTATGTCCAAATCGGCTAATTGATGTTGCATCCATAATAAATGTGCACAACAACTCCCTGCAGCAACATACTCAGCTTCAGTAGTGGATGTGGCCACATAATTTTGTTTCTTGCTTGACCAACTGACTAACTTTCCTCCTAGAAGCTGACAACCTCCAGATGTTCTTTTTCTGTCCAATTTGCATCCTGCATAATCTGCATCTGAGTATCCAACCAGTTCCAACCCTGAATCTTTAGGGTACCAAAGTCCAAGGTTTGGGGTCCCTTTGAGATATCTAAAAATCATTTTGACATCTTTGAGGTGAGATTCCTTAGGGTCAGCTTAATATCTAGCACACAAACAAGTGGAAAACATAATATCTGGTCTACTTGCAGTCAGATATAACAAAGATCCAATCATTCCTCTGTAAGTTGCTTGACAGACTGACTTGCCAGTCTGATCTTTATGTAACTTGTCAGAGGTACTCATGGGAGTTTTCATTTCAAAACATGATTCAAAGGAAAACTTCTTCAAAAGATCATGTATATATTTACTTTGATTTATGAAAATCCCATCTTTCTTTTGTTCCACTTGCAGACCCAAAAAGAATGTCAGTTCCCCCATCATACTCATTTTGTATTCAGTTGACATCAAATTAGAAAACCAAGTACACAACTTTGCATTTGTAGATCGAAATATAATGTCATCAACATATATTTGGACTAAAATGACTTGACCATTTACTTTCTTTATAAAAAGTGTTTTGTCAATTGACCCTCTTTGAAACTGATTTTTGATGAGAAAGTCAGATAGTGTGTCATACCAAGCTCTTGGAGCCTGTTTGAGACCATATAAGGCTTTCTTAAGTTTATAAACGTGATTAGGAAAGTTTGGATTGACAAAACCTGGAGGTTGTTTCACATAAACTTCTTCCTTTAGGTCGCCATTGAGAAATGCACTCTTCACATCCATCTGATATACCAGGAAATCCTTGAAAGCTGCATAGGCTAAAAATAGTCCGATTGCTTCAATTCTTGCTACAGGAGCAAAGGTTTCATCATAGTCAATCCCCTCTTCCTGTTTATAACCTTGTGCAACTAGCCTTACTTTGTTTCTGATTACAACTCCATCCTTGTCATACTTGTTTCTATAGATCCATTTAAGTCCAATAATGGTCTTTCGTATTGGACAAGGTACCAGCTCCCACACATTGTTTCCCGACAAACTCACTCAGCTCCTCCTGCATTCCATCCAACCAGTCTTCATCTAAAAGAGCCTCTTCCACCTTCTTTGGTTCCATCAGACTCAGAAAATTTGTATAAAAACAATAGTTTGCAGTAGCAGTTTTGTTTCTTGTCTTGACACCATCAGTTAATGAACCAATGATGTTTATTAATGGATGATCTTTTACAGTTTTCACGTTTCCTGAATCTGACTTATGAACTTCATGAGTCTGAGGCTGAGTATCATCAGTCTGAGTTACATCAGACTGAGTAGAGTCAGGTTGAGTTTCTTCAGCTTCAGTAGAGTCATTATTATTAGCTCTTTTTGATGAATCCACTGTCTTGTCATCATCATTTTCTGATTCTATTTCTTGATGCATTGCTCCTTTTTCTGAATCTTCAAAGGGAGAGGGATCAGATTCAAAAGATGTGACTAGAAGTTCATCACACAGATGATTAATTGACTCCATGTCAGACTGATTAGAAAACTCATCCCTGTCAGACTGAGTAGAGTCATCAAAAGTTATATTGATGCTTTCTTCTACCGCTATTCTCCTTTCATTGTACAGTCCAAAAGCTTTGGATATGCTTGAATAGCCAACAAACAACCCTTCATCAGACTTGGGTGCCATTTTGTTTAATTGATCCCTTTGATTTAGAATGTAGCATATGCTTCCAAAGATGTGAAAATAATGAATAAAAGGAATTTTGTTGTGATATTTTTCATAGGCTATTTTCCCATGTTTCTTCACAATAATGGACATGTTCCGAGTAAAACAAGCAGTGTTGACAGCTTCATCCCATAATTTGATCTTCATATTTCCATAGCACAACATGGTCCTTGCAGCTTCAATCAATGTTCTATTCCTTCTTTCAGCTACTCCATTTTGTTGAGGAGTTCTCACTGATGCAAAATTTTGCACTATTCCCAGTTGATCACAGAATTTGATCAAGACTGAGTTTTTGAACTCAGTTCCATGGTCACTCCTCATCTGTCTAACCATTGTGTTCTTTTGCCTTTGTTCTCTCTTAATTAGACTAATGATCTCCTCAGCTGCATCACTTTTAGCTTTCAAGAAAATGACCCAAGCGTATCTGGTGTACTCATCAACAATAACTAGAGTATACTTCTTTCCACCTCTGCTTTCAATTCCCATTGGACCAAATAAATCCATATGCAGCATGAATAGTGGTTCATCTATTGAGTGCATCATCTTAGATGGAAACTGAGTCTTGGTTTGTTTTCCTAGAACACAAGCACCACATACTTTGTCCTTTGAATAGGTCAGCGCAGGAAGACCTCTCATAAGTTTATATTTTGAAAGTAAGTTGATGTTTTTGAAGTTCAAGTGAGATAATCTTCTGTGCCACAACCAATTCAGTTCTTCCTTTGTTTCTGTGAAGAGACAGGTCTCAGCTTCATCATTTGCTTTACTCAGATCCAGACAGAACACATCTCTTTCTCTTTTTGCTAGCAGTAGAGGTTTTCCTTTGGCATTATAAATGATCCCTGCTTGATTTCTGAATCTGACTTCATGATCTTCATCGGTTATTTGACTTACACTCAGTAACTTATGTTTAAGTCCCTCAACATATGCCACTCTCTTGAAAGTAACGTTTCCAGCATGTATCTTTCCATACCCTTTTGTCATTGAGACTCCATTGTCTCCATTCTGACTTGTGGACCATCTTCCTCCTTATAGTCTGACAAGAAGGATTTCATTCCAGTCATGTGTCTTGAAGCTCCACTATCCAAATACCATTTAGTGGAATCCTGCACATGAAACAAATCAAATTAATTCCTTTTGGGTACCCACTACTGAGTGGATCCATTTGGTGCTTTGGGAACATCATAATTCCATTTGTTGATTTCTTTCATGCAATTTATGGAATAATGCCCAACTATACCACAATATTTACAGGGAGTATTTTTGAGACTGACAGTTGGTGATGTGGACTTGTTTGATTTAGGAGGACAAACTTTTGAGTTTGAAACTTTGGAGTGTTTTTCTTTGTGTGGTGAGACTGACTTATTTGGACTGTTGTGTTTGGGTCTGTTCTGTATTTTTTTCTTACAGAACACAACCTAATGTCCTTTCTCTCCACAATTGTAACATGTCCTCTTGGGATGAGTCTTTGGTCTAACATGATTTGGTGATTTGTTTCTGACTAGAGTTTTTACAATATTAGTCAGTTCCAACAATTGACTTCCCAATTTGTCAATATGTTTGTCCCCACTACCCTTTTTAATGCTTTTGGGACTGACATAACTCTTGTTTTTAGAACTCCATGCATTTTTAGATGACACATTATTTACAGGTAATTCTTTATTCTCATTACATGCAATTTTATCAGTTTCAAATGTTTGAATGAATTCAGACTGAGGAAGCTTTGAAGTTTCACATTTATTGCAATCTTGAGACAAAACTTGTTCACATTGTTTATTAACTTGAAACATAGAAGGTTTAGCAAATGCATTTGACATCTTTATTTGTTCTCCTTTCATGTAAGTGAAAGTATTTGGAAGAATGTCTGGTTTGAAAACAATTTTTTGTCTCTCAACTTCCTCTTCTTCTTCAGTCATATGCTTCTTAAGACTAAAGTCTTCACCCAACACTGCTTGAACTTGTTTGGGCACCTGTCTGCTTAAACAATCTTCATTTTTTAATGATGATATGCACCAAGATTTACAGATTCTTTTATAGTGCTCAGTTTCTTTAGATATTTCTTTAGATACTTTGAATCCTTTCCATTTTTGTACTTTAGATATTTCTTTCTATATCTTTGATCTCTTTCAGCAATTTCTTCCATATGATCAGTCTGATCATTCTTTACCTTACAGTCAGCAGCCATGTGGCCATGTTCACCACATTTGAAACACTTTACCTTTTTCAAGTCAAAAGGTTTCTTTTCTTTGTAGCCAGTCTTCTGTTCCAGCTTCATGGTCAGTAAAGCAAGTTGTTTCTTCAACTTCTTGACCTCGGAACTGAGTCTGAGTCTGAGTCTGAGTCTGAGTTTGACTAAGACTCAGAAGAGTCAGTTTCAGCCCTGGAGTAGATTTCTTTATTCTTCCTACTGGTTGCAACTAATGCAGCTTCAGGGTCTCTTACAGTCTTTCTCAGATTGATCGTCTTCCTTTCTTGGGATTCTTCAAAGTTTAACAAAAGCCCAAACAGACCAGGAAGTCTATAAGTAGACAGCTTCTCACTCACTACTAAGGAGGTTGTAACTGATTCAAATTTGTTTGGGAAAATGTCCCCAAACTTCTTGCATAATTCATCATCTTCTTTAACCACGCCAAGGGCTGACAGGTTCAACAAAATTTGAAATCTTGTGTGTAGGTCTGACAACGATTCCTTCTCCTTCATGTAGAAATTCTCATAGTTTCTTATCAAACTATTCAGTCTATGTTCCTTCACCACCTGCACTCCTTCATAGGACACAATCAAAGTATCCCAGATCTCTTTTGCTGTTCTGCACCCAGAAATCTTGAAAAGATTTGTTCAGACACAACATTTCCTAAAATGCTTCTTGCTCTTGGATATAGAGTGAACAACTGCTTGTCTAGATCTGACCACTGTGATCTGGGAGTCTGAACCCATTTTGCTCGTTGAATCACTCTATCTCCTTCTTTCACCTCACCAATTTCCTTTCCAGGAATGATAGGACCTTCTGTTATGGTTCTCATCATTTCTTCTTGAATTCCTGACAGATGCTACTCAGCCTTGAGTTTCCAATGAGCAAAGTTATGTCCATTGAAAATGAGAATCCCTTTTCCAGCCATTGTAGGAGTATTTGTTGACGATGAAGACATTTTGTTAAGTATTGAGATTTTACTGACTGATCGTTTAAGATTTGTAAATATTAAAATTTAAATCTTATTTGCTCTGATACCAGTTGTTAGGTCTTAGTAAGATCCCAATTACTTGATATTCAGATTATTAATTAATCTTTGTAAGATTGAATCAAATGCAAATGAGTATTCAAACGTTAATTCTTACTTTATCAATTAACACACAGTTCTTGTTTATAATTATAGCGGAATAATAATAATAACAAGATATGAATAACACTTAGTTGATTCAATATAATCGATCTCCGAATACAATGTTCAAGTTCGCTATTTATACACAATAGTAGCGAACTTGATAAGTACAAATCTTAGAATATCTTCTAAAAAGATAGAAAATTACGTCTAACAAACTACCTAATCTTTCGGTTCAAGTTCCATTATGGAACTGACTAACTCAGTCCCATAATGTCAGTCACTCAGACTCAAAACGTCAATCAGACTCAGACTTTGATAAACAGACTCATAACTTGGGACAAATTGTTGATTTTCCCAACATAAATATAATACAAAATTAAACATATCATAAATTATTTTTTCATTTTTTTTTATTTATTTTATTTTAAATATTGTTTTATAACAATTCCTATTAATACAATGGGTTGAGATCAAGAAAGACCATTAAAAAATTTGAGAAAAAATTGACCAATCACAACTCTTCATTTCAAAAACCCACCATAATTTATTTTTTTTTAAAAATTAATTATCTCATAAACGGTAAATGTATTAAACGAATAAATTACACCATTAAAACGAGCATTTTCTCCTCTTTCTATAGAGCACCCACTCGATATACTTTTGACGAAATTTATTTTCTGGTTTTTTACGGGTTTTGAAATTTTATATTACAAATCACTGTTTTATCACATATGATATTAGTAGTTTGATATATTTTTTTTTCTGTTTTTCTTTTTGATTTAAGTTGAATGTATGTAATATAACAAATCTATGTTTTGAAACTCGTATTTAGTGTTCAAATCATATATGATATTGCCTTACGAATTTCAACATTTGGCCATAAACGAAAAAATAAAAAGTCGTCAAAATTCGAATTTTTTTCCGGGTCCATATAGGTTATATATTGCATAACATTTTTGTGTATTAAAATTCATATTTAGAGTTAAAATCATGTGTGTTATTGTCTTTTAAGTTTTTAAAATTTTACATACATAATATCATATATGATTTATATTCATATCATATATGATTTACAGTGATATCATATATGATATAGTATTATCATATGTGATTTTAGTATTGATAGTGTTAGTAGGGTGTACGTCAATGTTTGGCAAACCCAAACCCTAGAAATACATAAAAGGCCAACACCCAGACCTTGGGAAACTTCCAAGTGTCCACGCTTCCAAGCGTCAAGCAAGAAGGCCTAGTAGCCGACAGCCGAAGCCCGGCCGGCGGCCAAAGCCTAGCCGGCGGCCCTAGCCTAGACGGCGACCAAACATTTTAGCCGGCAACCAAGGCCTAGCTGACTACCAGAGCTTGGGATATGTCCAACAAAACTTGGGAAGCAGCGCAAAGCAAGCAAGGCCACCAGCCGGGCTCCCTAGCCGGCAGCCAAGGCCCAGCCGGCGGCCAAAGCCTAGCCGGTGGCCAAGGCCCAGCCGGCGGCCAAGGCTAGCCGGCACCCGTGGCTTGGGTCGGTATTCAAACTCTTTGTTTCTCTCGACACATTTGTAACGTCTGCAATAACTAGGACATTATGTCTGAATAATGTTGTTAATGTTAAGTCATTATTGGCCTAATCAAGTATGACTTAAATGGCCTTAAACATGTATGATGGACACTGATGAGTATAAATACCTATACATGTTATCACATTCACACATTCTGATACTACACACACATTTGCAGTATTCTACTCATCTCTCTCATTCCATAGACGCTCCTACGCTCTAACACACATAACTTAGATTATCATCTTGCACATCCATCACTGTCAAGATCACATCACCTCCCAACCTTGATCACATTAGGTTCGTGAAGAACTTGTTAGGTTTGCACTGCCTTTGGCCGGAGATCCAAGGTTGAAATCACCCAAACATCCCCATTTCTGTGTTTGACGATCTTTTGATCAAACATTGGCGCCATCCGTGGGACCGTTTTAGTCAACGGCGTCTCATTTCATTTTTATCATTTTCATTTCATTTCTTAATCTCACCACCAGTTCGTGCTCTCCATGGAAGACACTCATCCATCTCAAATAAGTTCAAGTGAATTAAAAAATAACCACCACCAAATCCACCACCACCCCATCCGCCACCCAAGCTAGTTGCATCTACATGGTGAACAAGAAAGCTGAATCTCGTAAGAGGAAAGCATCAGCCCTACTACATTGGGCGCTGGAACCAATTTGTTTCCCACCAATTGCAACCCCTTCTGTCAATCCGGTGGTGGTACAGATCCGGTTGGCCAACTATGAGGTCAACAAAGCATATATCGACACAGGAAGTTCGATGGACATCATTTATGAGCACTTCTTCAAAAAGTTCCATGGGAAGGTACAAAATTGAAAAAGACCAGCACAATTCCCTCTGGTGGGATTCTCAGGTGAGACACATTGGCCAGTTGGCGAAGTAACCATACAAATGATGTTAGGAAAATATCCTTACTACAGGATAGAAATGATAAATTTTGCAATAATTAATGCACCATCAGCCTACAATATCCTACTGGGCAGGCCTGCACTACAAAAATTCGGGGCAATCCCATCTACCATTAATGGCATGATAAAGTTCCCCACCCCAGCTGGCATAGCCACAGTCAGGGCTAGAACATCATGGCCTAGAGAATGCAAACAGGTGGAAAAACCCAAATTATTGGATGGTCCAAAACGTGATCCGGCAAAAGAATTACTTGATGGACCGGAATAAAAAATTGTCATCAACAAAAATTTCCCAGAACAACCAGTGACCATTGGCTCACAACTCCCATCACAAACAAAAGTAAACTGATAAATTTGCTAGAATCAAACGTAGATGTCTTTGCATGGCAGACATCAGATATGACTGGTGTCCCAAGAGATCTAGCCGAACACGCCTTAAATGCAAATCCCAATATTGTACCAATCCGACAGAAAAAACGGGGTATGGCCCCAGATAGAAGCAAATCTGCATGCGACCAAGTAAACAAGATGGTCGAGGCAGGAATTGTCAGAGAGGTAAAATACAGGACTTGGATTGCTAATCCAGTCATGGTGAAAAAAAGGGATGGATATTGGAGATTATGTGTTGATTTCAAAGATATCAACAAAGCTTTTCCAAAGGACAATTATCCCTTACCAGAAATCGACTGGAAAGTGGAATCCCTAGATGGCTTTAGATTGAAATGCTTCTTGGATGCATACAAAGGTTATCACCAAATATCCATGCGCAAAAATGACGAAGACAAAACAGCATTTCATACAGACCAAGGCATATTTTGCTTCCAAAAAATGCCATTTGGATTAAAAAATGTTGGAGCAACCTATCAACGCTTGATAGACAAGGCATTCAAAAACCAAGTAGGAAGAAACATAGAAGCCTATGTAGATGACATAGTCATCAAAAGTAACTCATAAGATATCATGTTGGCTGACATAATGGAAACATTCCAAACACTACGTAGCATCAACATGAAACTTAATCCATCCAAATGCAACTTTGGGATGGAAGAAGGACAATTCCTGGGGCATGTCGTCACACCTAGAGGAATAAAAGCCAATCCAAAGAAGGTCCAGGCGGTCATTGACATGCCATCTCCCACCTCTAAAAAGCAAGTCAAAATCCTAAATGGCAAACTGGCGGCACTTAGCCGATTCTTATCAAAAGCTGCAGATCGATCTCTCCCTTTCTTTCACACCTTGAAAGGATGCATAAGAAAAAAAGACTTCTTATGGTCTGCAGAAACAGAGGTGGCATTTCAAGAAATGAAAAAAATTCATGGCCCACCTCCCAACACTCACATCTCCGATAGCTGGGGAGACGCTAACTATCTACCTAGCTGCTTCGAGAGAATGCGTCAGCGCAGTCTTAGTAGCACAAAGGGGAACATCACAAATGCCAATCTATTTCATTAGTCGGTCACTGAAAGGCCCAGAGCTTAATTACCCATGCTTAGAAAAGCTAGCACTCTCCCTAGTTCATGCATCTCGACGCTTACGTAGATATTTCCAAGGACACCCCATCCAAGTGTTAACAGACAAACCAATCAAACAAGTATTGGGAAAGCCAGAAGTATCGGGAAGGTTAGCAAAATGGGCAATCGAACTTGGAGAACATGAAATTTCATTCCAACCTAGAAATTCGATGAAGGGACAAATCCTAGCAGACTTTCTGGCTGAGATCGAAGACATGGATGAAACAAAGGAGCCATCATTGGCAGACAACCCCCCTTGGACTCTCTTTACTGATGGCGCCTCAAGCCTTGAAGGCTCAGGATCCAGCCTAATACTCACAGATCCAAGCAAAAACGAATACACTTACGCACTTAAGTTCAACTTCCCAACAACTAACAATGAAGCTGAATATGAAGCTCTCTTATCTGGGCTGCGAATAGCTAGAAAGATGGGAGTCCAAAACATCGAAGTTTTTGTGAATTCCCAATTGGTGGCTAATCATATCAATGGTACCTTTGAGGCAAACCAAGCTTCCATGCAACAGTATTTGGAAGCAACCAGAAAGGTCATTTCAGAATTCTCAAAATTCACCATCGAACAAGTACCAAGAAATCGTAACAAAATCGCAGATGCATTGAGCAAACTTGCCGCATCTTCCTTCGCCCACCTCAAGAAGGAATTATTGGTAGGAGTCCTAACTGAGAAATCCATAACGCCGACAAAGGAAGTGGTCACAATCACGGAAGAAGATTGTTGGATGACTCCAATAAAACACTTTCTTCAAAATGGACAACTCCCGGAAGACAAACAATTGGCCAGGAAGGTCAGAATGAAGGCACCAATGTACCTTCTCATGGAAACTTACTTGTTCAGAAAATCGTTTTTGGGTCTGCATCTCAGATGTGTTGGACCAACACACGCAAAAGAGATTATCAAAGATGTACATGGTGGGAGTTGCGACATTCATGCAGGCCCTCGCTCAGTCACCACCAAGGTAATGAGACTTGGATACTTTTTGCCATCCATGCATAGAGATGCAATAGAGGAAATTGAAAAATGTGAATCATGCCAAAGACATGCTTCAGTCTCAAAAATGCCAAAGCAAGATCTCATTCCAGTCACAACCGCATGGCCATTCTACAAATGGGGAATCGACATTGTCGGACCATTTCCCCCAGGAGTAAGTAATGTCAAATACCTTTTAGTAGAAGTAGATTATTTCACAAAATGGATAGAGGCTAAACCCCTAGCATGTCGATTTGGATAGAGGCTAAACCCCTAGCATTGTCGGACCATTTCCCTCGAATGATAAGCTTTGTTTGGGAACACATAGTATGTCGATTTGGGGTCCCACACATCCTAGTCAGTGATAATGGAAAACAGTTTGCCGATAATCCATTTAAAACTTGGTTTCAGGACATGGACATCCAACAGCGATTCACCTCGGTGACACACCCTCAGGCTAATGGCCACGTAGAAATTATGAATAAAGCAATTGTCAAGGGAATCAAGGCCAGATTAGAAAGATATGAAAAGTCATGGGTAGATGAGATCCCAGGCATCCTCTGGGCACACAGAACTTCGCCTGGAATGACTACATCTGAAACTCCTTTTAGCCTTGTCTACGGGAGTGAAGCAGTCATTCCACCAGAGCTTACAATTCTAGCCATCAGATCCTTAACTTTAATCCGGAACTAAATGAGGAAGCCCTAAGAGAAAATTTGAACATTATCGAAGAAAGAAGAGAAATATCTCTTATTAGACAAGCAGAAAGCCACAGACAGATGGCCAAGTACTATAACCAGAAAGTCCGCCATATATCCTTCAAAATAGGAGATCTGGTGTGGCGGAAAAACGAGGCTAGCAGGGTAGAGAACTTGGGAAAGTTGGGTCCTACATGGGAGGGACCGTATAAAGTCCTTGAAACACATGGAAATGGTTCCTACACCCTTGCTGATTTAGAGGGGCAACAATTACCTAGAACATGGAATGCCATGAACTTAAAGAAATGTTATGTTTAGGACATACATCATACAGTCATCCGGCCCACCTAGCCATGACAACTTTTTTAATAAAAAAAAAAAAAAAAAAAAAAAAACTAAACAACAACAACAAATTTTCGGCCGACGACCAGCTTTATAGTTTTTCGTTAGGCTAAATTGATATGCGGTTACACAATATTGTGCATGCATTATGCTTAGATACATGATATACCACAACAATATAAATGCATAAGGCCACAGATGGATATTTTTGTCCAAGCCATGCACATGCATCCTAAATAATATTTGGGATAACAAAATCACAAACAGGCACCCAGGATAATACATGTCCAAGCCAAAATGTGCATATACAAATTCGTCTTTTTACCTACCGGGAAAAGGCAAGCACTTCCCACTGGGGAGCGACATCACTCGCGAGTAAACAAAATTAAGGTTAACCAATAGTGCCACAGGCACACTGCCATGCGCACCCAAGGCGGCGCCATGAGCACAACATTGATAAATAAATAAAACAAACCGAAATGTGTTATTGGCTTGATCACCCAATAAAACATTTCTTTTTTCAAAAAACCCCATTTGGACTTGGCCAAGACAAGTCACAATCACACAAGCCAAACCTAATGACGAACAAGTTTAGGTAAGGCCAATAGCATGCAAGGCTGGCGACAGGCATGCATGTTAGTCAAAGTAAACACGAGAAAGTTAGGCTTCAAAACAACTTTTAAACCCTAACTTGGGGGCATGATAGTGTTAGTAGGGTTTACGTCAATGTTTGGCAAACCCAAACCTTAGAAATACATAAAAGGCCAACACCCAGACCTTGGGAAACTTCCAAGTGTCCACGCTTCCAAGCGTCAAGCAAGAAGGCCTAGTAGCCGACAGCCAAAGCCCAGCCGGCGGCCAAAGCCCGGCCGGCGGCCCTAGCCTAGACGGCGGCCAAACATTTTAGCCGGCAACCAAGGCCTAGCCGACTACCAGAGCTTAGGATATGTCCAACAAAACTTGGGAAGCAGCACAAACCAAGCAAGGCCACCAGCCGGGCTCCCTAGCCGACAGCCAAGGCCTGGCCGGCGGCCAAAGCCCAGCCGGCGGCCAACGCTAGCCGGCGCCCGTGGCTTGGGTCGGTATTCAAACTCTTTGTTTCTCTCGACACATTTGTAACGTCTGCAATAACTAGGACATTATGTCTGAATAATGTTGTTAACGTTAAGTCATTATTGGCCTAATCAAGTATGACTTAAATGACCTTAAACATGTATGATGGACACTGATGAGTATAAATACCTATACATGTTATCACATTCACACATTCTCATACTACACACACATTTTCAGTATTCTACTCATCTCTCTCATTACATAGACGCTCCTACGCTCTAACACACATAACTTAGATTATCATCTTGCACATCCATCACTGTCAAAATCACATCACCTCCCAACCTTGATCACCTTAGGTTCGTGAAGAACTTGTTAGGTTTGCACTGCCTTTGGCAGGAGATCCAAGGTTGGAATCACCCAAACATCCCCATTTCTGTGTTTGACGATCTTTTGATCAAACAAGTATATATCACATTATTTATATTCATATCATATATGATTTACAGTTTTATCACATATGATATAGTATTATCATATATGATTTTAGTATATCACATTTTATGTCAAAAAACGAGAAAAAATAAAACTAGTTAAAATTTAATTTTTTTTTTAAATTTAGGTAGTTTATACATTTTATAGTAATTCTCTTTTATAAAATTTTACGTATTGATGTAAATATCATATATGATATTATCGTTACAATTTCAATACCCATAAAAAAAAAAAAAAAAAAAAAAAGTCGTCGGAAGTATATAAGTCCACTGCTCTAATTAAAGATAAAAACGAGACGATCGCAACGGTATATTTTGTTTCGTCTAACGATTAACGGTTTGTGAGATAATTTAATTTTAAAAAATAAAAGAAAAGTGAGTTTTGGGTTTAATCCTAACCATTAGATTAAATTGAGATGAATGGTCAAGATGATGTGTTTTAATCTCAAAAAAAATTAAAGATCTTTTTTGATCGTTTCTCTTAATACAATGGGAATCAAAATAGTATAATTAAACTATTATTGATATACTTGTATTGTGTTTTTGTTTCTATTGGTTTTAATAAAGTTGCCTTTTCTAAAAAGGAAAATAAACTATTACTGAGTCATTAGATTTTCGTACGTTATAAGAAAATTAACTCTTAAATTTATCCCTTCAAATTTTAGCATAAGAATAGAAATAGCCAATAATAAACGCAAAAGTCGTATGAAACAATATTGAATAGAAACAATAACTTATATATAACTTCATACCAACTTTAATTTATGTGGTATAGTGCAATTTGAAAATCGAATACAATTTAACCAAAATTGAGATGTCTATAGTTCGATTCTCAAGATCAGTCCCGATAATTCCAATAACAAAATGCAAAAAATAAAAATTATATAAATTGTTGTTGCAATATATTCACTAGATTATAACCTCAGTCCCGATATATGACCGATAACTTTATATTTTATTTAAGTTTAAAAATATTTATTGTGAGTAAATATATGATCTATTTAAAAGACATTTTTTGTTATCTTTTGTATTAGGATATGTACTCCTCTATAACACGGGGACCACTTAATCGAAAGAAGTCGTTAGGACTTGGCTTGGTAGCGATTTAAAATTTTATTCTCTAATCAAAATTGAGACGTCTAAAGTTCGATGAGATGGAACGCTTGATAGGATTATTTGAATGACTCAAAATAAATCATTTCATCATGTAAAACTATAATTTAGATTTTTAAAGTTCAAGAGGTACGTACGCCGACAAGTTGACTACATCTGTATATGATCTATTAGTCTGTCATGATAGAATCATAAAATCAACTAGATTATAACCTTAGTTAAAAAAAAACTAGATTATAACCTATGTTATATACGGACTATATATATAGTTTTACCAACAAGTCCCTCTGCCGCTGTACTACGCACCTGACATATTAGTGATATCCCAACAAACCCTACTAGGGCGTGCGTCCTATATAACCTAGGATGGTTGATGTCTTTTCATCACGTGTGTCATATCTAAAGATTGTGACGGGTTTTACTCACTGCATGCAAGACCACAAGCTACCCAATGGACTCGAACATGTAACCGTCGGATGCATGAGATGGACCCATTTGTAAGATGAAGTTTTTTGGTTTTCGAGGTAATGGTACTGCTGATCGATGTCGTGCATGTTTATTATATAAGTTTTAAGTTTGATAACAATATCTATTGATTATGGTTAACAAACTATACATGATTATCAAAGGTTTATCGGGTCACTAATCAAATATATATTTCATAATAAACAAAGGAAACTGCAAGTATAACAGTGGCGTATTCCAAGGATACCTCGATCGATATGATGTTACAAAATGCAGTCATTTGTAACAAAAAGACTATTGAGATTCTCATCCCTGCACCGATCGTTAAATCTGAAGTTAGAATCTCATAATATAAATATAATGTGAACGGTTCATGCGAGAACTGATTTTAAACGATTGGATTGCTTGATCTAAAATGGATTGTGCAACTTTTGTAAATAACTGAAACTTTGGGGATGTTATATTGAAAATGATAAAGGGTAATGCATATATGAACATCTATTGTACATATATGAACACAAATCTAATATGTTTGTTTGCAGATGTTGATATGAAGATGATGATAACCTTATGCATATGATGATGAAGAAAAATGAAGATTAAGACTGGAGATGAAGAACATAGATGATAATTGTTCACGGTTTTTTTTAATGATTCGTTGCTATTTTGTGTTTTTATTTGGACAAGTTCCTGAATCCATATAATATATATTTTTTGAACTTTATAGATTGTTCATGTTGTTTGGGTATTACACTATTACTCCTATTATATAAAATTTTGGTTTCATTATGATGATTAAACCCACTTCATGGATAATAAAACTAAAATAGTGGGTTTTTGTTTCATATTTTCTAGCTTCTAGCTTCTGTTCACATAAGAACACACATCCATGCTTACTTGTGAACAAAGACATACTTTACACGTCTTTATTTATTCGTTCTACGAGTTGTTTATGATGTCGAAGATGTAAACAAACAAAAATTAAAATTTGTTTATTGACCAATATCTTTAACTTCTAAAATTACTAAGATTTTTATTTTATTTTTATTAGATTATTAGTAAGGAATTTGAAATGAGAAAGGAGAGAAATAAGGAAATAGAAAAATATAAATTAATTTAAATAAAATTAGGAAATTGTAAATTTACTAAACTAACCTTTTGATTTTAGAAAAAGATTTAAAAAATTGAAAAAAATAAGTGGTCAAAAATGAGTTCTCACAATTCTCGTAAAAATAATGATTCTTGCATTAACCAGTTCCTACATATGATATGATAGATTTTAATTGTTTTTTGTTAGACAACACACTTATTTCATTAACTTAACTTATACACTAATAAATTAAAATCACTAGAAATTGGATATATAAAGAATAGCTTAAGTAGTCTTTTCACTAAAAATTAAGTCGACCTAACAAAATTTATTACTCAATAAGTTTATAAAACAAGAAACTACGAACCACCGAATTATGATTGATCATTTTCATATATAATCAACTTGTTTGCAAAATAAGTAGCGAGATTGAACATTGAGTTTGGTAGTTAAATTGTTATATGTAAATGCAATTGGATTTTCTTAAAAACATAGACAAAGCCAAAATAAAACCATTTATAACCGTATTTTCATTCATATACCTAAAAAAAACTCGTCCGCAACACGCCACTCATACAACACTGTAGATCGCCTAATCTACGAACCTCTTTAGACCCGAACACCGTATATGTTGCGGAATAACAAATACGTATATGTTAATGGTGAAGAACAACACAAATAACCAAATGATTGATATTATAAACTTGACGTAATGTTTTACAATCACGAATAATATCAAACACTCGATTACAATGCTTGAAACACACAAAATACTCAGAAACGCTCAAAGACAAGTTCTCCAACGTAACTGTGTGTGGATAGGTGATGTGACGGCTTGCATTTATGATCCCAATGTTTGCTATTTATAGGTTTGACCAAAAACCTAATTAGTTACGTTAACGTAACTACTGGGATTAGTTACGCTGCGTAACTAAACAGTTACGCTGGCGTAACTGCATAGTTACGTAGCGTAACACTTTACATAAATTCGTAACTTTACAACTCGATCTAAATACATTCACGACATGTCCTAAACTAAATACAAACTATAAACAACCAAGTGTATATGCTCCATCAAACTCCCCCTTGGATGTAGCTTTGTATTTCTTTAACTTTGAATTTCTTTGACAAATCTTCAACGAAAATTTGATGTCGTGAGATCGAGGTCGATTCTTTAACTTCATTCTTCTAGAAGTCTTGAACTAGATGGTCTTCAAGCTCATAATCGACGTGTTCTTGAATCTCTCTGTCAGCTGGTCTTCATTATCAAGCAACGCGACTCCATGAAGATCGGCTTCGAGTCCTGACTTCCCTGAAGTTCTAAACTCTTCGAGACCCAAATCTTTACACTCTGTTTACAACACTAAACAAAGAAACATACTATCCAAAATTGTGTTTTTGTTCTTTAAACTGATAAAATCTTTTCGTTTTTCAGAAAACACGTGATAAAACCTTATAACCTTGTACGATACGTGACAACGAAGAAAATAAACGCAGAAATAAAATATTTTTGGGTTTTTTTCTTTGTTTTCTTAACCTAAAACCGAAAATCTTTTTGTGGTTTTCATCTATAAGCTATTCACACTACTTTAGCAACCTAGAAACGAACAAATCTTTTTTTGCTAGGGATTCATTTGCTTTTAAGATCATATCGCAGAAGTCAAATCATACGAATCAGCCGATTATTAGTATGTTTGTCCTCTTAAATACAACACGATATCATGTAAAAAGTCTTCCGATTATTTAAATTACATCTGTTTATAAGGATCCCACTTATATTTTCACATGGCTAAATCTGAACTCCCCTCAAAGCGTCGTCAAACCTCCAGTATTTATTTTCGGAAAATGTCACCTTATTCCTAATTTATTAACTATTCTAGGAAAAGAAAATGCATACATATAGTATTCGATTTAAGCGCTTATGCCATTTTCATTATTTATTAACTTTATTTAAGCTTTATAAGCTTTAATGACTCGTGAATTCCTCCCTCTGTCTCTGCCGTTTATCAAGTACGCATCAAGAGTTACGGAATTCTTATTGACTCTACTCTCCCTCTGTCTTTGCCGTTTATCAAGTAAGCATCAAGGGTTACGAGTTTTACTTTGATTCAATTATTTATAACTCCTCAACCTTTATACTAACTCCAGAAAATTATGATTTCGCAACCTTATAATATCCAGGAGCGCCTCAAGGTATTTTTGAGTTTTAATAATATTTAATAAAGCAAATATTTGATCTCCCAGACATTTTCTGTGGAAAATCTGTGGATGCTCATCCTATACCGAAACCTTAACCTCTTTCTAAGAGGAGTAACGATTAAAATTTCTGATATGCTGCCTCATTAGTTTAGTACTATTTATGCATTATTGTTTCCTTTTGTTTGTTTCATATATAAAGCTAAAACCTAAATGTTTGTTACTCCCAATGCTATTATGCTAATCTATATAAGGCAAACCAAAGTCGGGCTAAGAGGGAAAGATTAACGAGAAATAGGACTTGGCCACTAAATACATTATATAGTAGTATAGATATAGATATAGATATAGATATAGATATAGATATAGATAATAAGTTGTTTAAATAAGCCTTCCAAAACACCCACCCCACTTAGTTACCACCTTATATGGTTATTAATACATTATTGTTTATTATTGGTTTCTCGATCAGGAAAAAACGTCTTTTCGCTTGTGTAGCTAGAGCTGGTAAATGGAATAATGAATGCAAGAATAACATAGACGCCATCTATAACGACAACGACAACAACAACAACCAGGTCATTTTTGTTAAATGTATTGTTTTAATTATTCGGATTCGGATTTCGAATAGTGAAAATCACTATCCGAATTTTCGGATATCCGAATTTTCGGATATCCGAATTTTGAACACCCCTTCTTATATGGTTCAAAAAAAGTTGTTGTCATAATGTTGATTTGATATAGTCAGACAACGCAACAGTAGATACATTTATCAAACGATTAATAATGTATATGCATATTTGCAATATTGTTTAGTTTTGTTTTCAAGAAAAGAAGAAATATATCACTTTTGTATATTGTAAAAATTTAATACATATGTTAATAGCAGGATGTAATTAATTTATAGCATAAGTACCTCAAAACTAAATGTAGTAAAAAGCCTCAAATTAACTAATTTTTTTTTTATCAATATTTGAAGTAGAATGTGATACGGTGAACTAGAATAGAAAAAGGCGGAATATATAAAGGCCTTTCGTGTAAATGAGGGACATTTTATGTTTTTAACTCAATTGGGGAGTTGGCGCTATAATAAAAGAGTAAATGATGTAAAGATCTATAAATGGGTAAAATAATACTCATTTTGTTTATTGTATTGCATTCCATGGTCTTAATCTTCTGAATCTCCCAATACTCAACTCACAAAATCTAATGAGATTAAGATTTATGTATATAGTTAATAGGTCTAGAATATTTGTGACGAGGGAAACAAACTGACGAGCAGGAAGTTTCAAAAAGAATTCACCGTTTTGGAAATTCACTTCTCACATTGAAAATTATGTTAGGGATTTCCATTCATGTAGTTTGATACAAAATAAAATGTACACACAACTGTTGCACTTCATTTAGCAATACTTTACAACTTGCAAGGTAAAACTTTTGTCATTGTTAAACCATATATAACACGTATAAATTACAAATTTATTTGCTTGAATAAAATGCTATAACTTTCTTGGACTTCAAACTACCTTTTCTAATATTTTATTGTTACATAAAGCGACGGCATGTACGATCTTTTAACTAAAATAGTCCATTCAACTACACACAACACACCCTTGGCAAAAAGATTTTAACTTTTATTCATATATATTACACTTATGCTACATAAATCTTAATAACAAAAAGACAAAAAACCAATCTACTTAAATGTCGTATTGTATGCCACAAATACAAACAAAAAGTAACCATTGTCTCAAATTTCCTACGATGAAAACTCTTCACATGATTCTCTTCTTTACCTTCATCTCCATATACCAATTTCCATCGTTTGCTGTAACCGGAGGTTCATGGTCTCTTCTAAGAGACAACATTGGCATTAGTGCTATGCACATGCAACTGCTTCCAAACGACCATGTAGTAATATTTGATCGAACCGATTTCGGATCATCAAACATCACCGGAACATGTCGTCCCCTTAGTGACGACTGTTCGACACATTTGGTGGACTACATCGTAGATTCCAATGAAGTCCGTCCTCTGTTTGTCCGAACAAATTTCTGGTGCTCATCCGGTTCTTTAATGCCAGATGGAGCACTAGTACAAACGGGGGGATCCGGTGAAGGGTCACTCATGGTACGGAGATATACGAGTTGTGAAGGTTGCGACTGGGAAGAAATACCGAATGGGTTGTTCAAAATCTACATTTTGTCATATTATTACAACAGGTTCATCAATAGTTCCGAAAGAATACATCCTCAACATTCAAGATTATTTATGTGACGAGGTAATTGACTTAATTCCCTTTTAAATTGCATATAATATTCTTCTAGTTAGGCAGATAACTGTAAAATCATATATGTTTAAAAAGTTCAAACACACAATTATGTTTAAAAAGAAATAACATATGTTAAGTTTTGTGATCTAGAATTCGTATTGGCGTTATGAATATATAGTAAATGTAGAACGTTAGTTCGTTACCATTAGTCTGTTTTAGTGATCTGATCGAGTTTGTTTTCGTATAATATTCATGACAAGAGTTTAAGCAGATATTTGATCTCCCAGACATTTTCTGTGGAAAATCTGTGGATGCTCATCCTATACCGAAACCTTAACCTCTTTCTAAGAGGAGTAACGATTAAAATTTCTGATATGCTGCCTCATTAGTTTAGTACTATTTATGCATTATTGTTTCCTTTTGTTTGTTTCATATATAAAGCTAAAAGCTAAATGTTTGTTACTCCCAATGCTATTATGCTAATCTATATAAGGCAAACCAAAGTCGGGCTAAGAGGGAAAGATTAACGAGAAATAGGACTTGGCCACTAAATGCATTATATAGTAGTATAGATATAGATATAGATATAGATATAGATATAGATAATAAGTTGTTTAAATAAGCCTTCCAAAACACCCACCCCACTTAGTTACCACCTTATATGGTTATTGATACATTATTGTTTATTATTGGTTTCTCGATCAGGAAAAAACGCCTTTTCGCTTGTGTAGCTAGAGCTGGTAAATGGAATAATGAATGCAAGAATAACATAGACCCCATCTATAACGACAACGACAACAACAATGTGACAACCGTCAAAATTCAGGTACTTATTCCGTTGTGATATCAGTTCGAAACGTTAGTTACTTTTTGTCTCGTTCACTCTATTCTGGTTCGTAACTTTTGAGTCTATACTTTGTCGGAACTAGTGTCGGAATAACTTCCGGAATCAAAATTATAAGTCCTAATACCAAGAAAACACCTATTGAACTTTCCTAAGTTCATAACCAATCATAATTAAGAACTTTCAATTAACAAAAAGGTCCAACGAAGCAAAAACGTAAAAACGAAAATTTCGAAAAGGCCAAAAATGGCCCGGTGCGCAGCACCTCGCGCCAGATTTTCAAAATATTTACAGTTTTAGTCCTTTTCTCGTTTTACACCACCACCACCCAAATTGGCCAATCACAAACGCCCCTTTTACTGCCAAATACCAGTCCCAATGCCAGAATTATTACCCCCTTTATCATCCCTTTTTCATTTTCTTAATTCATTTTAATAAAAACAAACACACACACAAAAACACCTACACCCCTTTTCTCTCTATTTTCTCTCTAGTTCCAGAGATTTCCAGTGACCTAAACCACATTTCAAACCATACAAATCGTTCTAATCCTCTAGAGAAGCAAGAGGGTGTTGTTATTTCCAAAAAGGACCTCGGTTGTAAAGATTTTTGGGGCTCAAATCCGACCAAAACTCTTCATCTAAGCTTTTCCTTCGGTAGATCTCTTTACTTTTGTTATTCTTACACAAATATTCAGTTGCATGTAAGATCTAACGGTTAAAAATATGATTTTTCATAAATCTACGACTTTTTACGGTCAAAAACGTTTTTTTTATCGAAATACTCTTTAGATCCACGAATCTGTGGATAAAAACACTTTTGAAACTGTTAAAATGATGTCTTAAAGGATATTTACTAATTGCATGTTCAATCTAAACAACAAAGATAAGTTTTATGAAGTTTTATGCCACTTTTCTCACAAAAACCATTTTTCTCTAAATAGTACTTAGATCTACATTTTTGTGGTTAAAAGTTGTTTAGAAACTGTGAAAACTTTATTTTATATGGTATCCACTGGTTGCATGTCGAAATCCTTAAGTCGCAAAACGTTTTTAGCAAGAAAAACACAAAACGGGATTGAGACAGCAGCTAGGTGCGCCGCACCTGTGTCCAGGTGCGCAGCACCGAGCTGCTGTCCTCCCGAAAATCGTCGTTTTACCCGATTAAAAGTTATATATACGTTCTGGACTTTTACCGGTATAATTTAGGGACTGAGATAAATAAAACTAATAACATTGGTGACTAGTATTGGACTCTTTGGACTATTTTGAACCATATTATGTATATTATTGTGTTTTAGGTGATTTGTGAGCGGAAGTGACGATATAATTTTTGGGCATGAAATTTGGGCGCGGAAGCGCTGCCCAAATTTCCCTAGAAATTATAAAATCACTTCAGTAAGCAAAAGCACTTAAGACGTAATAATCAAAAACAATAAACTTTCGGACTAAATGCAACGTTAATCGCTTCGGACCAAATTTTCGTAACAATATTGGACTTAACACTTAATTACAACCAAAAGTTACATAATCTCCTATATTATTATATAAGAACATAATAATATAACAACTCATTAAACTACCTTGGTATTAATAGGCAATCCGTGATTCCCGGCTTACACATTCCGACCGAATTTCCAAGTTCTCGATCTCTTCGCAATCCGTGAGTTACAACCCCTTGTTTTATATATTTTACATGAATTTGGGGGAAACATAAGATTAATTGCATTTTAAGCTTTATGAAACAATTTGCAATACATCAAACTTTGACTTATTAAACTTTGACTTTGACTTTATCAAAACTTGACATTGAAACGTCTACTTAGTTTCTTATGCGTAAAACATTTCTTTCTCTATTTATAACTATTGTTTCGTCTCTTTAACTCAACTATTTATTGATACTTGTATGCGTAACCGACCCTTGATGGAACTATAACACGTTCTTAAGTGATATTGATTCTCTCTCGTTTAAAACAAAATTACATAGTGCCCAATTATTCTTTAGTTTCTCTCTTACACACTATTAACTACTTAGCCGTATAGTAATTATGGGTATCGATACTTAGGAAAGAACCGTTCCTTGCTTAGATGGCAGTCTAAGTACATATTTACTGAGTTTCTTTTAATTTCCCGTTTGAGAGGCGGGAAGTTGGGGCCGCACGGTTGATAATCGGATTAGTGTGAACACTTAAGTTATAGATGCCAAGTGGTTGATACAAGAAATCTATTTAGTTACTTACGCATAAACTTATAAATTTTTAGCGATTGTTATCCGCTTCTACTATTTGACTAAATGTGATTCTATTTAGTCTTTACAAGTTAGGGCACATTTCGCCCGTTACTTAAACTCTACAAGTATATAAACTCTTTAAGCGACTTTTCTCCGCCAATCTCCCTTACGGAAAACTCTTACTTTATATACTTACTCATACCTTTTATGCCAACTATTTAAACTGTAACTCACTCACTACTTTCGTAGTTGACACTTTATCTTATGTTTCAGGAAATTAGTGTAAGCCTGAGGTGCATGGCATGGACGGGTCGAGGCGGTTGTGTGAGAACTTATGTGGAAAAGACTTGGCCAGTTATTTTGGGAATTTTTAATGAAACATTTTAATTGTGTATCGATGTACTAAACTATTGTCTCTTGGTTGCTTGAATGGATTTTTAAACACTTTTTATTTTTAATGAATGACTCATTTACCGTTATGTTTTATATGACCTGTGTAAAGATTTTCCAGCTCTTCACATCCCGTGTTTCCGCTTTAGCGGGTTGTGACAGACTTGGTATCAGAGCACAGGTTATAGAGAAAAACGGTTTTAAAAAATTTTTCAAAAAGTTTTCGAAACCAAACTATAACCAAGACTTTTCGGAAAATCATTGATGGGTCTAAACTTTAGAGAATTAATTTCGTGGTTGCATGTTTATAATTTAACTACGCATGGCCTGATCACCCCTGCCTAGTTCAAAATGATTATGCAAAGACGAAACGTAATTACTATTGTTAACGGTTTTGAGTCAAAATTCCCGGTACTGTCTTTTCCCGATTCTCACACGCCTGACCCGTACATGCATTTCATTACACATTTCCTTTATCTTTTCTCTGTGTTCCCTGGTACTCACGAAACTCTTTACGTCTCAGATCTGTCATGTCTCAATCGTCTCTACCAACCGAAGATACTTCCACGACTATTAGCAGCAGCAGCAACAACAACAACAACAGCAACAGCAGAACAACCAGAACCATCATCCGAACCCTCCTCCATGCAACTATAAGAGCTTCATGGCCTGCAAGCCGAAAGAGTTCCACGGCACAACTGGTGCTGTAGGTTTGGTCCAGTGGTTCGAAAGCATCGAATCGGTCCTACACATCAGCCGATGTGCCGAGGCGAACAAGGTGGAATACGCGTCCTGCGTGTTCCATGGCCGAGCTCTGTCATGGTGGAACACTGTTGTCCAAACCCGAGGACGTGACAATGCCTATGCCCTTCCCTGGAACACCTTCAAGAACTTGCTCATTGAGGAATACTGCCCAAGAGGGGAAATTAAGAAGCTCGAGGCTGAGCTGTGGGACCACAAGATGGTTGGGAATGATATTGAGAAATACACTACCCGGTTCCACGAACTCGCCCGATTGGTTCCAAGGCTGGTAACCCCCGAGGAGAACCGGATCGACCTGTACATCTCTGGTCTAGTTCCGGAAATCCGAGGCATGGTCATGGCAGCCGAACCTCAGACCCTCCAGAGTGCAATCATCCTGGCCCATCGTCTTACCAGCAACCTCCTCACCGCTCCCGGATCCTCCAAAAAGGAGTCAGGTGAGAAGAGGAAGGCCGAGTCAACCCCGAGAAGAAGCGACCGCAACAAGAAGACCCGAAACTACGCCATGACTGCTTCACCCGCACCTGCACCTGCACCACCAGCTAAATCTGGGTCTTACACCGGACCACACCCAAAGTGTGACAAGTGCAACTTCCACCATCTCGGGAACTGCCCAATATGCCTCAAGTGCCAGAAGACGGGGCACTATGCCAAGTACTGCCCTGACAAGTCAACTACTCCAGCCCCGAAACGGACCTGCTTTGAGTGCGGGAGCGACCAGCATCTCCGCAATACCTGCCCTAAGCTCAACCGAGCTCCACAGAATCAAGGAGGGCAGGGTAGGGGTCGCGCATTCGGGCTAACGGCTGAGGAAGCACGTCAGGACCCCAACGCAGTTACTGGTACGTTTTCCCTCAACAATCATTCTGCTTCCGTATTATTCGACTCAGGAGCCGAGAGAAGTTTCATTTCCTTAGAATTTAGACCCCTCATAGGGTTAGAATCTGAAGTTCTTAAGGATAGTTTTACCGTTGAATATGCTAACGGTCAAGAATTTGAAGCTAAGGACATAATCCTAGGATGTTCACTGTGCCTATCTGACAAAATTTTCCCCATCGATCTGATTCCTATCGAGCTTTCCAGTTTCGACGTTATTGTTGGAATGGACTGGCTATCTCGCTTTCGAGCGGAAATCATTTGTTTCGATAAGCTCATCCGTATCCCTCTTTCGGAAAAAGAGACCCTCGTCGTTCAGGGAGACAAGCCTGGACGACAACTCCGCATTGTATCTTCCATCAAAATGCGCAAGTACCTTCAGAGGGACTATGACGCATTCCTTGCCCACGTCGTCGAGCGTAAACCTTCTGAGACTCGACTCCAAGATATTCCAGTAGTCAAGGATCATCCCGAAGTCTTTCCCGAGGATTTTCCTGGGCTACCACCTAAACGACAAGTGGAATTCCGAATAGACCTCATCCCTGGAGCAGCACCGGTTGCTAAGACACCGTATCGTCTGGCGCCACCCGAAATGCTAGAACTGTCGAAACAGTTACAAGAACTCCTAGACCATGGCCTTATTCGTCCAAGTTCGTCCCCCTGGGGAGCCCCAATCCTCTTCGTCAAAAAGAAAGACGGATCCTTCCGTATGTGTATCGACTATCGCGAGCTGAACAAGCTGACCGTCAAGAACCGATACCCTCTCCCGAGAATCGACGATCTCTTCGACCAGTTGCAGGGTGCAACTTACTTCTCCAAGATCGACCTCCGTTCAGGTTATCACCAGGTTCGCGTCAGTGAGTCCGACATCCCGAAAACCGCTTTTCGCACCCGATACGGCCATTACGAATTCCTTGTCATGCCTTTTGGTCTGACCAACGCACCAGCAGTGTTCATGGATTTGATGAACAGAGTGTGTAGGCCATACCTAGACAAGTTCGTGATCGTATTCATAGACGACATTCTCATCTACTCAAGGAACAAGGAAGATCACGCGAAGCACCTTAAGCTCATTTTAGAACTCCTCCAAGAACAGAAATTGTACGCCAAATTCTCGAAGTGTGAATTCTGGCTCCGAGAGGTACATTTCCTTGGTCACGTGGTAAACCAAGAAGGGATTCATGTAGATCCAGCCAAAATCGAAGCGATTGAGAAATGGCAAGCTCCGACAACCCCGACAGAAATCCGTCAGTTCCTAGGATTAGCGGGTTATTACCGAAGATTCATTGAGAATTTCTCAAAGATCGCGAAGCCTCTCACCGAACTCACTCAAAAAGATAAGGACTTTATCTGGGGAAAAGATCAGGAGGATTCTTTTCAGAAACTCAAGTACCAATTATGTCACGCACCAATCCTATCCCTGCCAGAGGGCACGGACAATTTTATAGTGTTTTGCGATGCCTCCCACCAAGGACTTGGGTGCGTCCTAATGCAGAAGGACAAGGTCATCGCTTATGCTTCCAGGCAGCTGAAGATCCACGAGCAGAACTACACCACGCACGACTTAGAGTTAGGAGCAGTCGTGTTTGCCTTGAAGATTTGGAGACACTACCTGTATGGTACTAAGTGTACGGTCTTTACTGACCACAAGAGCCTCCAGCACATCTTAGATCAGAAAATGCTCAACATGAGGCAACGGAGATGGATAGAACTGCTGAGTGACTACGATTGCGAGATCAAATACCACCCGGGTAAAGCAAACGTAGTAGCAGATGCCCTGAGTCGGAAGGAAAGGGTAAGACCATCCCGAGTTCGAGCATTGGGTATTCAGGTTCAGACGAGCCTTCGAGAGCAGATTGCAAACGCGCAGCAAGAGGCGTTAAAGCCCGAGAACCTTAAGGCCGAAACGCTTCATAATCACGAGAAAGAATTCGAACGCAAGTCGGACAGAATTTATTATTTCAAGGGTCGAGCATGGATTCCGAGATCTGAGGATCTTCGCCAACTCATTTTGGATGAGGGCCACCGATCTAGATATTCTATCCATCCGGGATCCGACAAGTTATACAAGGACCTCCGGGAGTACTACTGGTGGCCGGGCATGAAGAAGGATATCGCCTTGTACGTAGCCAAGTGCCTTACTTGCTCCAAGGTCAAGGCGGAATATCAAAAGCCCTCAGGTTTACTTCAACAACCGGAAATTCCCATGTGGAAGTGGGAGCAGATTTCCATGGACTTCATCACCAAGTTGCCCCGTACGGCTAAGGGTAACGACACGATTTGGGTAATCGTGGACCGTCTGACCAAATCCGCTCATTTCTTGCCAATTCGGGAGAATTATTCGATGGAGAAGCTAGCTCAAGTCTATATCAACGAGATCGTCTCTCGTCATGGAACCCCACTCTCCATCATCTCCGATAGGGACAGCCGATTCACCTCCCGTTTTTGGAATGTTCTCCAGAAATCCTTAGGTACTCGATTAGACCTCAGCACGGCGTATCACCCTCAGACTGACGGCCAGAGCGAAAGGACGATTCAGACACTTGAAGATATGCTGAGAGCATGTGTGGTAGACTTCGGAGGAAGTTGGGACACTCACCTTCCCTTGGTCGAGTTCTCCTATAACAACAGCTACCATGCCAGCATCAAGTGTGCCCCGTTCGAGGCTCTCTACGGGCGTAAGTGCCGGTCACCGCTCTGCTGGCTAGAGGCGGGCGACCGACAACTTACGAGACTCGATATCGTCCAGGCGACCATCGACAAGATCACCACCATTCGTGAACGACTGAAGACTTCCCGTACCCGACAAAAGAGCTACGCTGACAACCGAAGGAAACCCCTCGAGTTCCAAGTGGGCGACCGAGTACTCCTCAAAGTATCGCCCTGGAAAGGAGTAGTCCGTTTCGGAAAGCGCGGTAAACTGAGTCCAAGGTACACCGGCCCATTTGAAGTCATCGAACGTATCGGTCCCGTTGCTTATCGTCTCCACCTTCCTCAAACTCTCGCGAGTGTGCATGACGTGTTCCATGTCTCACACTTGAAAAAGTGTCTGTCTGATGAGACCATCGTCATCCCTATAGACGAGGTCAAAATCGACAGCAAGTTAAACTTCATCGAGGAACCGCTCGAAGTTGTCGACCGCGAGGTCAAACAGCTTAGACAGAGCCGTATTCCGATAATCAAGGTTCGATGGAACTCTCGACGCGGTCACGAATTCACGTGGGAGCGTGAAGACCAATTCCGTCAGAAATATCCTCATCTGTTCGAGAACTCTTCTACCTGATAAGACGCACTAAATTTCGGGACGAAATTTCTTTCAACCCGGGGAGAATGTGACAACCGTCAAAATTCAGGTACTTATTCCGTTGTGATATCAGTTCGAAACGTTAGTTACTTTTTGTCTCGTTCACTTTATTCTGGTTCGTAACTTTTGAGTCTATACTTTGTCGGAACTAGTGTCGGAATAACTTCCGGAATCAAAATTATAAGTCCTAATACCAAGAAAACACCTATTGAACTTTCCTAAGTTCATAACCAATCATAATTAAGAACTTTCAATTAACAAAAAGGTCCAACGAAGCAAAAACGTAAAACCGAAAATTTCGAAAAGGCCAAAAATGGCCCGGTGCGCAGCACCTAGTGCTGTGGTGCGCAGCACCTCGCGCCAGATTTTCAAAATATTTACAGTTTTAGTCCTTTTCTCGTTTTACACCACCACCACCCAAATTGGCCAATCACAAACGCCCCTTTTACTGCCAAATACCAGTCCCAATGCCAGAATTATTACCCCCTTTATCATCCCTTTTTCATTTTCTTAATTCATTTTAATAAAAACAAACACACACACAAAAACACCTACACCCCTTTTCTCTCTATTTTCTCTCTAGTTCCAGAGATTTCCAGTGACCTAAACCACATTTCAAACCATACAAATCGTTCTAATCCTCTAGAGAAGCAAGAGGGTGTTGTTATTTCCAAAAAGGACCTCGGTTGTAAAGATTTTTGGGGCTCAAATCCGACCAAAACTCTTCATCTAAGCTTTTCCTTCGGTAGATCTCTTTACTTTTGTTATTCTTACACAAATATTCAGTTGCATGTAAGATCTAACGGTTAAAAATATGATTTTTCATAAATCTACGACTTTTTACGGTCAAAAACGTTTTTTAATCGAAATACTCTTTAGATCCACGAATCTGTGGATAAAAACACTTTTGAAACTGTTAAAATGATGTCTTAAAGGATATTTACTAATTGCATGTTCAATCTAAACAACAAAGATAAGTTTTATGAAGTTTTATGCCACTTTTCTCACAAAAACGATTTTTCTCTAAATAGTACTTAGATCTACATTTTTGTGGTTAAAAGTTGTTTAGAAACTGTGAAAACTTTATTTTATATGGTATCCACTGGTTGCATGTCGAAATCCTTAAGTCGCAAAACGTTTTTAGCAAGAAAAACACAAAACGGGATTGAGACAGCAGCTAGGTGCGCCGCACCTGTGTCCAGGTGCGCAGCACCGAGCTGCTGTCCTCCCGAAAATCGTCGTTTTACCCGATTAAAAGTTATATATACGTTCTGGACTTTTACCGGTATAATTTAGGGACTGAGATAAATAAAACTAATAACATTGGTGACTAGTATTGGACTCTTTGGACTATTTTGAACCATATTATGTATATTATTGTGTTTTAGGTGATTTGTGAGCGGAAGTGACGATATAATTTTTGGGCATGAAATTTGGGCGCGGAAGCGCTGCCCAAATTTCCCTAGAAATTATAAAATCACTTCAGTAAGCAAAAGCACTTAAGACGTAATAATCAAAAACAATAAACTTTCGGACTAAATGCAACGTTAATCGCTTCGGACCAAATTTTCGTAACAATATTGGACTTAACACTTAATTACAACCAAAAGTTACATAATCTCCTATATTATTATATAAGAACATAATAATATAACAACTCATTAAACTACCTTGGTATTAATAGGCAATCCGTGATTCCCGGCTTACACATTCCGACCGAATTTCCAAGTTCTCGATCTCTTCGCAATCCGTGAGTTACAACCCCTTGTTTTATATATTTTACATGAATTTGGGGGAAACATAAGATTAATTGCATTTTAAGCTTTATGAAACAATTTGCAATACATCAAACTTTGACTTATTAAACTTTGACTTTGACTTTATCAAAACTTTGACATTGAAACGTCTACTTAGTTTCTTATGCGTAAAACATTTCTTTCTCTATTTATAACTATTGTTTCGTCTCTTTAACTCAACTATTTATTGATACTTGTATGCGTAACCGACCCTTGATGGAACTATAACACGTTCTTAAGTGATATTGATTCTCTCTCATTTAAAACAAAATTACATAGTGCCCAATTATTCTTTAGTTTCTCTCTTACACACTATTAACTACTTAGCCGTATAGTAATTATGGGTATCGATACTTAGGAAAGAACCGTTCCTTGCTTAGATGGCAGTCTAAGTACATATTTACTGAGTTTCTTTTAATTTCCCGTTTGAGAGGCGGGAAGTTGGGGCCGCACGGTTGATAATCGGATTAGTGTGAACACTTAAGTTATAGATGCCAAGTGGTTGATACAAGAAATCTATTTAGTTACTTACGCATAAACTTATAAATTTTTAGCGATTGTTATCCGCTTCTACTATTTGACTAAATGTGATTCTATTTAGTCTTTACAAGTTAGGGCACATTTCGCCCGTTACTTAAACTCTACAAGTATATAAACTCTTTAAGCGACTTTTCTCCGCTAATCTCCCTTACGGGAAAACTCTTACTTTATATACTTACTCATACCTTTTATGCCAACTATTTAAACTGTAACTCACTCACTACTTTCGTAGTTGACACTTTATCTTATGTTTCAGGAAATTAGTGTAAGCCTGAGGTGCATGGCATGGACGGGTCGAGGCGGTTGTGTGAGAACTTATGTGGAAAAGACTTGGCCAGTTATTTTGGGAATTTTTAATGAAACATTTTAATTGTGTATCGATGTACTAAACTATTGTCTCTTGGTTGCTTGAATGGATTTTTAAACACTTTTTTATTTTTAATGAATGACTCATTTACCGTTATGTTTTATATGACCTGTGTAAAGATTTTCCAGCTCTTCACATCCCGTGTTTCCGCTTTAGCGGGGTGTGACAAACAAAAACCAGGTCATTTTTGTTAAATGTATTGTTTTAATTATTCGGATTCGGATTTCGAATAGTGAAAATCACTATCCGAATTTTCGGATATCCGATTTTGAACACCCCTACTTATATGGTTCAAAAAAAGTTGTTGTCATAATGTTGATTTGATATAGTCAGACAACGCAACAGTAGATACACTTATCAAACGGTTAATAATGTATATGCATATTTGCAATATTGTTTAGTTTTGTTTTCAAGAAAAGAAGAAATATATCACTTTTGTATATTGTAAAAATTTAATACATATGTTAATAGCAGGATGTAATTAATTTATAGCATAAGTACCTCAAAACTAAATGTAGTAAAAAGCCTCAAATTAACTAATTTTTTTTTTATCAATATTTGAAGTAGAATGTGACACGGTGAACTAGAATAGAAAAAGGCGGAATATATAAAGGCCTTTCGTGTAAATGAGGGACATTTTATGTTTTTAACTCAATTGGGGAGTTGGCGCTTTAATAAAAGAGTAAATGATGTAAAGATCTATAAATGGGTAAAAGTAATACTCATTTTGTTTATTGTATTGCATTCCATGGTCTTAATCTTCTGAATCTCACAATACTCAACTCACAAAATCTAATGAGATTAAGATTTATGTATATAGTTAATAGGTCTAGAATATTTGTGACGAGGGAAACAAACTGACGAGCAGGAAGTTTCAAAAAGAATTCACCGTTTTGGAAATTCACTTCTCACATTGAAAATTATGTTAGGGATTTCCATTCATGTAGTTTGATACAAAATAAAATGTACTCACAACTGTTGCACTTCATTTAGCAATACTTTACAACTTGCAAGGTAAAACTTTTGTCATTGTTAAACCATATATAACACGTATAAATTACAAATTTATTTGCTTGAATAAAATGCTATAACTTTCTTGGACTTCAAACTACCTTTTCTAATATTTTATTGTTACATAAAGCGACGACATGTACGATCTTTTAACTAAAATAGTCCATTCAACTACACACAACACACCCTTGGCAAAAAGATTTTAACTTTTATTCATATATATTACACTTATGCTACATAAATCTTAATAACAAAAAGACAAAAAACCAATCTACTTAAATGTCGTATTGTATGCCACAAATACAAACAAAAAGTAACCATTGTCTCAAATTTCCTACGATGAAAACTCTTCACATGATTCTCTTCTTTACCTTCATCTCCATATACCAATTTCCATCGTTTGCTGTAACCGGAGGTTCATGGTCTCTTCTAAGAGACAACATTGGCATTAGTGCTATGCACATGCAACTGCTTCCAAACGACCATGTAGTAATATTTGATCGAACCGATTTCGGATCATAAAACATCACCGGAAAATGTCGTCCCGTTAGTGACGACTGTTCGGCACATTCGGTGGACTACAACGTAGATTCCAATGAAGTCCGTCCTCTGTTTGTCCGAACAAATTTCTGGTGCTCATCCGGTTCTTTAATGCCAGATGGAGCACTAGTACAAACGGGGGGATCCGGTGAAGGGTCACTCATGGTACGGAGATATACGAGTTGTGAAGGTTGCGACTTGGAAGAAATACCGAATGGGTTGTTCAAAATCTACATTTTGTCATATTATTGCAACAGGTTCATCAATAGCTCCGAAAGAATACATCCTCAACATTCAAGATTATTTATGTGACGAGGTAATTGACTTAATTCCCTTTTAAATTGCATCTAATATTCTTCTAGTTAGGCAGATAACTGTAAAATCATATATGTTTAAAAAGTTCAAACACACAATTATGTTTAAAAAGAAATAACATATGTTAAGTTTTGTGATCTAGAATTCGTATTGGCGTTATGAATATATAGTAAATGTAGAACGTTAGTTCGTTACCATTAGTCTGTTTTAGTGATCTGATCGAGTTTGTTTTCGTATAATATTCATGACAAGAGTTTAAGCAGATATTTGATCTCCCAGACATTCTCTGTGGAAAATCTGTGGATGCTCATCCTATACCGAAACCTTAACCTCTTTCTAAGAGGAGTAACGATTAAAATTTCTGATATGCTGCCTCATTAGTTTAGTACTATTTATGCATTATTGTTTCCTTTTGTTTGTTTCATATATAAAGCTAAAAGCTAAATGTTTGTTACTCCCAATGCTATTATGCTAATCTATATAAGGCAAACCAAAGTCGGGCTAAGAGGGAAAGATTAACGAGAAATAGGACTTGGCCACTAAATGCATTATATAGTAGTATAGATATAGATATAGATATAGATATAGATATAGATATAGATATAGATAATAAGTTGTTTAAATAAGCCTTCCAAAACACCCACCCCACTTAGTTACCACCTTATATGGTTATTGATACATTATTGTTTATTATTGGTTTCTCGATCAGGAAAAAACGCCTTTTCGCTTGTGTAGCTAGAGCTGGTAAATGGAATAATGAATGCAAGAATAACATAGACGCCATCTATAACGACAACGACAACAACAACAACCAGGTCATTTTTGTTAAATGTATTGTTTTAATTATTCGGATTCGGATTTCGAATAGTGAAAATCACTATCCGAATTTTCGGATATCCGATTTTGAACACCCCTACTTATATGGTTCAAAAAAAGTTGTTGTCATAATGTTGATTTGATATAGTCAGACAACGCAACAGTAGATACACTTATCAAACGGTTAATAATGTATATGCATATTTGCAATATTGTTTAGCTTTGTTTTCAAGAAAAGAAG
>CAJVGC010000582.1:25559570-25630141 GCA_910822075.1 Senecio squalidus
GCATGGAGTTGATTAATTACTAAGTTCACGAAGAAAAGTTATTGGTGGATATAGTTAAGAATTATTCAGGATATTTGATGGACCTTTTGAGCGTGTCTTAGTATAAAAAAAAAGATATAAAAAAAAAGAATAGTTATTAAAGCCCGTACGAGGTAGCCAATATTTGTTAAAGTTGTTTGACGTTATTTGCGAGAAGTAAAAATATTCTCAATTGAAGTGTTAAAGTTATTTGACGAAGTTTGCGAGAAATTAAAATTATCAATTGGAGCGTTGAAGAATTAAGACGAAATTTGGGTTTTAGAAGTTTCATCAGAGTGAGCCATTAGGGATAATTGATCAAGTTTGAAAGTAATATAATTTTGACTAAAATGTTTGGATTTGTAGACTAATTGGAAGTTGATTGTTTCATACCATTCATATTAATTTCACCTTCATCAATTTTTCCATTATTTTACCCATCACCCATTGATATGACCATGTTACTTAGACTCTATTGGTGGAGAAGCGTATCGTTATCAAGCCTATGATAGAATACTTGTCATGACTGAGCTTTGAGCGATTTCACATATATATTACACTTAGATTAGCTTTTTGAGTGATTGAGTGTTATACTTCCCAATCGTGAGATGTTTAGTTATGCATTTAAATTATGGCTTGGTAATAATTAAATTCATCTTCGTAAATAATTTTTTTTTTGTAATTTACTCGACTCGTTGGGTATTTTATTTTTTATTGAAGATGTTTGTTTTGTTCTAGATTTAACAGTTTACTTGAGGACAAGTAAGATTCAAGTGTGGGGAATTTGATGTGCCTGAAATAATACATATTTTGTAGCCACATTTGTCGTATTTAAGCATCATTATCTGCAACTTTTGTTATGATTTGGTATATTTTTAGTAAGATTTGCAGATTAAAGTAATATTTGGACCACGGAGCGAAAAGGAGCTGAAACTGGCTTGAAACGGAGACAAACGAGCAGAAAAGATTAAGAAACAGCCGGCGGCTGAAATTCCTTAGCCGGCGGCTGAATTAAGATTTTCAAGAATTGTTCAAAACGTGCCGCGGAAGCAACTTTTTAGCCCATGTGTTTTAGCCGACGGCTGAAATGAGCCAGCCGACGGCTAAATGGTCGTTTTCAGTAATTATGAGAAATTTGAGTTTGAGTCGAATACGTTTTCCGCTTTGCTTTTGCTTATAAATACAAAGATCAAAACGTCCAGAAAAGACACTTTTCATTATTCTCAACCAGTATTCATCTTGGAGAGCTGAACGAAGAGTCCTAGAAGCCATCAAATACTTGGAAGCTTTTGGTTAATCTCTTTTAACCAACTTTGATTTTAGTAATTGTTTTGATTCAAGTTATTTACATTATTGTTCTTGATACAATGATTTGTTTAAAGACCTATTTTGTTATTTGCTTACAATCCAACATGAGCTAAACTCTTTAAGCGATTGCTTGGATTGTTGAACCTGGATCTATGTTGTTTGAACTTATTAATTTTTCCATTATTATTTACGTTTAATCGCGATCCATGTTTATTCAAAGTTATTAATTTTACTACTTAGCGTAATTAATAGATCTATAACATAACTAGCGTTCTTATATGATTTATTGGTTATTTACAATTATATGATTTATTAGATAATTGTAGCTTGAGACTTAATTGAGATAGGCTAAGAGATTAGTAATTTAATAAATTGAATGAACATGACAATTATATCAGGATTGAATAATTGAGACTTTTGTTAATTCGTAGTCGACAGATTAAATTGTAAATAATAGTGAACTTAAAGCACAATTTAGAGTGGATAAATCTAAGATAACTCTTGATGTACGAATAATCGTATGATCTTTCTCTAAAATTGTAGGATTAGATAACTCTAGCGGGAAATCTAGTTATCATAGGAATCACAGTTAAATCAATCAAACATATTCTTGTTAATTCATAATCCAGGTGAAACGTAGTTCCAAGTAATCGTTGCTTTTAAATCTGATTAATTCTCAAATACTTTTCGAAACAGTTTTTCATCCGCAATCCATTTAGTTAATTAAATTGTTATTTAATTTAGTTATTTGTTTTCTGCATTATGTTCTCTCAGAACTAAAACGTCCCCCATATTTAATTGCTTTTATTAGTTTAATTACATAATTTGAGATAACGGATATTAATACACGTTCCCTGAGTTCGATCCGGACTTACTGATTCTATATTTACGTACGATCAGGTACACTGCCTGTTTTGTGTGTTAATATACGTTGGTAAAAATCCTTTTCTAAACTTTAATAAATTTTATGTTATAAAATACACATCATGTATTATGGATATGAATGCTTTAGGTTAGTCTTACCCAAACTTGTACCGCCTTTGTGGTAGTACAAGGCCCCGTATACACACCTGTTAGCTTTTAGCCGCCGGTTTATATATATAGCGCTATATGGGTCTAACAAACCCTCATTGTTAACACGATGGATGATGGATGCGCCCTGTCCGTGTTAGCAATGTTATGACCGTTGATTTCGAGGACAACCTAGCTTAAGACACTAGGTGGGGTTAGTTGCCAGTATCGTTATGGTTCAGGTGTATCGTATGTATCTAAAGCAATTATCTATCCAGTATGGTATTTTTATGATTTGATTATGGTATTTTTATAGTATTTGTATTGGTATATTATTAAAAGGTTTTGTATACTTCACGTATATTTTGAAACATCATTTTTCAAATGACTTGTCTTCAAATCATATCACTTTTGGGTCAAAACATATTTAAACTTTTATACTAATATGTTTTTATTAATTATTGTGAATAATTCACCAACTTTATGTTGACGTCGTATTTTAACGCTTTTCAGGGATTTGAGGTTACCTGTTTGATGTTATGCTTGGTGGCTACGTGGATTACTTGCTTGGAATTTATTTTGCTTTTGTTAATTCCTTAGTATCCCAAACGCTGTAGCCGTATTTTGATATTTCCGGATGATCGTGATAAAGTATACTATTTTTAAACTTATTTATCTATGTTGATTATGTATGGTTTACTTATGTTGATGTAACCTTTGAATCTCTGATACCGTATTCTCTGTACACCTCGGTTCCGCCATTTGCGGGGTGTGACATATATAATTAATTCTAAAGTTTAAAAATTAGTAAAATTAGTATCATACTAATTTTGGTTTATGTAAATGGGATCCATTCCTACTACCTTCAAATTTTAGTGTATTTTCCATTTCTCAAATATGTTGCCTTCAAATCGTGTTTGCACTCTATCTAAACGAATATACAACTAAAAGAGTTTTATCTAATTTTTATCGAACATAAAATTAAATCATAATAAGTAAGGTCGATCTAAATGATATTTTTCATCCCGGTATAACGATTTTTCATCCCGGTATAACGTCCGGACTTTTAAAAACCTTATAATAAATCAATTGCTATTTAATTGCAGCCTCGCTTCTCTAAATTCAATTGTTTCCTTACTTTTCGCCGTTTCTAATTTTCTTACAAAAGCAATTTTTCATGATAATTTGTTCATTCAAATTACGTATTCTATAGATTGGCGTTTTTTAAATTACTCAATAAACAATTAATTTTGTTTTTGGTTTTTAGCCGTATTCTTTATCGACTCCTCAAATTATTTGGGGTTTTCTACAAGAGTTCTAAAAACTCTTTTCCAGTCATTTCGGTTTTGTGCGTAGTTATCCTACAAAACAATTCAATTGGCTTTTCGCTAATTCGTATCACATTAAACGTTGTGATGTGTTTGTTATTAACAAGGTTGTCTTTAGGAGCTCCAAAGCTTCTTCTGCTGATGGATTCTCCTTAGGGGGGGTTTGAGCGGGAGTGGGAGGTAGTTGTTGAGTTAGAGTGGAGCCCTCCAAACTAACACGTGGTGGAATGTTCTTAAGTAGGGTAGTGGTTCTTAGAGAGGGTTGTGTGGTACTCGTAGGACTTCCCATATGGAAGCCTTGAGGTCCGGTCTGAAAACTTTGATAACTTGACTGGTCTGCCTCTCCCGTGTTAAGCACTTCCACTTCAGCTGTGTCGGTAGACCCGAAAGGATAGGGTCTAGTCCGAACACCAAATAAGTTCTCCTTATTGATCCTTCTAGCATTCCCCGTCACGGCTCCTGTTCCCGTGCCTTGGGAGTTTGGGCGAGTGGTGTTGATGTCCACCGAGGGAAGGAGAACCTCTCTGCTCGGTGGGAGATTCATGGAAGGGCCTGAATCCATGGAGAGTGAAGGATTGAGAAAAGACTTAGTGAAAACCGTTGTTCTAAAACTGTCCCACGGATGGCGCTAATGTTTGAGCAGTAAATGACGTGCTCAACCAGTTTGGGTGTGATGGCTAAATCGATACGAACTCCTGCTAGGGCAGTGCGAACCTACCAAGCTCTTGGAGAGCCTAAGGTGACATATGATTAAGCCCAGTGACGTAAGAGAGTGGGAAAATCTCGGTTGAAAGTATGTGTGTGTAAATGAGTAAATGATTGAATATATAAGATAAGATGCCTAACATCTGACAAATGGTCAAGTATTTATAGCCAATTGATTAGGTTTTCGTTTATGGGCCATGGGCCGTGATTGTACATTTTTGGGCCGTCATTTCGTGATCCAAATATGGAAAGTGACGTAAGCCTTGCGAAGCATGACGTTAATCCGGACATATAAAGTCTTTATGTCGGATATCATAGGCTCAACTTGCCAGACCTACGAAACCTGCTTATCGGCGAAATCAAGTTACTTGTCTGAACGCCATTGTCGTGACTTGGGCATTCCGACTCGTGACCGAGACCAAGCTTGACCGTGTTATGAGCTTTGCTCGCCGGCTAGAAGCCTTGCTCGTCGGCTGGGAGCTTTGCTCGCGGACTTGGATATCATGTTTGTCCAGAACATGCTTTGCTCGCCGACTTGGATAACATGTTTGTCCGGAACATGCTTTGCCGCCCTGCTAGCTCGTTGGTTAGGAGCTTTGATCACCCTGCTAATTCGTCGGCCACAACCATCTTGAGCCTTTGCTCATCGGATAGTAGATATTCCATCCGAGCATGATTGTTTGTTAGTTGTTTGTGAGGTGTCATTTTCGGTTAAAGGACCATATACCTTAATATTTACCTTTTGAATGACTCTTATGCATTTTGTCCTTTAATATTAGAATTAACAAAAATATTAGATAACATACAAAAGAGTATTATATTTATACAAAAACATTGCTTTCTTATTAATAGCAAATTAAATAGTTTTTTTTTGTTTGGATGTAATTGCATATTTAATTTCTTTTCTAAATAGATTATAATTTTATTTTATATCATTAATAAACATTTAAATATGACTAATTATTCATAATATTCTTGACTCTTAAAACAGTAGATATGATTTTGTGGACAATGAAAAACGTATTTTTTTATAACGTATGTAATTAAGGGTATTTTTTATAAGTTTCATATAATTAAGGGGGTAAAAGAGATAATGATCCAAAACTATTTAAATAAGCAAGAAAAATGATTTGAAAATGAATAGAACTTGAGGCCCTTCACTCTAGAGTCTAAAGACATAACCAACCATTCAAGCATATATATGGTTTAAATCTTCTAAAATAAAAATATATTACAAAACTACTTTTAGTAACTATTCACCAAATAGTTGTTTTTATCTTAGTAAATATTAGGAGGTGAATGTTATATTATTCCGATTATCTATATTGAATCTACGTGTAATCTAATCACTTGTTGAAAAACCTTATATAATGTAAAAACTTACCCCCTTGTTGCTGTGTAAAAATCGGCCGAGGTCGAGTCAAAAACCAAATAATCAAATCGTGCAGATACTGGTATAAAACTATACCGTTTTCAGTTCAGATTTAATGTTTAAAATTTGAAAAATATGTGTTTTTTTTTTTAACTTGTAAGTGTCGTTTTTAGTTTAAATTATTCAAACACGAATGACCCAAAGTTTGGTTTTAGGAGGAAAGGAGCCAAGTAGTTTCATCTGCCCTGATTCTCAGTTTGTTACTATATAATTTTCAGTCCCTTTTTAGTTTAAGGTGATGAGTAATTGGGTCGGAATGAGTTTGAGTCAGATGAGTACCAAAATAAGACTGTTTAGTAATTGGACGATTTTGACCTGCGTGACTCGAGCTGCTCTTAACTGATTTGGCTCGTTAGTGGAACTATAATCCCAAATCAACTTATTTTTAGATAATTTGAAGACATTTATCTGTTTCAACTTTAAATACAATTTGATGCCTACAAATCTACAATACTTAAACTTTTCTACTCAGCTTATAGCAATAGAGAGCAAGACATGAGCTATAGCGGGATTAAAAAATGACATAACGCTGTAATCACATCATTTCGAGAAGAATAACAAACATACCCGACTTATAGATAGGGCAAATGGAGTTTTGTAATATCAACAAAAATTATAGTATATCGAGGTATCTTGTTCTATCTCCAGTGTCAGTGTAATGAATATCAATTATCAACAAGGATTGTATTTCATAAACCCCATCGAAGAGAGATTAATACAAATAATACAAGATCGTATCAAATTGGTACCTGATCACAAATCTGAAGTTTTCACCAAACTTACAACAAATCCTTGATGAAATCGAGGTTTAATGTGTCTCGGATAATAAGAAAAAGACCAAGACCAAAAACAAGCGTAATCCCTGATGACATAATCCCTTGCTCTACTTCTAAAGGGAGCTTTCTCCCACCTCTTATTGCCTCGACAAGAATTAAAGCCAAAGAACCTCCATCTAATGCAGGCAACGGCAAAAGATTAATCACCGCAAGATTAAGATTCAAAATAGCCGCAAACTGATACAACCCGTCAATATTTGATTTCGCAACTTCTGCACCAACAGCTATAATAGCAACAGGACCCGAAACTTTACTTGCAGACTGCGAAAAGTTAAGAAAAGTCTGTTTCAAACTATCCACAACATTAAACGTTAACCCCCAAAACTCTCGTCCTGTGAAACTAAAAGCTTCTAAAACATCTTTTGGTTTATCCTTCAAAACCCTAACATTCGGGGCTAACTGAACCCCAATTCGACCACTACCATCAACATTCTTATCCGGGGTAACCTTAATAATAAAATCTTTCCCTTTCCTATCAACCTTAAACAACACAGCCGATTTAGGATTACTCTTAATAACATCAACAACTTTAGAAACAGAATTTGGTATCGTTTTAGGTAATTCAACATCATTAACCGAAAGAATCACATCTCCAGCAAGCAACCCGTCTCTAGAAGCAGCCGAAAAAGGTCTAACCTCAGGCACAACTACACCCGGAAACGCTTCTTGAACAGGCAATCCAACAAACACAATCTGAGCAAAGATAATAACATACGCAAACACAATATTGGCAATCACACCAGCTGAAATAACAATAACTCGATCCAAAATGGGTCGGTTTTTCAACAAATTCTTATCATCTACAGGTATATCACTATCAGGATCATTATCAGGGAATCCAACAAAGCCACCTAAAGGAAAAGCGCGTAACGAATACTCGACATTATTCGAGTTAAACTTAGCTAAAATAGGACCAAAACCAATAGCAAATTTACTTACATGAATCCCTTGTAAGGAAGCAGCTAAAAAATGACCAGTTTCATGAACAACAATAATAGCAGTCAAAACAGAGACAGCTTCAATTACAGATTGAGCACTTTCAAACCCACCAAAACCCAGATCAGAAAATGCTAAGGTTTTTAACTTTTTTTGTGGGTTTTGAATCTTTTGATGTAAAAAATGTTTTTTTTCAAGAAAAGTGAGATTCGAAGATGAGGGTAAAAGTGGAAAATGGGATTTGGGTTTGGGATTAAAGAATCTGATTGATGAAGAAAGAGAAGGGTTTGTTAACATGATTATTTTTTATATAAATTTGAGATGTTTTGAAGTTTTAATGTAAGGAAGGAATTACAGAAGAAAAAAAAAGATTGAAAGTTTTTGGATAAAATGATATATTTGGGTATGTGTGGATGGGAAGTGTCTTTATTTTTGTAATATTTAGTGGATTGTGTATATTACTCAATTTATTTGCGATTCTGGGGTTTTGGGCTTTTGGGATTTGGATATTTTGGAAGAAAGATTTAAGTTTTACTTCTTGGCCTATGATAGTTTGGCCCAATTGCATTGCAATTTAGAACAATTTACCAAGTATTGACATATAGAGGGTATACATCACTAAAGAAGTGTGGAAAAAGTATTTCAAAATGTATTCGACTATATCCATACTATTATTCTCTAGTTTAAATCTCATCTTTACATATTGAATTGTGTCCGTTTATCATTATTATAATGAATATTATTATTATTATTATTATTATTAAATTTGTGTTGGTGTTGGGCTTAGGTGTTGGGCTTATATGAGGAATTTGGGCTCCTAATTTTTTTTTTCTTTTTAGATTAGTAAAATTTAACCACCACACACATCTACCCTCTCTCACTAAATAATCTCACCAAGACGATGCCGTTTTGCGACGTCGGAGTACAGGCTGGAACCAAGAATAAGTTTCTTAGAGGTGCTTATAAAAATTATCAAATTTTAGATGCGACTACAAATAGAATCAAATAAAAAATTTACTTTGCGAATCAAATAATCCCACCAATACGATGCCTTTTTTCTTGGCTTGAGAATGTAAATTTACATTGTTTAATGGTCAAAGTGCAGGCTGGAACCAAGTGCGATAAGGCCACTCTAAATGCGACTACAAACGGAGTGCAGGGTGGAACCAAGAATAAGTTTCTTAGAAGTGCTTATAAAAAGTATCAAATTTTACATATGACTACAAATAGAATCAAATAAAAAAATATACTTTGCGAATCAAATAATCCCACCAAGACGATGCCTTTTTTCTTGGCTTGAAAATGTAAATTTACATTGTTTAATGGTCAAAGTGCATGCTGGAACCAAGCGCGATAAGGCCGCTCTAAATGCGACTACAAATAGAATCAGTAGCCTACTTTACAAGGTAAAGCCAGAACAGTTTACTTTAATATGAAAATTTTAATCTGTGACTAATGACTTTGAGTATCAAATGACTGATCTTTTATGAGCTTGGATTCGGTGCTCCTTGGTAAGTGAACTCCCTTTTTGTTCCACATCCTTAAATATTTGTTTCTTTTGTTAATTACGTTGCTTCCATGGTTATCTCAATAGGGATGTGGTAGCAGGGGTGGTGATTGTTAAAGAAGCTGGCGAAGTTTCATGAGCACTACACTTCATATTTTCTTATAAATTCGATTTCAAAAAATTATTTATCTTTTTTTTTTTTTTTAAATAAATGTATGTTAAAATCATCGTTAACTAATCACACATTTCGTTTTCAATTTAAATATCAACTATAAATTATAACATAAATATTAATTTTAGTCTAATATCATTACACACAAACCCCCGAACTCGTGCAACGCACGAGTCCCTACTCGTTATTATTTATATTGTATTCTAAATGAAAGTATGTGTTGTATGTAATTGGCTTTCTATAATTGTAATTGATGATGTGATATCGATTTATAATGACGTGACAATTTATATAACTGTCATATCAATAAAAAAGAAATTATTTACCATGATATAGTGATTAATAGTTTCATACAGTAATAACCTATAATGGAGATTTTTAGAGGGATATATCTAAATACATATAAGAATAGTTTTTCCAAGAACTATACGGTTTTGGAAAATTGGGTTTTACATATCTTAATCTTAATATATAATAAAAAAGAGGTCTAAAATAACACTTGGTAAAGTATTAATCATTAGATGAAAATCCAATTTTAATTTGAACCATTAGCTCATTTTGATGATGTTATCATTAATAATTTCATTTTAACCCTTTTACTTTAAATAATTTAACCCTTATTTTAAATAGTAATAATTAAATAAAACTAATTAACCTTTTTACTTTAAATAATCTTTCACTTATATTTTAAATTAATTCTAAAAAAATACCAAGCTTTTGTTCTTTTTTCGTCCTATCTACCCTTTTTTAGTTTTTTTTTTATATATTATAAAAAGAAAAAAAAAATATTTTATTTGCATATAAACGGAAAACATATCATATAAAGAAATCTTCTGTTGTTTTTTTTCGTCCTATTTACGCAATATTTTTAGTTTTTTTGTATATAATAAATATTTTATTTTTAATAAGGTTTTTTTCGAATTACACGGTAAATGTTTTATTTAACTTCACATTTGCTAGCATAATCATTTTTTCTACATGACTTGGTTTTAAAAGTTGTGATCTATCTCTACATACCAAATAAGTAAAAAAAATAGTTAAGAGAAAATACCTAGATATTTTACTATTGTTAGAAAATCAACAACGTGATAATAAAAATAATGAATCGAAAAGACGATAATGAACACAAAAGATTTAACGTGGAAAACCCTTGCGGGAGAAATCACGGATACAACCAAACGATGATATTATTAATAAACAATATAAGGAGTATTACAAAAAGATATGAGAAATTGTAAAGTACAATCTAAACCTATTACATAGAACACCTATATATAGGTAATAAATAACTTACGGAACAAATTATACTATAAAAGAAACTAATAGAATTAGGGTTAATCCAAGCGGGCTTCGGGTCTTTCTGAATTTGGATTATAATTTAACCATCTCCACCTTGAGACAAATTCACTAATGTAGTGAATAATAAATCATTATGATTCATGAACTCCTCATCATTAAATCATCGTGTGCCAACAATCCACTGAAATTAGATTATCATACCAACCAAGTTTGAGCAAAGCTCAAACTCAGTTGTTTGAAACGCCTTTGTCAACGTAAAAGTGTAGATCTTCTTTAAAGCCTCCCCATCGGACAAATCATCAACAAAATCTATATGAGCGAGCGTATCTCACATCTTAACTTGTCATAACGAAACACTTGTGTCTTGATCTAGCAGCGAAAAATCACGCTTCAAGAAGTCATGACAATAAAAGACTATGAATAAGTCTAATTAAAACAACCAACCCAACGGTTGAAAAATACCGTTAATAACTTTAAATCAAACGATATATAAAATTTTGTTGTAGCAAATTAGTAATAAAGCGAAATGATAACCCACTTATAAAGAAACATTAATATAATGTTAAGAACCGAAAACTTTTGATTTGTCAACCCAAAAGAACAAAGTGAAATTATATTCCACAAATCTTCAAACCGAAGCTTTGACCGATTTACGGTTTAATGACGAAAATCAAATTCTAAGAATTTGATATATGGACTTTGGTTGATTCCACGGGTAGTAACCTAAATATTGGTCATATATATGGCAAAATTCATGGTTTTTTTTCTTTCTAATGAAGTATTTTTTATTAGTTATTCAAGATATTAAAAAAAAAAAAAAATCTGACGTGGATGACCAGTAGCTGACGTGTATGACAGGCCAACAATAATCTGACGTGGATGCCTTGTTGGAAGCATTGCAGGTAACCGGTTATAAATTTATCATATTGCCACCAATTTTGAAAGTTCATGTATTATACAAGTAGTATCGGAAGTTGGTTTGTTATAACGCAACAAATGAGAAAGTTCGTATGGTTTTTTTGACTTTTATGAATAACCCGAGTGCTTATGTGTATGCCATGTCACCAAAATTGTGAGGTGGAAGTAACCGATTACAAGTTTATCACATTGCCACGAATTTAATAAGGATGGTTATTATAGGGGTGAGCAAAAACCAAACCGAAAACCCAAAACTCGAAAAAACCGATAAAAACCGAACCATAAAACCGGACCGAATACAAAAACCGATGGTTTAGGTTTCGATTTTTGAGAAACCGAAAAAAACGGTTCGGTTTGGGTCGGAGGGTAAAACCAAACCGAAAAAAACCGAATCGAACCATTATATGTATGTCAATTTTAATATGTTCACTTTTATTAGACATTTTAAGTTTTTTTCTTTTTATTTTTTTCCTTTGTCTAAAATTCTAAATTATCCTAATTAATTACTCCCTAAAAATACAAACTCTCGATGCTAATAGTGAAGAATCAAAGTTTTCTTTTCTAAATTGCCAATCTCATACTTATCAATATGTAATCTTTTGGTGTCATGTAGGCCACAATACTCAGCAACATATATGTTTATTTCTTCAATTTTGATTTTTTTTTTGTTGGCATGAAGGTTAGAATTTACTAAGCTACATATAGTAATTTTTTTTCTTAATTTTGTGTTTAAAGTTTTCCGATTCATATCATTATGTTCTAGTAATATGCACAACTTCATGTTATAAGTTGTGAACTGCTCCACCAATTATTGCGTAACATAGGCTTCCATTTGAGATTTATTTCACAAGTTTTCCTTGACAGATCTATGAATTTGGCCATGTCCAAAAACCAAAATAAAAACCAAACCGAACCGAACCGAAAAAAACCGAAACCGAGTGAACCGAACCAATGTAGAAACCGAACCAAACGGTTTGGAACTTTCAGGAACCGAAATTTCGGTTTGGGTTCGGGTTGAGGTCGGAACCGAACCAAACCGACCCATGCTCACCCATCTCTTCCTCGTTGTTAAAATGTCTCTTCACCACCAAAGTTGTTGGTGCTTCACCATGCTCACCCATCTCTTCCTCGTTCGCTCTAGTGAACGTAAGAATAGTTATGCGTGAATGGATGAATGAATGGCGATGATCGTTACTTAAATAGAAAAGTCACTTAATGACCATTACCCATTTACGTAAACAATTTAAGCGAAATGTTATATCATGAATTGACATATATAGACAACATCGGACGCGTAATTAATTATAAATAACAAGGGTAAAAGCCAAAAGAACTATACGAACTTTCTCATTTGTAGTGTTATAACAAACCAACTTCTGATAATACTTATCTAATACATGAACTTTCAAAATTCGTGGCAATATGATAAATTTTTAACCGGTTACATGTAATGCTTCCAACAAGGCATCCACGTCAGGTTATTGCTGAAATGTCATTCATGTCATCCACGTCATATTTTCTTTTCTTTTCTTTTTTCTTTTCTTTTTTCTTTTGTTATATCTTGAATAACTAATTAAAAATACTACATTAGAAAGAAGAAAAAAACATGAATTATTCAATAGATATGACCGATAAATTATTAGTTATTTATTTATTGGTCATATCTATGGCAAAATTCATGGGGTTTTTTTTTTCTAATGAAGTATTTTTAATTAGTTAATCAAGATATTAAAAAAACAAAAAATATGACGTGGATGACCTGTAGTTGACGTGTATGACATGTCAGCAATAGTTTGACGTGGATGCCTTGTTGAAGCATTGCAGGTAACCAATTATAAATTTATCATATTGCCACGAATTTTGAAAGTTCATATATTATACAAGTAGTATCGGAAGTTGGTTTGTTATAACGCAACAAATGAGAAAGTTCGTATGGTTTTTCTGACTTTTATGAATAACCCGAGTGCTAACGTGTATGCCATGTCACCAAAATTGTGAGGTGGAGGTAACCGGTTACAAGTTTATCACATTGCCACGGATTTGAAAAGTTGATGTATTATAAAAGTCGTATCGGGAGTTGGTTGGTTATAACATTACAAATGAGAAAGTTGGCATGGTTTTTTGACTTTTACCCTTGTTTTATAATTAATTGTATTTTTTTTCTCATAATATATAAATCCTAACCAAGAAATATAATAGAAAATTACTTTTAAGTTAATATCGATGCTTGGTAGAGGAAAATTTCGAAATATTTTAGATTGATTAACATTTTCGATCATGTAATTAATCAGAAATAAATAGTTAACTAAAAAAATATTTTAAAAAGTAAATGTAAATAGATATAATTCTTATCACTTAAAACTTCTAATACAAGTATATTTTTTTATAGGAAGATTATTATTATTCAACATAACTATCAAATGTTAAGACTCATCTCAAATTTTGATAAAAAGAATGATATGGCGACTATATTGTAATAATTATAGAACTTTGTCACAAAAAAAATCTAATTGAATATACACTAATAATTTTGACCAAATTTATTAAATTTTTAAGGGTTAATGCAATTGAGGGTCACTCTACTATTCCAGATAATCCGATTGGGTCATTGAACTAAAAAAATATACGTAATTTTCAATCTACTTTATAAAACCGTTTATTTAACTCATTGGGACCCATCCAACTTGTTATAGCAGGTTGCAAGTAATTTTTTTTATATAAAAAATGGCAAATTCTACAATCTTTTTCACTTCTACAATTTATTCTCAACAACCCCTGACTCCCGCCACCCATCATTCCAAATCAAATGCTTACCACCACCGCTCTCCGCCACCATCACCATAAACCACCATAATTTCACCTTACTCCACTATGACCCCACCACCACCACGACCACCCTCACCCTATCCCTCCACCCCACCACCTTACCTACCACCTTATGTACCAAAACAAACACAACAACAAACTGCACAAGATCTCCGACAATAATTCCAACACAACCAAAACCAATTACTTTCCTAAAAACACCTTTTAAACCAACTGACTCCTTTTGATCAAGACTTATGTACTTAAACCCATGTCACAAAACTAACTTATTATTACCTAACTGTACTAAGTGTCCATTTCAATGTAGAATTACTAAAAAGCCCTTGGAGATTATACATTCTTGTGGAGATTTACACTCTTCAAATCAAAAAAGAAGATCACCCCCAAATTGAAAATCCTAATTTGACACAAATATGAGTGAATCGATCCAAAAAAAAAAACAGATCGTAAAATACAAATAAAAAAACCTACTTTTGGACCTCTAAAAGAGGATAAAATGAAGTATAAAAGCTGTTCTCCTAATTTAGGGTTTGAGTGACGAAATTTTCCGATCGGTGGAGTATCACTAATAATCGAGTTATGTGAAATTAAAAATTACTCCTTAAACCAACCCTTTTCACAATTCACGGCGGCAGAGGTCGAACATCAGAGGGTTTGTTCGTGTTTTTCGACCGAGCCGATGTAGGTATCGGGGCGGTGGTGCTTGATTGAAGTGGGCGGCGTTGTTCGGTCACCATGGTGGGGATTCAGTATGTGTGTGTGTGTGAAAATGTGACATTTAGAAATAGATGTGGATTTTTTAAAATATAAAGTAATGAGAAGGTTAATTGATCAGAAAATGATTTGCTCGATAAATAGGTGAAATTGGGTGATAGTGGTGATAATTAGTCAACATGTCACAAGTCAACAAGTCATAAGTCAACAAGTCATCCGGTTTAGCAGGTTACCGGTCATCCAAGTGACGAATTTAAACTTTTTTTAAAACATGAGTGATCATTTTAAACATTTTTTGAAGTATAATGATAACAACATATATTTTTTTTGTTTAATCACTCAATCGGATTATCTGGAATAGTAGAGTGACCCTCAAGTGCATTAACCCAATTTTTAAATATGCCGATACTTTAAGTTGTCGCTAAAACACATTTACGAGTTTTTTTACGATTCGCAGCCATGTGCGGGTAAAAGAAAACTTGTTAATCACATTTGTCAATCATGATGCAACTTGAACAATGACTTTGCCGATGTTGGAGCTCGAGAAGACAGAAATGAAGCATTCTAAGAAACTCCCGATCCCTTGTTTTATTTCGTGCTTTGATTTTATCTTCTCTTCTCTCAAGTACGTTTCCATCGGTTGTGTATATTCTCCAAACCGATTTAGAAAAGAACCTCAAAGGAGCCCCTCCATCTTTACCTCTTTTCCGACAATATTCAATAGGTTCTTCACCCCTTCTGTGTCTCTGACGGTATCTTTATCAAACAAATTGTTTTGAAGTTAACTGAGAAAAAAAAGTTTTAATTAACAGAATCACGATTATCATTTGATGGTGACTTACTATGCTGTACTGAGACATCATCCCGCTTATCACAACCCGAGCACCTTTGTTGACATGGTTAAGTACAGCTTCGAGCATTTTCCCTCCAACATTGTCCAAGTACAAATCGATCCCATTTGGGAAATACCTGCACTTTGTTTAAAAATGCTAAGATTTGTAATCTTAGTATGTAAAGTTATATTACATATTTATATGTTAAACATTTGAATTACTTTGCTAATGCTGCGTCAAAGTCTGTTTCTTTTCTTCGTGATAGTTAAGTGCGCCGTCGTATCCAAATTTTTCCTTCAAAAGTTGAACCTGCATTTTTCATTATGATTTATGATATTTTTTGTATTATGCCTCATTTGATTTATTTCATATTGTTAGTTAAAGAATATAACCAATATCAGTAAAAACTAACAATGCCTTTGGCCTAAAGGTCCATCATATTGGGGGTTCAGGTCAGGTAAGAAATAAATAGGTATATAGTTGTGGTTGTACATATTTGTGGTGTGTGATTGGTGTTTAAGGGGTGTTTGTTTGAGTTTATATAAAGAGCTTATAGACTTATAACTTATTGATATTTTGGTTTATGTTTTATAAACGTAAATGTTTTGGCTTATAATTATTGTCTATAATGATATAATAAATAGTAATAAGCCCATAAACACTTACATAAGCAAGAAAATTCGGGCTTATGAAAAATAAGTCAAAATGTTAATAAACTATAAATCTGTTATATAAGTTCAAACAAACACCCATAAGGAGTCTTTGCCTTTTCAATAAGTAAGTTGCATAGTACTACCTTTTTTCGGAACCCGTGCTTCCGACAACTCTACATCCTTTAAGCTTGCCTAATTGTCCGGCAAAAATTCCTACGCCTCCCGACGCCATGGAGATAAATACATTGGATCCAGGTTTTTGGGTTCGCGGATCACGTCTATTCCTATCCATGCAGTGAACCCTGGTACTCCTTCTAATTCACAAATTTTCAAAAAATAAATATAATATTTTTAGGAATATACCAATATTTTTGCATGATTTTAGGAATTCCGTTTAAATATAATTTTTGTTTTCTCAAATAAATATAGAAGTTTTATTATAGTAAATGTGGTATACGAGTAGTCGAGTACAACCCTACAAGAGATGTCATGTAATTAGGTAAAGGGATGTTAGCCGTTCGATCAATCTTTGTAAGGAAATCTGGTGGTACTACGCAATACTCGGCAATAGGGAAGAAAGGGTCACCCTTGTAAAAGTTGTTGTTTTTCGATCATACCACCCTTCCTACACCATATTCTGTTATTACCTGCAAATGTAAAATTTAACATTAGTTTTAAGACCATAGTCTGATACTCTGTTTGCTTATCGCCTTTTCTTCAAGATTATGTATATATCTCTGCGGTTCCATTTGGTTTTCTTATATCGTAAAATGTTGTATAAGTCATAATAATAGATTAAACGCGAGACTTTTGAGTGGACAAAACACTTCGAAGTTAAAAAGACTATATAATATAAAGACATTACTATAGCAATAATCTTTCACCACAACACTATTACAAAAAAGGCTAAAGAGAGTAGAGACCGGTTAAATAAGAGGCGTCAATACTTCATAACGACATAGATTTATGAGAAAATTATCAAAATAGTTACATGACAGTCTGGGACTCCTTTATTTCCAAACTAATCACTAAATTCGCTACAAGTTTTCGCGTCACCTTTTTCGTCACGAGATTAAAGATGTTTGAAATGAGTGGTGTTAAATTTGACACGTTCTCGCGCCGCCCTTAATATTTTCGCGGCAAAAAGGTAGTGCAAAAAGTTTTCATGAATTTGATGATTATTTTTGAAATTTTATTGTGTCAGAAGACTATTTTTGTGATTTCCTCTAGATTTTCATTTCGTCTAGTGTATTTAGACCGAAGAAGAATATGTAAAAAAAAAAAAACATTTGGTATGAACACACTGATATATTCCACAATCATAAATTCATGAATGCTTTACAATTTGTTTCAAATGGTAATTGTATTTAAATTAGAGACTTTTAAATAAAAAGTGTTGATAACCAATTCATATGCGTTGAGGTTAATATGTAAAGACATGTATAAAACTTTATTTCCTTAAATTCTTCGATACATGAGTATATATTTACAATGTACAATAAACTAACTCATATTTTTTTTATTTTTTATTGTTATCAAAACTTTTAAATAAAATACAACTTTGACCTGTTATGTGAGAGTCACATCAGCCCGTAAGAGCCTTACTGAGTAATCATTCAAAACTAAAATGGACATGAGGAAGCCCTTTAAACCCATAAAATTAATTCCATATGATGAGATCTAGAAATTATTTGCTTCCTTGTATCAGACAAAATATCACCTTGAAGAAGAAGAGTCAAATAAATTCTTTGACCTACCTAAGTTGTATTTCTGTCTAACCTAATTTACGGAGTTTGCTTTTTTAACCCAACTGACCCACATGACTTCTCAAAACTAAAATCCAAACCCACTTTGTAATTTTATTAACGGGCACATTTACTTTGCAAAGTAGCATTTCTTCAAGTTGTTTAAGATTTTCTTATTATTATTATTGTTATATCTAAGTATTATTGTTAGGATTAAATTGTTGAGTTAATACTGCTCAGTTACTACTGCTCCACATCAGTTACTACTCCTGCAAGTTACTACTCCTGCAACTCAGTTATGGAAGACTTGAATTTCAAGATAAAGATCTAAAAGAATTAGTCTCCTAATATAACTAGGTTTCCTTATGTAACTAGGTTTCCTTATGTAAGTCATATGAGACTCTATATATAAAGAGATCTCTAGACATTGTAAATGTGTGGTTTTCATTATGTTTATTCTTTAGGAAAACACCAAACGATCTCACCACTTGAGATCGTTCCCCTTTGTTCAGCCTCAAGGTCAAATTGATCCTTCTAAAGAGAAGAAACACGTCTATTCTGATAAAATAGATTGAGGCTGGTGTTGTTAGATGTTTCCTAGAAAAGCTAGGTTTATGTTGGTAATTTTAGTGTAATTGGGATTTATCGAGACCAAAGGGATTTCAAATTAAGCTTTATTACGAGTTAGGAGGTGCGGAGTGCACACTCGTATAAGTTCATTTGATTTCGGTATATTGAATGTTAACGTTGTTACTATTTATTAAATAGTGTAATTATTTATTAAATGGTTTAACAATTCATAAAGGATTGTGACTTTTCACAAAAAGTCACACCTTTTCATTTGTCTATTATAAATAGACATCATTTGGTCTTTTCACAATATAGATGAAAAAGAGAGATAAACAAATTCATCAAATTAATTGCTCTATGTTTTGGTTAATGATTCTATTGCCTTGAACACTAATTGTCATTTCTTGAATTATCCCATTTAAAGATTTCGTGGTAACCCAAAGACAAAGGAATTGGGACGAAATACTTTATTGAGAAAGTGAATTCCATACACGATTCAAGGAATTATCCAAGATACCATAATCCAATTTTCCAACAAATCAATAAAGTATTTTAGTCATGATTATGGTTGATGAATCGGTGGATGATATTCAAGAAGTTTCAAAAATATGGAATGGTTTAAGGATGAAAGAAATTTAAATTGGAGGAAATTAGAAACGGCAGTGATTAATAAATGACATCGAATTGGTTGGTGAAAGTTTCTTGTGGAGTAAACGGATTCAAATGGTAGAAGGTATGTACCTCTGATTTTGACTTTTAATCTTAATATTCTGTTTGGTTTGGGAAAAACATGTGAACTTACATAAACCACTGTCATCAAATCATATGCATGGGTTATAAAAGTTTTGTAATAATTCATGGTGATTTACTGATTTCTAAAAATCCCATTATGATAATGGAATTTTATTCATTGGATAAAGAGTTTGATTATAAATGATTTCATGCGTTTGATTAAATATTGCGTAAAATTCAATTGCCTGAGTTTGGAAAATTTGTTTGATTCTATAAAATGACGGTAACCGTAAATTTCGGTTGGTTTTTCCTCAAAACATTTCCTAGATAGGGTTGGTTGAATGTCATGTCAGTTAACGCATGAAACGTTGACATAAATGTTTGTTTGAGATAAGATGGAAGATAATATAATGTTAAATTATTTTGATTGATATGGGAACATTTCAATGGGATTATCACTTTTGATTCTTATCTGGTTGAACAACATTGAAACAAAAGTAAAAGGTTTTGGTTATGTTGTTTAAAAATGTGTTATAAGAGTGTAACAAAAAGTTGCAACATTATTTGGTTTAAAAAGAAGTTGTTTAACCGTTCACTTTATGGAATTTTCTTAATCAGTATACATGATTATGTGATACTTTAATTAAACCATGGATTATAATTTTGGATACAACAAATATCTTTTAGAATTAGAAGGATATGATATAAAGTTGTATTAATGATCGAGAAGATGATACATCAATAAGTTGTTGGATTTTACACTTAAGGTGGATGAAGTATCTTGGATCAAAGAAATAATGTTGTACTATGATGTTATGACGTTTTGTATTTTCTTCTTATAGAAGTGTAGTGGCTAAAAGGTTTGTGGATATATGTAACCCTATTGCCGAAGTCATTATCGTATTATAAACGTTATGATTATATCAAAGGTGTACAATTAAGAGTACAATAGTAAGTCTTGAAAAATTAGACTTAAGTGGAGACTGATCAATCAATTTATTAAAGAAGGGGTGATCACCGGTAGTCTCTTACGCTCGAGTAAGAATTAAGTGGATCCTTTTGCAAAAGGATCACTAGGGAAATTGATTGAAGTAAAAAAGGATGAGATTAAAGTCCATTTAAATCCCTAATTATGGGATACCCAATTCCCTTCTAGTACAACGCTAGGAGCAGAATTCAATGTGGAAAGCCCATATTTAGTGATTGGAACACGTGTTATATATCATCCAAAGTATGTGTTCGGACCTACGAGTATGTTAGGTTGAAGTTTATCTTCTTAATAGTTCTTTTGAAAAATTGCAAACGTGGGTGCGAGATTAAAAGAACTACCTATATGAGTATGAAGTGTTGCCGCTTCAAGAAAGTTTGGACTTGGCTTTCGATATGCTCATTGAAGGATAGGGACACATGGCTTATAATAGTGTCAAGAATAAACATTAGAGAGTTGTAGTAACTTATGTGTATATTTTCTTCATTATATTCACTATGGATAGAAAGGGTTCAATTCTTAGTAACACCATTGATATTCGATTATATGAATTGAATTTATACTAAGTGAAAATTCAATCGTCACGACATTTTCATTATGCATGAGTTTGATTTGTTTATTATTTGGTAGATCAAGTATTACACTAAAATGGGGGAAGATTGTTGGTAATTTTAGTGTAATTGGGATTTATCGAGACCAAAGGGATTTCAAATTAAGCTTTATTACGAGTTAGGAGGTGCGGAGTGCACACTCGTATAAGTTCATTTGATTTCGGTATATTGAATGTTAACGTTGTTACTATTTATTAAATAGTGTAATTATTTATTAAATGGTTTAACAATTCATAAAGGATTGTGACTTTTCACAAAAAGTCACACCTTTTCATTTGTCTATTATAAATAGACATCATTTGGTCTTTTCACAATATAGATGAAAAAGAGAGATAAACAAATTCATCAAATTGCTCTATGTTTTGGTTAGTGATTCTATTGCCTTGAACACTAATTGTCATTTCTTGAATTATCCCATTTAAAGATTTCGTGGTAACCCAAAGACAAAGGAATTGGGACGAAATACTTTATTGAGAAAGTGAATTCCATACACGATTCAAGGAATTATCCAAGATACCATAATCCAATTTTCCAACAGTTTAGCCTCAAGGTCTTTTATAGATCCTTGTATGTAAAGAAACACGTCTGTTAATTTATTAATAGATTGAGGCTTGATGGTAATTATTATTGTTTGTTCTTATTGTTCTTTTATATACAATATTCGATTATCATAAACTTGTGAATATCAAAATGTTCATCTCCGCTGCTGAACTTCTTTGATAAATCTTGATCTAAGTAATCATATCGATCCTACAATTATATTAGTAATTATGATTCAATATTATCATTTTTACCACAAAATTGTTACAAACAAAGGCCAAAGAGAGTAGAGGGCGGTTAAATAAGAGGCGTCAATACTTCATAACGACATAGATTTATGAGAAAATTTTCAAAATAGTTACATGACAGTTTAACACTCCTTTATTTCCAAACAAATCACTCAATTCGTGTCACCTTTTTCTTCACGAGATTAAAGATGTTTCAAATGAATGGTTTTAACTTTGACACATTCTCGCACCGTCCTTAATATTTTTCACGACAAAAAGGTAGTGGAAAAAGTTTTCACGAACTTGATGATTATTTTTAAAATTTATTGTGTTAGAAGACTATTTTGTGATTTCCTCTAGATTTTCATTTCGTCTAGTGTATTTAGACTGAAGAAGAATATGTAAAAAAAAAAAAAAAATTGGTATGAACACACTGATATATTCCACAATAATAAATTCATGAATTCTTTACAATTTGTTTCAAATGGTAATTGTATTTAAATTAGAGACGTTTAAATAAAAAGTGTTGATAACCAATTAGTATCGAGGTTAATATGTAAAGAAAGGCATAAAACTGTCTTTCCTTAAATTCTTCAATACATGAGTAAATATTTACAAAGTACAACAAACTAACTCATATTTATTATTTTTTATTGTTATCAAAACTCTTAAATAAAATACAAATTTGACTCGTTCCGTGAGAGTCACGTCAGTCCGTAAGTACCTTAGCGAATAATCTTTCAAAACTTAAATGGACATGAGGAAGCCGTGTAAACCCATAAAATTAATTCAATATGATGAGATCTGGAAATTATCTGCTTCCCTGTATAAGTCAAAATATCACCATGAAGAAGAAGAAACAATGGGGGAAGGAGATGCTTCTGCTAGGCAGGAGGCTCCTTCTAATGTTCCTTCATATGATCTTCCCAATGTTGGTATCCAACAGAAAGGGGGTGAGGATAGTTGTGAATACTCTAATTTCGAATTGATAGATATGTGCCTTAAATTTACTGCAAAGGTGGATAACCAGGCCGAGGAGCTTGCAGTCCTCAACAAGTTGGTGCTTAAGCTAGTGCAGAACCAAAAACATTTAAAGTTTCTGCTTAAGAAGAAGAGGCATGTGATGAAGGATGCTGGTACCTCTCCCATGCCCTCTGATTCCTCAAGTTCTTCTTCAGATAGGGATGATGATTTCAAAAAGGGGGAGAATGACTCTATAAAGAAGACAGATGAGGTTATACTGCATCCAAAGAGCAAGTGACTTTAGAAGATTATGGAGTTAGTACTGCAGTATTAACATAATCAGTTTCCGCTGCAGTATTATCTCAAATACATGAGGAAGAAGAAGTTGCAGTTGAGGGGGAGAAAGAGAAAGAGATGGAAGGTGGTGATGAAGGTGCTACTACTGCAGTTGGGGGGGGGGGGGGGGGGAGAAAGAGGAGTTAGTTGTTATTACTGTAGTTGGGGTGTGGGGGGGGGGGGGAAGAAAAGAATACTACAGTTGATCAAACTGTTACTAGTGTTGTTACTTTTGCAGTTGATCAAGATGTTACTAGTGTTGTTACTTCTGCAGTTGATCAAGCTGTTACTACTGCTGAAGTAACTCAATTTGAGACTAGAACTACTGTGGTTACTGCTTCTACTCCTACTATGAATGAACCTATAGTTGAAGAAAGAACACTTGCTGAAGAATTACTCAAAATAAAGAGTGATATTATTCAGAAAAGGAAACTTGAACAAGCTAAAAGACCCATGGAAAAAGATGTAACTATTCCTACAGCTTCTAAAGTAAGAATAGTTGAGGGTGAAGACTATGTTATGGATCCTACGACAAGATATGGTGTTACTCCAATTATTCCTCCAAACACAAGACAACTCAATATTCCAGTGCATTAGTACATTGGAGGAAGAAGGGTTGACCCAACTGACTCTACAGTGAAAGGTAAAGGAAAAAGAGTATTAGTTGAAGAAGAGACTGAAAAGATAACTGAAGAAGCTAATAAATTGAGACTTTATAAGCTTGTTGCTTTACAAGTGGCTTCTGAAACTATGGATGTGTCTGAAGATGATGCTATTTCAAGAGAAATACATGCAGAACTTCAAAGGAGGGAGTTTGAAAAGATTGAAAGAGAGGAGAATGAGAGACTAACTTTGCTTGCTGAGTAAAACAGAGAGCTTGCCAAGATAGAAAGAAGTGAAGCAGCAAAGAAGTCAAAGCTTGAAGTCAAAAAGACAACCAAGAAAGAAAAGATAAATACTGATAAACAAAATTTCATGAGGTACTTGAAAGACAGAGGGTATGTTGGTAAATTCTTAAGTCCTATGAGCTTTGGAAACATTCTTGGGTTGTTTGAAAAGGAGAAAAAGAAAGACAGAGAAGAAGATGCCATGTTAATATAACAGCAAGAACAAGAAAGGTATGAATTAAAAAGGTTGGTGAAAAGGGCTCATGAAGTTGGAGCTAGAGTGTTGAATGAACAAGGACAGGTAATTCCTAATCCATTTAAATCTCAACATGTAGTTAATCCTGAGCAGCAGAAAAGGAAGAAATCTATGTCTTCTAAACAAGTTAACAAGAAACAGAGAGTTGAGTTGCCAACTACTGCAGAAAAAGACAATCTTACAGTTGAAACCACTCATTCTGAAACACCACTTGATGAAGCAACTTCTGCTTCAAATCAGTTTATTCTTGTTGATTCTACTGCAATAGTGGAAAGGGAAGGAGATGTAGAGATATCTCCTAATGATTGTTCAGCTCTGATTCTTCATGAAGAAGGTATGCATGTTGAGCCTTTAGCTGTTGAGTTACCAGAAATAATTGACTCGGAGTTTGTTGGAGGGGAGAATAAAACAACTTACTTGGTTACAAAAGCTGATAACAAAAAGTACCAGATGCTAGCTTTCTACAGAATGATCAAAGACTTCACAAGACAAGATCTAGTAAGACTCCATCAAACTGGAGTAAGAAAGTACTCACAGAACATAGGTTCTTGTTCTGGAATTGATCTTGCTCTTGATTGGCTAAATGACATGTTCACTCCTGAAGTTGAGATGTTTAGCAGTGTATGTCACAGAGGAGGACATGATCCAGTGATTAAATGGGTTATGTATGAAAGAAGTGGGTACATTCAATAATCAGAAAACAATGTGTGATCAGGTTCTATTTAGAGGAGAAAAAGTATGATTTGGATTTTGGTACTTTACATGAGATGATCACTATCAAGTTGTTTGCCCTAAGACAGTCTCAGATGGATAATGAATTGGTATGGAGAATGGTACTTCAAAGAAATGAAGCACAACTGAAGATGAAGGGAGAATGAGCTAAACAGAAGAGGAACAGTAGAAATTAGTTTTGTAATCATCATTCATATGTATTAAAAGTTGTTACTTTAAGGATAATTAAAGTTAAAGTTTTCGGGGAGATTGTTGGGAATAAATTGACGAAAATGAGTTAAAGTTGATTACTACTGCATGGTTACTACTGCTTAACTACTGCTCAGTTACTACTGCTAGTATACCAGTTACTACTGCAAGTGTATTGGTTACTACTGCAAGACTGATGGTTTCTACTGTTCAAGACTGTTACTATTGCCCGTAATCTGTTACTACTTCAGGAAGAGTTTAGATAATTTTAGAATAGATTTGTAATTATCTTTTCCTTATTTGTAGTTAATTTACAATTGTAGTTACTTTACAATTGTAATTGTTAAGTCGTTTTAGAATTGTTAGGTTTAGCCTCAAGGTCTATATATATATAGATCCTTGTACTAAGAAAAACACGTATATTGATCATTTTTTAAGTCATTAATATATTGAGGGCTTGTTGGTGATATTCGTTATTGTTATTGTTCTTTATATAAACAATATTCTTTTAATCACAAAACTTGTAATATCAAAGTGTTTAAATTCGCTGCTAAACTTCATTGATAGATCAAGATCTTTATACAAAGTGTGGTTGTGTTTACATAATCTAATCAATCCTGGCATTCACCATGCTCACCCATCTCTTCCTCGTTCGCTCTAGTGAACGTAAGAATAGTTAAGCGTGAATGGATGAATGAATGGTGGTGATCGATAACTTAAATAGAAAAGTCATTTAATGACCATTACCAGTTACGTGAACAATTTAAGTGAAATGTTATATCATGATTTGACATACATAGACAATATCAGACGTGTACATTGGAATATGTACGGAGGTCAAAGGTACCTTCCAATCTACCTTTATATATATATATATATATATATATGCAACTAGTCCTTAGACGAGTGGATACACACAAACATTTTAAATATATTTTATTTATAAGTAAAATTAATTTTGTTTGTATTATAGGATTTTAGAAAATATAAATTTAACGTTTAATTATATGTCGTTGCTATTATACATAGTCATTATATTTTAAAAAATAAATGACTAAAGTATAAGGTAAACCCTATATTTATTAGTATTTTTATTTTATTTTATAATTATTTGGTTAGTTATATTATATATATTTTTATATTATATATATTTTAAGTGTTTCTTTGACTTTTTAATTTATAAAATGTCGAATTTTTAAAATTAGACACATAAAATAGTTATTCATTTAATTATAAATAAAAAATAGCAGATACGCATTAAGAATATGGAAAATTAGACACATAAAATATTAAAAAGAGAGTATATGACGTTTTCATAAAGTTTTACTAAAAAGTATTTTTAAAATTCGATCAAAAATATCGTTAAGATTGATTGATAAACGATTTTCGATAGAAATATAAGTGTATCGGGGGATATAAAATTTAATATTATTAGATTAAATTGTTGAAAATTTTTATGTGAAAATGTTAATTTGATTTAATAAATTATTTATCATCATTAACTAAAAAATACATGGATAAATTGAAATGATGTATGAGTAATTGGTTCAAAATGCAAAGAAATAGAAAAAATTTAAAATTTGTTAGAATTAAATGGTTAATTTATTAATTAAATTATTTAGCTTAACTGATTGGAAGAAAAAACTATGTTGTTCAACTTATTAAATCGAAAAGGTTATAATTGATTTAATAAAATATTTACATAATATTTTATAATGTTCAATAAAAATACTTAAATTTCTTTTATGTGAAAAGATTAAAATTTTCTTTTATTGTAATACTAAAAAAAAATTAATATTACACCCTTAAATTAAATTTAGTTAGACTAAAAAAAACCTAAAAAACTATTTGGTGTCTGATTATATAACACAAAAAAAATTTAACAATCTAGCTTACATCCAAATAGAATAAATGAAAATATAAGAAAATTATATAAATCATAGTATATAATGAAAAATTGAAATTGATTATACTACGTATTTAAAACAAACTCAAAAATATTTACATTTATTTGTAAAAATATATTTTATCTTGACATCAATTGAAAAAGAAACGTGTTATTATTAGCTTTTGGGAACTGAAATTTTATTATAATTTGAAATAATGGTTTATTGCTAATTTGTTTTGATAAATAAGGGGTTATTATATCAATTGTATAATTATTTGTTAGTTAAATGGTGAATATTATTAATATAGGGAAAATAAAAGACTAATTGATTGAACTAGTAATTTATAGTATTGTTTTTAGGTAAATAGTAGAGATTTTTATTGACGAAAAATAAAGGGAAAATTCGTTTAAATTGTTAAAAATAATGGATTAAATTGACTTTATAAACTATTTATAATAAAGGTTTCTTATTGGTTAATAGAACTTAATTTTTAAAGTCATTTTCTTATATTGTAGTCTTTATACCCGTGTACACACACGCACAATTTAAATTATTTGTTATAAATGTTGTTAGATTTTGGAGTTAAAGTTAATATAAGGGTCAAGTTTTGATATGAAATTTGTTATATAAATTCTCCAAATTATAATGGTCAAATTTTATAAAACTACATGTATATTTTTGATCGTGTTCACATAGTTAGATTATATGTATTTTAAGCCTCTTTATAACATATTTATTAATAGATTAGTACATGTAAACAATTTTGATAGAAGATTACTTTTTATATCAATGTCGACTCACGGATAGTATAAAAGAGTAATTTATAAATATTTAAGTGACTAATAAGTGTTATTAAAGGTAATTTTAATAATATAGGTACGAAGATGCCAACATATAATAAACATCACGTTTATGTTAATATCTCAAGTAAATAGCAAGCTATTTTAAACCTATAGAAAAAATGAAAAATTTCTTATCAAAATAAGATTAAAAATAATAATGTTATTAGTATTAAGTTAATAAAAATACGTAAAGAAAAGTGAAACTTGTGTAAGTACTTATTGAAATAAAGGGGTTATTATTTTTCTTCTATTTTTTATGTTTTTTTAAGGGAAATAAGGGTTTTTTATTAATAGTGAAAAGATCTTTTACTTAAATGAGAGAAATATGAAGATTATGGTGTAAAGATGAGCAATGTTAAGAAAAAAAAAGAGATACAAATGATGAAAAAGAGTTGTTTATTTTTTTTTTTTTAAGATTTAAATTGATTTTTTTTGAAAATTAAAGGGTAATATTAATTTTTGAAAGTGAAGGGATTAATATTAATTTTGAAAGATTATTGGTTTGGAGAGATTTCTTAGTTAAATTGATTAAAACAAATGACTAATTGATTAAATTGGTTAAAAAAAATGGATTAAATCGACTTTTTAAGAAAGTGTTTTAATTGGTCAATAATTTTTCAAAATACTTTTTATATATATATATATATATATATATATATATATATATAGAGTTGGTTTCATTTAAGAACCATGTAATTATTTAGGAACCATTAGGAACCATTTTTAGGCAAGGTGGCAATTTTGTAATTAAACTCAAGGTGGCAATTTTGTAATTAAGTCAAAATTGAGAGCCAAATTGGAAATCAATTAAAACCACTTTAAAATCCTAATTAACTTTAAATTAACATATCTAGAGTATAACTAGGTTTTAGGAAAAACTAAATACACCATTAGAACAAGCATTTAATTATCTTTCCAACGAGCACCCACTTGATATACTTTTGACGATTTTTTTTTTTTTTTTTTTACAGTGAGTTTCGGTATATACACTAGTGTATATACTAAATATTCACCAGTGTATATACTAATTCACAAAAAACACATCTGAACCATATATACTATACACTAGTGTATACACTATATTCACTAATGTATAGTTATACACTAGTGTATTTATACACTACAGTAGTGTATACACTATATTCACTAATGTATAGTTATACACTAGTGTATTTATACAATATACACTAGTGTATACACTATATTCACTAATGTATAAGATGTATTCTCTATTGAATACATGGTATTCACTGGTGTATATTGTATATTCACTTGTGTATATTGCGTATTCACTGGTGTATATTGTATATTCACTTGTGTATATATATATTGTATATTCACTTTTGTATATTGCGTATTCACAATTAAAAGGAAATTAATATAAAGATTCGTATACATTAGTGAATATAGTGTATACACTAGTGTATAGTGTATATGGTTTAGATGTGTTTTTGGTGAATTAGTATATACACTGGTGAATATTTAGTATATACACTAGTGTATATACCGAAACTCACTAAAAAAAAAAAAAAAAAAACTCGTCAAAAGTATATCAAGTGGGTGCTCGTTGGAAAGATAATTAAATGCTTGTTTTAATGGTGTATTTAGTTTTTCCTAAAACCTAGTTATACTCTAGATATGTTAATTTAAAGTTAATTAGTATTTTAAGGTGGGTTTTAATTGATTTCCAATTTGGGGATTTGAATTAATTACAAAATTGTCACCTTGCCTAAAAATGGTTACTAATGGTTCCTAAATAATTGATGGTTCCTAAATGAACCCACCTCTATATATATATATATATATATATATATATATATTAAGAGTATGCTTGGAAGGGGTTTTTAAAGGGCTTTTAAGTGCTTCAAGCTTTTAAATTCAAAAATAAAAACTCCTAAATATAAAAGACTCGTTTGGTTGCGAAGAGTTTCAAGCTTTTAATTTAAGTAAAAACCCCAAATCAAAAGCTATTTCAAGATGCTTGAGGCTTTTAAAAAATAAGAGTCATAAAATAAAAGTTTCAGTTTCTAGCTTCTAGCCTCTAGCTACAACATATACCTACAGTTTCTAACCCTATTTACGTCAAACATACCCTAAAATAATAATTTTACATCCAAATAAGAGTATTGGGTACCTACTCACCCCATTTACGTCAAACATATACTAAGAATAATAATAATTCTACATCCAAATAAGAGTATAGGGTACCTACTCCTAGATGTTTACTCTCGATCCGTTTTATCTAAATTGGTTTCAGCAAGTAAGAAACTTTTTCAATTTCTACACCTATATTCCTATCACATATATTCACAAATGTTTATAAAAAAATATTACATTCTTTAAATTAATAAATAAATAAAATCACTGAAAACTACAAAACTTTTCCTATTTGAACATTTTCATACCATGTAGACATGTAAAAAAAGTGACTCTAATCTTTCTATAAACCTATCATTATCATCAAAGATGCTCTTTTCTTAACATCAATGGATTCTCTTGAGTTTTAAGTAGTCTTATGAACTAACTTTCACAAATGTTGAGTATTCACTGAGAAACACTTTTAAATAGAAGAGCTCATTCGTTTTCTTCTAAATATTTTAGTTTAAAATATGAAAACTAGTTCTGAATAATAATAGACGGTGTCTAAAATTTAAATCTAAATTTATTAAGACCGATTAAAAAGTATACTTTTACAAATACTTGAAGGGTTAATGCACGTCAGGGTCACTCTACTATTCGAGATAATCCAATTGGGTGATTGAACAAAAAAAAGTTATAACGTTTTCATTCTACTTTCAAATAAACTTTAAAAACATCACTTTATGGGGTATAGCAGGTTTCCAGTCAAAATTACCGGATGACGTGGTTGAATAATCTACGTGTCAATAACTACGTGGCAATAACTAAAGACTTGCATAAAAGTAATACCCACTCATACATACACACTCACCCCTGCCGCTAAAATCACACACAAACAGAGTAACAACGGCCAACATTTCTTTCCCAAAATGATTAAAGTTACAAAAAAATTAATAACAAAAATCATACATTACAGTTCATACCATCCAAGAACTAGCCAAACACCTTTTCAGGATCACCAATCCACTTTATATATATATATATATATATATATATATATATATATATATATATATATATATATATATATATATATATATATATATATATATATATATATATATATATAACATCTATGAAACACACAGACAACAAACATTAATACACTCTCCCCTTTTTTTTCTATACATCAAAAACTCAATATCTATGGCGAAACAAGCTGCGTAATATGGAAAGTTCAGATTCCGATGAGCCTGACAAAAAACGTCCTCATCTGAATAACTACGATATGGCACGTCACCCTATTCCTTCAATATTTGGGCCCTGTTTGATGATGATCGGAGAATTCGCCGGCGCCGGAGCTCATGACGGCGCCGCCGGTGACAGGAACGATTCGCCGGCGACGGTCTCTGAAACAGGTGTGACAGAATTGATTTCTTTCTTTGTATCTGACATGGATGACAAAGATCTGGTCAACCGATTCTCAGCCGACTTATTCCCGTCAATTAACTTGCTTGTCAAGGGTTTCTTTTAATTGTTGGTTGATCCTATGGAAGTGGGTCTTATTTGGACCTTTGCAGAGGAGATGATGATCCTCTGAATCGGTGAATTTGGATCTATTGGGGACAGTTTGAAGAAAGAGGATGAAAGAGGAGGTAGAATGAGAAAGAAAAACCTAATTTATAAAAAGGGGGTGTTGAGTTGGAAATAGTGACGTGGAATTATGTTGAAATTATAATAATGACATGGAAAATGATTTTGGTCTATGTGTGAAGATGACCTGCTCTTAGCCGGTTGAAATGGACCCACGTGATGAACTTAATCCGTTTTCAAATACAAAGTGGTTGTTTTAAAGTTATTTGAAAGTAGAATGAAAATTTTACAACTTTTTTTTGTTCAATCATCCAATTGGATTATCTCGAATAGTACAATGACCATCGAGTGCATTAACCCAATACTTGAATATCCTTTGTTATCAATTTTTCTGTAAAACAAAACTTTTCGTTAAACTTTTAGTATTACTTAGGATGTGATAAAACTAATTGGTCGGGTTGATATTTATACTTGTCAGTTTCATCTTTCATTCTTTTTTCTTGTACCTGTAGACATAACTTATCACTTTAACCATACTAGTAGTTAGTGGAGGTTCATTTGGCATGATCTTCTTAGATGTTCATCCTTGGTATGGGTGTTTGGACTTATACAGTTTCCACCCTTTCACCTTACACTGTAGATTGCTCCATATGCCATAGTGCCCAAAGTATCCTCAAAAATTAGAGACGGAAACCTTGAGAATGGCATATTGGTTCCCTTGGTGTATTTAGTACATGAGTCTTTTGTTTTTTAAATATGAGCAAGACAAAGTCAATGTTCCTTGTACTAATTAGGGCATGGAGTATTTAAAGCTCCATCTCGTTGTCATGTTCATATGATCAAGATTTTCCACCTAGGCAATGTACAACATTGGAGAACAGGAATACCCATCTTGTCTTGAAGTTACTCCTTTGTACTATCCTAGTTACTCCATTCCTTCCCACATAAAAGAGTATTGATCTTGCAAAGTCTATGATTAGTTTAGGAATTAGGAGAGTATTCTCTTATTAGTTGTGGTTAGTTTACCTTGTAAGTATTAGTTGTCCCATTAAAAACTGATAGTTTTGTTCGACATCTTGGTTATGTAAAGAGTATTATATAAACTCTTATTTAGGGTTTCATATTGTTTTTTTATACGTTTTTCTATCGAGTCTATGTTAAGTAGTTTGTTCATCTTGTTGAGCTTCTATAACGATGGCCTGCCAAAATGGCGTAACGCATGTCGATATGGTCTTATGGCATGATAAATAAGGTTTGTTGGTAGGAGTGTTCACGGGGCAATTTGGTTCGAATAGTTAGATTTGTTTAACCGTATTCGCGGGTGGGATATTTTATTTTAACTACCCTAATCCGACCTTAAAGATGCGTTTACCTAAATAAGTCGGTTATCCGCGGTTCAGGTCACACGTACCCTATAATTATCGATGAAGAATATTCGTACATAAAGAAAGATGAAAAATTAATATTTAAGGAGAATCATAATGAATTTATATTACACTATAGTTAAAATTAAAATATAAGAACAAGTACACTATAAAATATCATGATACAACAACTAAATTACAAAGATACAATTGAATTTTACGATTTACAATAGGAGAGTTTGAAAATTTACTAAAATTCAAGAAAAATATATATTTACCCATAAATGTAACGTAAATGTAATGTAAATAAGAAAAAACACTTATAATTTATTTGGTATATAGTTAAACTTATATATAAATATATACGGTTCGGTTCGGGTACCGGCAGGTATTATAAAATGAAAACCGTAACCAACCCGTACTAAATCGAGTTTCGGGTTTTTCGGGTTCGGTTCAAGTGGTTCGGCTCGATTTTGCGGGTAGCGGTTTTTCTTAGACACCCTTATTTGTTGGTAATGTTTGATGAAAATTATCCAAAAGAAGGTCTAATGAGAATGATTCGACTGAAAGTTTGAACAATATGGTTGGTAAGGTATCGGGAAAAAATGCTTTGACTACTAAGGTCTTAAGGTCTTCGAAGAAGTTTTAATGGATTTGGTTGATGAGTTATAGTCGAGGGTCTGATGAAAATGTTATGACCGGTAAGGTGTAACGAACAAGTTTCATGCAAGCGTATGGTTTGGTAAAGAAATTATATGGAATGATAACTTCACTGCAAGGGTATGTCCGGATGGGTTTAGTGTCATGATGCAACTCTATTGTCAAATTATATTGTATCGGTAATTTAAATTTTTATTCGTCGGATCTAGGTCTTTTAACCATATACTAAAAATAGCAAGTAATAAGTTGATTAGGGAACGTTGTATACGACAACTGAATTTTAAGTAAATCTTTTAAAAGTGTTTTTATTTTAGTTTATCGATTTATAAAAGAGGGGATTGGTTTTTGTTTGGTTTTTTTAAATATTAAAATTAAACAAGGTAAAAAAACAAGCAGGATAATTAGGATATGTTTATCATGATTTCGTAGATAACAATATATGAGTGATAATATCTTCTATCTCTTATCTATCTTCCAAAGAAAATTGATTGGCTAGAAGTAGAAGAGATAATTAATAAAGTTATATATGTCATATGATGTATGGTTTACACATATATTTAGGCTATTTTTTAGGCCAATATATCTTATCTCATCTTCCAATAAAAGAGTAAGACATTACTTAGATTCTTAACTTTTGTCGCCTTCTATACTTGACAAGTGTAATTATTTCAATAATTTTATTTTTTCATGACACATTTATAAGATTATTATTACTATTTATATTTCCTTTATTATCATTAATTAATTTAAGTTATCATTCATTAATTTAAATAAGTTATAGAAATTCTGACCCGTAGGTTGCACGGGTCTTGATTTTCTAAACAATGTTAAACATTGATATTCTTCATACACTTATGTAAAATCAGCCAAGGTGTGATGCAAACGTCTTGGCTTTTTCCTTTCTAATATATTTTTTTTTTGGGAATAATATGTGGAATCCACCTATTGTTGTTGATAGACTGTCCTTGAATAAATATTGTTAACTGAGCTGCAAAAAAAGAATAAGATGCATAATGATTGTAGATGATATACCATTTCGAGAAATAATTAAATGTGAAAATTGTTATACATTGGACATATATTAACTCAATATCTTGTCTTCAATACTTCATGTGCAACACTTCAATTCCTTAAACTTGTCATCAGTCGGCTCCCTTTTAGGATGGATGGAGTAAGGCAAAACTCACCTCGATAAGTTTACCATTCGCGCGCGAATCTTATTTCCGAGGGTAAAACTCACCGAGGTGAGTTTGTTGCCAGTGGCGTAGCCACATTCATCATAGGATGGGTTATAGCCCTCCCAAGCCCATTACTAATTTACCTATAGTTCATACAATTTTCAATAATATATTAAGGTTTCAAAAATTCTAGCCTACCCCAAGTTAAAAAAAATTGGTCCACTTGCTCATCCATGTAAAAATCTTTCACCTAACCTAATTCTCTAATTGTTTACTCCCATATATCATACCCTACCCAATTAAAAAGAAAGTTAACATCTAATTAATTAATTTATTCTTTCGATTGTGGTTGAGGTTTAATGTGCGAATCATCAATTGGTTAGTATTATTCTTCTCAACACATTTAATATTTTATATTATTTCGGTTATCCATTACAGTTTTAATGTGTTTTATGATTTGCTAATATCTTTGATCTATCCATCCCTTAATGGTTTTGTGTGTGAAAACGATTATTGACTCATTGGTGTTAGATAATATAGAAAGTAGAATAAAGTTTCTATTTGTGTGTTTGATGATATATATGAGATATTGCTATTTTGGTTGTAAAATCTTGAGAATGATTTGGACATATCCGATATTTCATACCAAAGTGTCCAACTCATATAAAATGATATGTACTTATCTTTATGCTTTAATGTTAACCTTTTTGATAAGAACGATCTTTGAGAGTTATGGTTTAAGATCGAATCTTTGATCTATCCATCCCTTTTTGTTGAAATTATTGAAAATTTATTCAGGTGATTATATATTTTCTGAAATGAATTAATTTAGTGAGCGTTTGTTGTTGGATTGTTAAGGTTTAATAGATTTATAACATTAAGAAGGTGTTTGGTTGTTTGCAGACAGCAGACTTGCAGTTAAGATTATGATATAAAGATTATCATTTAAATGATGGGTTTTTATTTTTTACATTTGTAGGTCTATGACGAAAAAACAAAAAAGAGTCGATTCTTTCTTTCAACGAACAGTTTTGCCTAGGTGCAAAGAAAACACCACACTAGAAGGAGAAACTCAAGAACCTTCAAGGGGCAAGAATTCACCACCGCCTCCTTCAAGTTCAAGAGCTTAGAACCCCCCACAACGTTCAACAATTGAGAATCCTACATATTCATCGGTAGAACATGATCCAGGACTACGTCCACCGATGTGGAAATATCCTGTTAATTTAAGAGACGATATTAGACGGGCTTACTTGAGATCTAATCCTCATCGTCCTATACTACGTGAATACCCTGGAACCGCAAGCAAATCAGAAGGACAACTACGTCGTTTTCAAGCTAAATGGTTTTCAGACTATCCTTGGCTAGAGTATTCTGAAACTACTAATAGAGCATATTGTTTTTATTGTTATTTTTTATTGGAAGAACCTAATAATCATAATGGTCAAGATGCATTTGTAGTTGATGGTTTTAAAAGTTGGAAGAGAGTCAAAGGGAAGCATTGTTCGTTTATGAAACATGTGGGTGAGGGACCAAATTCTCAACATAATAATGCTGTAAGATTTTGTGATGAATTAATGAATCAAGCGGGGCACATTGATAAGGTAATGCATAAGCAAAATTCTGAAGAAAGTAAGAAAAATAGGCTAAGGGTGAAAACAACGATAGACCATATTCGTTTACTTTCATTTCAGGGAATCGCTTTTAGAGGTCATGATGAGAGAATTGGTTCAAAAAATAGAGGAAACTTTATTGAGTTGTTGAAACACACAGCTACGTATAATGATGAAGTTGCAAGTGTCATTTTGGAGAAAGCTCCGGGAAATGCAAAATACACATCACCCGACATTCAGAAAGAAATTTTACATATACTTGCTGAGAAAGTACGAAAAAAGATAGTTGAGGATATCGGAAATTCTAAATTTTGTATAATGGTGGACGAGGCAAGTGATAAAAGTAAAAAAGAACAAATGGCCATTGTTCTTCGGTTTTTCGATAGTAAGGGATACATACAAGAGAGATTTTTTGATGTTATTCATGTCACTGATACATCATCTGCAACTCTGTATGCTTCAATTTGCACAACTCTTTCTTCATATCATCTCCCAATCGAGAATATTCGCGGGCAAGGATATGATGGAGCTAGCAACATGAGAGGTGAATGGAAAGGGTTGCAAGCATTATTTATAAAGGATTATCCATGTGCTTATTATATACATTGTATGGCTCATCGATTGCAACTTGCCTTGGTTACAGCAGCTCGAGAGGTACACGTTGTACATGAATTTTTCTCGGATTTATCTTTTATTGTTAATTCCGCTGGTGCTTCTTGTAAACGGAAAGATGAGTTACAAGCTGCTCAAGCTGCTGAAATTGAAAAGATGTTAAAATCTGGTGAAAGCGAATCTGGTAGAGGAGCTAACCAAATTGGTGCTTTGAAGCGTGCCTTAGATACCCATTGGAGTTCACATTGTAGTTCTATTAGTAGTCTTATCAGGATGTACAATCCAACATGTGAAGTTTTGGAGAACATAAAAAAACTCGGCACTAACTACAAAACAAAAGGTGATGCTAGTTCAGCTTTGAAAAAATTGACTTCTTTTGAATTCATTTTTGATGAGGTTAGTAAGGATTACAACCAAGCCCAGGCAGGCTGTCAAACTGTGAGAGCATGTCAAGCTGTCCGCGACTGTCAAGTTGTCAGCGCCTGTAAAGATTGTCACCGCCTGTCAAGATTGTCACCGCCTGTGAAGCTATGTCAGCGCATGTCAAGGTCAAGCTATGTAGCGCCTGTCAAGGTCAAGCTATGTAGCGCCTGCCAAAGTCAAGCTATGTCAGCGCCTGTCAAGGTCAAGCTATGTCAGCGCCTGTCAAGGTCAAGCTATGTAGCGCCTGTCAAGGTCAATCTATGTAGCACCTGCCAAGGTCAAGCTATGTAGCGCCTGTCAAGGTCAAGCTATGTAGCGCCTGCCAAGGTCAAGCTATGTCAGCGCCTGTCAAGGTCAAGCTATGTCAGCGCCTGTCAAGGTCAAGCTATGTAGCGCCTGTCAAGGTCAAGCTATGTAGCGCCTGCCATTGAGCAAGATATGATCGCCTGTCAAGATTGTACCGCCTATATGCCATCGCCTGACAGGCTGTCATCACCTGTCAGTCGACTGACAGGCTGTCATCGCCTGTCTGTCATCGCCTGTCAGGTGGTCGACATATGTCATCACTTGCCAAGTACCGCATGTCACGTTGTCTTAGGTTGTCAACGCTTGTCGTACCAGGTACTTGCCCCTGTCTTGGACCACAATCATAATGACGCTTGACAACCACTTTACTACTGTCGTAATAGTGAGACGTCGCATCTTAACAATAATTGATGTGTAAAATCTAGTCTTAATTTTAAACCTACTATTTCACGCAATTACACACTTCTAGACAGTGGACCTATCCGTATATAATATAGTTAAAGCAAGTATAGGTTCGTTCGCAGGGACTAATTTGTTTTAAGTTTTTCGAATTAATAATACTGAGTATTTTGGGGGTTTTTTATCGTAACAAAAATTGCAAATAATTAAGAAAAAGTGAGGATTAATTAAAATCGAACGAAAGATTAATGGATTAAATCAAATAATGAGAAAATATACTTGTTTGACACTTCACCTATTTTCCGTTAATTTTACGAAATCGATTGTTTTTCCAACTTCTAAAATATAATAAAAGTCCTTCCAAATCTTTTACCAACTTTAATTATCTTTAATTACCCCGTTCCTCCCGAATACAATAATAACTATTAATAACCAAACAATAAGCAACAAGTCCGTTTTTAGTGATTTAACCTTATAGAGTTTCCTCCCGAATAACTCCTCTAATTATCAAGTCCTTCCGAATCTTAACAAATAGACTTACTCACTTAAATTTAATTACCTAAGTTGTGATTACTAAGTCCTCCCGAATCCTAGTAATTTTAAACCGATTATAGACAGACCGATTATTTCATACAACCTAATTAATCTATCTAGATTCCTCCCGAATACCTAGAATGTTGATTAAGCAAATTATATATAAACAACTCTGGTAATATACTAAAATTTAAGCAATTAAGGATCAACGATTAAACACAAAAACATAAACAATCGATAACGATAAATAAACTTCAAATAGGATCCGCGGTTCAAACAAGCATAATGGAAATTTAGCTACTCATGTTCAAGTATAAAACAGCAAATAAAGTTATGAAAATCATACTGGAAAAATAGTCTAAAAGAGAAAAGAACAAACGAAGAAATCGCTAAAACGAGTCGTGATCGCCGTTAGCCGAAAAGATGTCTTCCTAGCTTTAATCCTTGCTTCTAAACGTGTTTAACCAGCTCCAGGACTTTTAGAATGATAATTGTATGATTTCTGGACGTTTTAGCTCGGTATTTATAAGCAAAATCAAAGCGGAAAACGTATTCGACTCAAACTCGAAAATTGCTGAAACAGGTGACTGCGGCGTCCTAGCCTTTAGGGCGTCGCTGTTATTTTTTTGTTTCAATTACTGCGTCGTTTTTAACACATGTGCGACGTTGTTAATGCCACTGCGGCGTCCTAACGTCTCGCCGTCCTAACATATTTTTTTTACCATTTCTTCTCGTTTAACCTCGTTTCTTCCACCATTTCCACTTCCCGATCATGCAAACCTGTAAAATAGATAAAAACACTTTTCCACACGATTAAATGTAAAAACCTATCCTATCCATCATGTTTACTATGAAATGTGACCGAATATCGCATATAAATAACTATATAAATATGCGATATCAAATCCCCCCAAACTTGCCTTTTTGCTTGCCCTCAAGCAAAAACTGTTTTAAAATTAATTATCAAAGCCAAAATAACATAACCAAACACCTCACGATTTTTATGGGAAGTAAAATCACACAGTCTCTCAAACTAATCTAAAAGAGCGTGTAAAATATCTTTGTAGAATCGCTCAATTGCTCAGTCATGGTGAATATTCTATCATAGGCCTGATAATGTATCAAATATCCACCACTAGAGTCTAGGTACAACTAAACGGGGACTTTTATTCGGGTTATAATGTATAGGTAAAGACATGTGAAAATATATATATGAAGTGTAAATGGGTTAAATAAAAATATACAAAAAGCTTAGATTAAATCCGAACTAACTAAAATCTTTCACGAACTGGATTGCTCAATTTTTCTTTAACTTGTACTTTCTTCTCCGAATATACAAATTTCGTATATAATACACGACTCAAAATACACTATTTCTCTTAAACTATACAACTAACTTTTTTTGCTTTTCTGTTTTTTTTTCGATTTTTTTTTCTTTTTTTCCTTTTCAGCCTAGTACATGCCTTACAATATTAATATTTCTCGTGGTAAGTACACATGCTCAAAAGGCTACTAATCACTATATATTTTTTTTACTATTTCTCCAAATACAAAATAATACAAGGCAATAATAATCTACTTTTCTTTTCTGCCTTAATAACTCTAACTTTATATAATAGCAATCAATAAACTAAGTTCAGACTTAATCTAAAAAAGAAACGAAAATAAGGCGAGTGTACAAATTATATAGTAGTGTTTAGAAACGAAACGGTTTAGGCGCAAAGTGGTTTAACTAGAGTTTCTAACACTAAAAGTAAGTGTTACAAGGGTTAGGCGGAAAATATACAAAATTATAAAAAGAAACGAAAAAGGCTAACAAATGGTTAATCCTAAGTGCCCCTATCATCGTACCAAATCACACTAAGTTACCCTAATGCAATTGCTCATATGTGGTCTCGAAATGTATAACAATGTCAAGTTCTAAAGTCATCCCCATCGGCACACTCAAAGAAATGAAATAGTAGCATTAAAAATAAATGCTTTCAATAGGCTCAAATTCTCACTATTTTCTCGAGTAGGGTAAAAATGCGTCTGGTTATGCTTAAAGTTTAAGGTATTTACCGACTAGACGCGTTAAATTTTTTTGTTTTTTTCAATTTTTCGACTTTTTTGGATTTTCTGTTTTTTTTTTCTGACTAAAAAATGTACAAAAATAACACAATTCAACACGATGGAAACTAAGCCAAGGGTTGAAAAATAAAATGTAAAATTTCCCGATGACCCCCCCAAACTTAAGTAACACATTGTCCCTAATGTGTTTACGACTAAAACTAAGGGAAATTATACAAAAAGAAACCTAAAAAGAAAAATAATATACAAAAAATTAGAAAGGTAGAATATAGAACCAATTTGTGTAAATATAGCATTGAAATGCGGTGTGCTGAACTGAATGCCAGACTAACGAGTGGGTGCTGAACTTACTGCCAGTCTTAAAAAAAATCAACCACACACGTTAGAATAATAAAGGACAATTAAAATAAAATAATACATAATAAAAAAAAGAAGGTCTACGAATAATAAAGAGTACACAAATAAATAGTACATAATAAAATACAAAATACACCAATCCCTCAGTCAGCGTCCTCCATATCATCATCATCATCATCATGTGGAGGGTAGCCAGGATACGGCTCTGGATAGTAGAGGGCAGGGGGAGCAGGCGGGGAAGGTGGACCGGCAGAACTCGAAGCCTGGTGTCCCTGGGTGTACATGGTCTCCCAATAGGGCTGGTAGCGGTCCCGGAAGTACTGCTGCTGGGCCAGATACTGGGTGAACTGTCTCAAATCCTGGTCCTGCCCAAACTGTAAGCGATGCATACCAGAAATCAGCTCGTCCATACCGGATATCACCTGGTCCATAAAATCCCTCTGGGAGCGAGCCCGCGGTCTCTAGGGTGGTGGATCACGTGGTGCCGAACCATCCCGCCTCAACGAATTACCGAACTCGGTAAGAATCTGGGCCCGGATCAAGGCGTTTTGGTTGATCACCTTGCAGTGCACAGGAGGGGAACATAACTGAATGTTCTCCTGGGTGAATAGACCAAGTGACCTCGCGATCCGTGTAATCCAGTGCCCGCAGACTAAACTGCTCGCTGATGTTTGCCCTGAACCCCGCTCTCCCATGTACCGCGCTAGTGTCCACGGGACATTAACGTACTGCTGGGTGTCCCGATGACTGAACATATGAAGTAGCCATAGGTCTTCGTTGTAGCACTTGTCGTGCTGGGTCGATCGGTGCAAAAACGTATAGGAGATACATTTATGCAGCAATCGAAGGATTGTAGACCGGATATCCTTGACTGGGCTCGTGGAGTGACGACCTCCCTTGCCCGTGAGCTCGAACCATGCACTATCTAAGTCAAACCTGGAGGAATCCAAAACCGCATCCCCGAAGTAACCGGCCATCATATCATCATCATCGGCCTCGACATCAGAAAGCAAACCCAAAAGTCTCCCGAACTCTACTGCTGTAACAAGGTGATCCTCACCACCTAACCGAAACGAGATCAAATCGTGCTCCACAAACTCCCCAGGAGGCAAAGTGGTCTGAACGTCAAGGGAGCAATAAAACTCTAAAACCCACTCTCGGAATACCAGCTCATCAACCTGAAAAGCCCGCTGCCATATCGGAATCACCGCCTGGGCTGTGACACTGGCAGTCTGGTAGAACCCACTGATATCAATCTCAAGTTCCCGCAAAAGCTGCCAGTCCATATGGCGAGGTGCAATAACAGGACGAGTCCGCAGTGTCTCCAGGTTCCTGTCCAACGCTGTCTTCCAAGCTGGGGAGCATCCCGGCCACTGAAGCCAAGGGTGGCGTTCAGGACCCCCAATGTCAGCTACCGGGTCAGCTGCCTGGATTTCTCTCCGGTTACCCCGACGTCGACGAGGAACTCCTGCTGCCTACACATCACAAATCAGCAACACAAAACACAACCACATCGTTAAATACCCGAAAATAAGCTAAAAAATGCTGCCACAGGGTGCAGGACGTCGCCCTAGGAGGCAGGACGTCGCCCCTGTGGCATTAGCTGCTGTCCACGGTGGTTCATACCACAAATTGCCCCAAATTCAACAATTAATCACTAAATTCGTTTGTAATCAGTAGGTAGAGGGTAAGTAAACAAGCAGTTTGATAATTCAAAGCCTAATTAAAGAACCCTAATTTTTCCCCCAAATTGATTTCTTCAATTAAACCGAAATTAAACTGAAATCGAAAAGGAATAAGAGGATAAGTGTACCTGATTTCTCATGATTAGTAGATTAAATGAAGAAAAGAAACAAAGAAAATCGAAATCGGTGGAATTTGTGTGTTTGTTTAAGTCGAGGCGGCTGCTGTGAATGTGTAGGTATGTGTGCTGTGTGATGTAATAAAAGAATAAACCTGATATAATTTTACGCTGCGTCGTTCTGGAAGGTTCTACGTCGTCCTAGGCAGGGCGTCGTTCAGCCTTGTTGTGCGGTGTCCTGCTTATTGCTGCTGTTTTTGTATTTTTTCGATTTTTCGTTTTTTTTTTTTTTTTTTTTTTTTTTTTTTTTTGGTACCTAGCTGAATAAAAACTAAAAACTAAACGGTTAAAAATTCCTAAAGAAAAGAGAACGAAATAAAAATTAAACTTAAAGAGGGAAAAAATTTTTTACGACGGAATAAAAAAAAATAGTAGACTATTTATTATTTTCTAATTGGAAACCTATGTAAACAATAACTTTAGATATCTGACTCTATTTTTTCGTTTTTTTGAAATTTTTTTTTTTTTTTTTTTTTTTTAAATAAATGAAAGATTAACTACGAAAGAAAGGAAAACAAACCCGAGTTGCCTCCCGAGAAGCGCTAATTTTTCGACCGAGTCGTTAGCTTGACTCGATATGCCTTTTGATTAGGTGTTGATGGCGTAAAAGCCATCTTCGATCAGCATTCCGTTTTCATCATCTTCTTCGTGGTAAAGTTTTACTCGTTGCCCAGAGACGATGAATGGCTCTCCATGCTCTTTCCATAACTCGACATAGCCGGAAGTATAAGCTTGTTTAACGGTGTATGGTCCTGTCCATTTCGAGCGTAATTTAGGAGCCTTGAATTTATACTTCGACTGAAACAGAAGTACTTTCTCGCCCGCCTTGAATTCTTTCCTACGAATTTTCCGGTCGTGGAACTCCTTAGTTCTTTCCTTGTAAAGGCGGGAACTTTCGTAGGCCTGTAACCGTAACTCATCCATCTCCTGGAGTTGTAGGATCCGCAAATCTTTCGCTAAATCCATATCAATGTTGCAAGTCCTCAAGGCCCAGTATGCCTTATGCTCTATTTCAACCGGAAGGTGACATGTTTTCCCGTAGAGTAGTCGATACGGGGTGGTTCCAATTGGCGTTTTGTATGTCGTCCTGAATGCCCACAGTGCGTCCTCCAGTTTCTTTGACCATATATTGGGATTGTTGTTGACCGTCTTTTCCAAAATTCTTTTGATTGCGCGGTTTGTATTTTTCACTTGCCCGCTCGTTTGAGGATGATACGAAGTGGCAAATCGGTGATTTACTCCATATCTCTTCAGAACTTTTGCTAGCTGAGCATTTGCGAAGTGGCTTCCTCGATCGCTGATTAATGCCTTTGGCACTCCAAACCTGCAAAATAAACTTTTAAGAAAATCAACAACCACGTTAGCGTTGTTAGTCGGTAATGCCTTATCTTCAACCCATTTAGAAACATAATCTACAACAACTAGAATGTAAATATTTCTGTTTGAGGGTTTAAAAGGGCCTATAAAGTCGATTCCCCAGATATAAAAAACTTCACAAACTTGGATCCCTTGCTGTGGCATTTCGTCCCGCTTCGTGATATTCCCTTGGCGTTGGCATGCGTCACAGGTGTTCACGAGTGTATAGGCCTCCTTGAAAATTGATGGACAATAGAATCCTGCATCAAAAACCTTTTTACCAGTAACCGTCGGTCCATAGTGTCCTCCGGTGGGTCCATGATGGCATTCGTCCAAAATCTTCCGAGTTTCTTCTCCGTATACACATCTGCGCACCATTCCATCAGCACATCTACGGAACAAGTATGGCGAGTCCCAGTAGTAGTACTTTGCATCCGACATCAGATTCTTCTTTTGTTGATAGGTTAGGCTTTTGTTGACGACTTTTCCGGCTAGATAGTTCGCAATGTCCGCGAACCATGGGGTATCGTTGTCTGTGTTAACGACACTTGCTAGCATCTCCCCCGGAAAAGTGTCATTTATGTCCTCTTCCTTCAACTCCCCCAAACTTGGGTTCTCCAATCGGCTCAAATGGTCTGCAGCTACATTTTCAGCTCCTTTCTTGTCCTTGATCTCGATGTCAAATTCCTGCAACAATAAAATCCAACGAATTAATCTAGGTTTAGCATCTAATTTAGAAAATAAGAATTTTAAAGCCGAATGATCCGTGAAAACAATTGTTTTGCTCATCACTAAATATGAGCGGAATTTGTCAAAAGAAAATACGACAGCCAAAAGTTCCTTTTCCGTAGTGGTATAATTCTGTTGGGATTCCTTCAGTGTTTTACTGGCGAAGTAGATAGGTCGAAAATGTTTATCGATCCGTTGCCCCAAAACAGCTCCTACTGCGAACTTACTGGCGTTACACACCAGTTCGAAGGGTTGAGACCAATCCGGTGCTACCAAGATGGGTGTATTTGTGATCCTCTCCTTGAGTAACTCGAAAGCTTGTAAACACTCCTCCGAGAAATTGAAAGCTAGATCCTTCTCTAATAATTTTGTCATAGGACGAGTAATCTTAGAGAAATCCTTGATAGACCTTCTGTAGAATCCCGCATGTCCCAAAAAACTCTGGATTGCCTTCTCTTTCGTTGGTGGAGGTAGTTTGGCGATGACCTCGATCTTTGCTTTGTCTACCTCTATCACAGCTTTTGAGATTTTGTGTCCCAATATGATTCCCTCTCGAACCATGAAGTGGCATTTCTCCCAGTTGAGGACCAAATGTGCTTCCTCGCATCTTCCCAACATCTGATCCAAATTCTTCAAGCAATCATCGAATGAATCTCCGAAAACTGAAAAGTCATCCATGAACACCTCCATTGTCTTCTCCACCATATCCTGAAAAATAGCTAGCATACACCGCTGAAAAGTGGCGGGTGCGTTGCATAGACCAAAAGGCATCCTCCGATATGCGTAGGTTCCAAACGGGCATGTGAATGTGGTCTTTTCCTGATCTTCGGGATCGATGGGGATCTGAAAGTAACCTGAGAATCCATCAAGAAAGCAGTAGAACTCATTTCCTGCAAGCCTTTCGATCATCTGGTCCATGAACGGTAGTGGAAAATGGTCCTTCCTGGTGTCTTCGTTCAGCTTGCGGTAGTCGATGCAAACTCTCCATCCTGTGACTGTCCTTGTTGGCACGAGCTCGTTCCTATCGTTCATCACCACGGTCATACCTCCCTTCTTCGGCACACAGTGAATGGGGCTCACCCATGGGCTGTCTGAAATGGGGTAGATAATTCATGCATCCAACAACTTAACAACTTCCTTTTTAACGACATCTGCCATATTCAGATTTAGCCGCCGTTGTTTTTGAACAACGAGTTTTACATTATCAAGAAAATTTATTTTATGTTTGCAAAAATCGGGGCTAATTCTGGGTATGTCAGATATATGCCAAGCAAAGGCCTTTTTATGACCCTTAAGGACTGTCAATAATGGAGCTTTTTCGTTACCCGAAAGTGATGACGAAATAACAACTGGTAATAAATTTGTACCTTCAAGTAAAGCATATTCTAAATGTACCGGTAGTTGTTTTAGCTCCAAGTCGGTTGGTGGTGATTCAATTGAAGATTTGATCCTCATGCTTTGGTCCAACTTCAGTTCTTCCTTAACTTCAACATCCACTTCCTCTATCTTCTCGTCTTTCAGCTCCTCCTCCAAGCTAGTTTCTATCTCGAGAATTTCCTGCCAATCTAAATCATCAAACACATCAATCCGAAAACAGGTTTCATCAGTAGAATAAGAATGAGTCATAGCTCTATCTAGATTAAAAACAATTCATTCATTCCCAACCCCTAATGAAATTTGCCCATTTTTAACCCGAATAATTGCGTCTGCAGTGTTTAGGAATGGTCGTCCAACGATTAGGGGAACAGTGACATCCTCATCCATCTCTAGAATCACGAAGTCAACCGGAAGGTGAATTTTCCTACGTTTACTAGCATGTTCTCAGCAATTCCTAACGGGTACTGAAATGATCGGTCTGTAGGCGGATACTCATCCTGGTGGGTTTTAACACTCCAAGGGCAAGTTTAGCATATAGTGAATACGGCATCAGGTTTATGCTAGCTCATAAGTCTGCTAAAGCACTGCAACTGTATGTATTACTGAAGTTGCACTGGATCAGAAAACTCCCTGGGTCATCCAACTTGGGTGGTATCGTGTTTTTCACCAAGGCTGAGCATTCTGTGTTCAAGAATGCGGCTTGCTCCTCCGATGGCTTTCCTTTGTTCGTGACCAGCTCCTTGATGAATTTAGCTTAGTTTGGCATCCCTGCAATCAAATCAATAAGAGGAACATTAATATTAACAGACTTAATCATGTCACAAAATTTACCGTATTGTTCCCGCATTCTTGCTTTTCGTAATCGTTGAGGATATGGGATATGAGGTTTATAAGCTTTGATTGGAACTTCCTCCACTGGTTCATGTGTTTTTGCCTTTGGTTGAACTTGTGGTGCCTCGTCCTCATCGTCCTCGATCTCGAAATCGTCAATAATCGGTTCAGCAGATCGGTTTTCGGCTTGATCTCCTCCAAGCGTGTCCCGAGCGTGTATTGATTGCATTAACATGTTCATCTCTGTGTTTTGGGCAGGGTGGCATTCCGTCTCGTGGTCCTTCGGTTCTTCCAGGATGTTGATATTTTGGTGTTTGATTATTATTTCCCGGATTCTGTTGTCGTGGATTTGGTTGAGTATTGCTTGGTATATGGCCCGGTTTCCGATTTGAGTTCCGCTCGTTCATCCTATCGAACCGTCTCTCTAAGTCTTGATGTGCTGCCTGCTGATTTCTCTGTCCTTTCTCGATTTGATCATTTAAAGCTTTAAATTGTTTACGGACATCGTCATTGGTTGATTTTTGGGTGTTGATGAACGATTTCAAAAGATCTTTTATGCTGGAATCTTCATCTTCGTTCTTCGGTGGATCGTATCTTTGTCGTGGTGAGGAGCGTGTGTTATTCCTTTGCCATCCGTTGTCTCGATTGTCACTGCGGTTGTAGTTACCTCCGCGGTTTTGCCAATTTGACCCCCGATTAGGATAACCATACTGTGCGTAGTTGGCATCCTCCACTTGTCGATCACACTCACTAGCATAGTGAGGTCCTCCGCATCCTTCACATCCATTCTTCACCAAGTGCATGTCCATCTCTATCCGCCCCATGCGTCTATCAATTCTATCCGCTAATGTCTTGACCTCTTGAACTACCGAGGATATTTCATGGCTACTCTCAGCTTGAGCAACTTGTCCTCTTTGTTTTCGGCCTCGACCATCATCTCGATACTCCCTTGATAGGCTTATGACCAGCTTGTCTTCCATTAGGTTGAATGCCTCGTTGGTAGTTTTATACATGAAATCTCCTCCTCCGGCTAGATCCAGCTCGTTTTGAGACTCCTTGGTTAACCCGTAGAAGAAAATCTCAACAATGTTGTCCTTGCCCAACCCGTGACCATAGCAACCTCTCAGCATCTCTTTTAGTCTAGCCCATGCTTCAATGGAAGTCTCTACATCTTCTTGTCGGAATCCTCTGATGTCTCTGAGTAATTTCCTACCCAAGGCGGGTGGAAAAAAATCTTTAGATAAAGGTCTCGCGCATTTGTGTCCATGTGGTGATTGAATTTTCATTAAGCTCCTCGAACCAAACCTTCGCATCCCCGGTGAGAGACGAAGGGAATAACCTCAACTTGACACCATCGCTCTTGCCTTGACCATATTTGAACATCTCAGAAAGCTCATTGAATTTGGCTATGTGTTTATGCGGATCTGAATTGTAACGCCCATCGAATGTGTTGTCTTGGATCATCTTGAGATGGTGACCCTTGACAACAAAATCCTCACCCAAGTCCGGGGTGGTGATTGCCGACCCGCGGGTGGGTGGCACTTCTACAGCTGCGGCCCGTCGGTGCATTGGTGTGTCCAAAGGATCCATAGCTGGTTGTTGTTCCGGTTTGTCTTCACAAATTACTTCTTCGACCTCTGAGTCTGAACTGCTTCCTCCTTCTTCTGAAGACGCAATGTCTTCAAACTTGACGGGTGAAACTTGATCAAAACTTGGCGGTGTCTGAAGCGATGAGTTGCCTCTCCTCTTGCCTCGTCTCTTTGATACTCCTGGATTTGACTTTGGACTTGCGAGTGGTAATCCCGAAGCCCTTGTGTTCATCAACTACCTGAAATACCTGAAAAGACAAAACAAGAGAAGCGTAAAACGTACCGGTGGAATAACAATTTAAAAGTAACTTCTAAGTAAATAAATACTCAAAAGGATCGTATCACAAATTCGAAACAAAAAAACGAAAAATAAATCCCTGGCAGCGGCGCCAAAAACTTGATGTGTAAAATCTAGTCTTAATTTTAAACCTACTATTTCACGCAATTACACACTTCTATGCAGTGGACCTATCCGTATATAATATAGTTAAAGCAAGTATAGGTTCGTTCGCAGGGACTAATTTGTTTTAAGTTTTTCGAATTAATAATACTGAGTATTTTGGGGGTTTTTTATCGTAACAAAAATTGCAAATAATTAAGAAAAAGTGATGATTAATTAAAATCGAATGAAAGATTAATGGATTAAATCAAATAATGAGAAAATATACTTGTTTGACACTTCACCTATTTTCCGTTAATTTTACGAAATCGTTTGTTTTTCCAACTTCTAAAATATAATAAAAGTCCTCCCGAATATTTTACCAACTTTAATTATCTTTAATTAATCTGTTCCTCCCGAATACAGTAATAACTATTAATAAGCAAGCAATAAGCAACAAGTCCGTTTTTAGTGATTTAACCTTATAGAGTTTCCTCCCGAATAACTCCTCTAATTATCAAGTCCTTCCGAATCTTAACAAATAGACTTACTCACTTAAATTTAATTACCTAAGTTGTGATTACTAAGTCCTCCCGAATCCTAGTAATTTTAAACCGATTATAGACCGACCGATTATTTCATACAACCTAATTAATCTATCTAGATTCCTCCCGAATACCTAGAATGTTGATTAAGCAAATTATATATAAACAACTCTGGTAATATACTAAAATTTAAGCAATTAAGGATCCACGATTAAACACAAAAACATAAACAATCGATAACGATAAATAAACTTCAAATAGGATCCGCGGTTCAAACAAGCATAATGGAAATTTAGCTACTCATGTTCAAGTCTAAAACAGCAAATAAAGTTACGAAAATCATACTGGAAAAATAGTTTAAAAGAGAACAAACGAAGAAATCGCTAAAACGAGTCGTGATCGCCGTTAGCCGAAAAGATGTCTTCCTAGCTTTAATCCTTGCTTCTAAACGTGTTTAACCAGCTCCAGGACTTTTAGAATGATAATTGTATGAATTCTGGACGTTTTAGCTCGGTATTTATAAGCAAAATCAAAGCGGAAAACGTATTCGACTCAAACTCGAAAACTGCTGAAACAGGTGACTACGGCGTCCTAGCCTTTAGGACGTCGCTGTTATTTTTTGTTTCAATTAATGCATCGTTGTTAACACATGTGCGACGTTGTTAATGCCACTGCGGCGTCCTAACGTCTTGTGCGTCGTCCTAACATATTTTTTACCATTTCTTCTCGTTTAACCTCGTTTCTTCCACCATTTCCACTTCCCGATCATGCAAACCTGTAAAATAGATAAAAACACTTTTCCACACGATTAAATGTAAAAACCTATCCTATCCATCATGTTTACTAGAAATGTGACCGAATATCGCATATAAATAACTATATAAATATGCGAAATCAATAATAAAGATAGAAGACGATTCGTATACCACTTATTGATTATCAAGGCAGTTTAAGTATTCATGATCGTCATTAATTGATGGACGTTCCCTATACCTGAAACTGGCCATATAAATACATAGTCTAAATCACTGTCGCCACTTAATCTCATCTAATCTTATCTCACTTCAACACACACACAAAAGCTCACACAGAGTTCATATACACTCACTCTCATCCTTAACCTTGATCACCCTAGGTTCGTCAAGAACTTGTTGGGTTTGCACTGTGATCATCACAGGAGATCCAAGATTGACATCACCTAACCTTCGTGTTTGACAATCTTTGCTCGAACATTGGCGCCCTCCGTGGGACTCGTTTTTTAAAGGGCGTTTCATTTTTCCAATTTTTTTTTTCTTTTTTCTAAGTAATCAACCGTTTCCATGGAGGCAACACATCCATCGCAGATCATTTCTTCAGCGCCAGAAATAACCACTATTGTGACTACCACTCCACCGGAAGCGGTGATAACTTCACCTGTTCTACCACAATGCCAGAATCATACGTGGATTCTGAGTGGACAGTGTCGGACCTAAGGTCAACACGAGGGTATCCCTCTTTAACTAGTCCCCTTTTTTCCACAAGGCTGGCGGGAACTAGTATGTTTACTTCACCACCACCAGTGACATCCATCCCTCCACTTCAGCCTCTTTTGTCCCACGGGACAAGCTCCTAGGCGGATGGCACGGATCTTGTAAGACAACCTGTTTCGATTGCTTCCCAGCCTGCTACTCAAGGGGTTCAGGAGGATCCCATTGTGGAACTGCTTAGAAGGTTGGCTCAGAGCACTCAGCCACCACCACCCCCACCACCACCTGCTTCGTCAGATCTGTTGTCACAGTTAGTGGAGGCATTGCGCCCAACGCCTCATCCAGCCAGTGGATCCGTTGTCACAACTCCTGGAGCGGCTAAGGCAACCAAGCACACACACCCCACCAACACCTATACCACAGGACACATCTAACGACATGCTCAGAGTGTTGCAAACCCTAGTGACAGCAGCAGTTCCACCCCGTGCAGCCACTATGCCTTTGTCAGTGCTTAGTTCAAAGTTCTGTGACTAGGTTGCGAGATTCCCACTCCCAGATAAGCAAAAAGTCCCGTCCGTTGTTGGTACTTACGACGGTACTCGTGATCCAGACGACCACCTTGCTCTGTTTGAACAGGCTATTATGACGGAGAAATGGTTAGACCCAGTCGCTTGCCACATGTTCCCTGGAACATTACAAGGTTTCGCTCGTGATTGGTTCGCTGACTTGCTTGAGAGGAGTATTCAAGATTTCGCAGATCTAAAACTCAGGTTTGTGACTCAATTTGTACAACAAAAGAAGCAACATAGAACTCATATAGAGGCTCATTTGATACGACAAAAAGAAGGAGAGGGGTTGCGTGCCTTTATCCAGCGATACACACAAGAATGCCAGAAGATCGCCATGTTACCAGAGAGTCAACAAATTTATGGCTTTACTCTTTCCCTACTTCCAGGACAACTTCAAGAAAAGTTAATCAAGAGAACTCCAGTCACTTTCAAAGAAGCCACTGACAGGGCATATGACTATCTAAGGTCAAAGGAAACTGTCTCCCTAACAAGAGAGGTAGGCGGCAAGTCATGGACCGACACTCGACGAGATGAAAGGAGCAACAGGAGGTTTGGCCCATACAATAAACATGCGTATGAGCCTGCTCTTAGCAAAACACCAAAAGCAATCTTGATAACAGAGCAGGTGTGCGCTACCTTCGCACCTCCACCCCAGATGGAGCATAGGTCAGGTACGAAAAACATGAAATAATACTGTGATTTCCATGAAGACCATGGACACGACACAAATGTATGTAGAGAGCTCAAAAGGGAAATCAGACGGGCTTTGGAAGAAGGCAAGCTCGAACAACTTGTTCTTGGCGCTAAGCAGCAAGCAAATAAAACTCCACCTAAGAAGAGTTATGCCTGGCAAAAGAAGGGGGAAGACACAGAACACCCCGGACCACCTGATGGCCATGTCTTCATGATACATGGGGGAGCCAATATGAACTGACCTATCAAGGTGCAATCGTCTTTACTATCATTTTTTCATTTATGTTTTCAATAAATGTTTCCAAGCACATGGAATGTCATGGTCATGTATGAATCTGACAATAAATGCATTTGGTCTGATCTTGTATCCCAATATTATCGCACAATATCATTTTTCTATGGTATTTACATAAACAAATAAATATTGAAGTAAGGATTCAATACAAAAAGCATACGACCACAATAGACATCTCAGTCTAAAGCCAAACATGCACTTTCATTACGTACAATGTTCCAACTTGAACATGCATGTGCGCGTACACAACTAAGAACATAGTTCAATACAACATGTATGAAGCCAAGAAAGACAACCTTGTCTGGCCAAATAACATACAATCATATTCGTCTTTTAATCTACTTGATAAAAGATAAGCACTTCTCACTGGGAAGCGACAATCCTCGCGAGTAAACAAAGTAAAGGTTAACCAACAAAAGTGCCATTGGCACAGTGTCACAGGCACAATATGAAACATACATCAGCGATACCCAAATCTACCTATGTCATTGGCATGCAAAGGAACCATGGGCCCTCAAGAAAGTGTCATACGTACAACCAAATATACACACTGTCATGTACAACCAAGACGGTGTCATGGATACAACATCCATTAAAAAAAAAAAAAAATGTGTTATTGGCTTGATCATTTAATAAAACATTATTTTTCAAAGCAAAGCAATGGACAAGCAAGTACGTACTGTAAGGTAACAAGCAACCCAGTTAAACCTGCAACAAGACATACAATTACAGTTAGCAAGGAGTTAATTATTTAGACGCCATCTTTATTTACAACTTCTAAAAAGGGGTGCCCATGTTTGAAAAAATTGGATGACCAAGGATACAATGTGTGACCCGGTTCTTTATACAGAACATAGTTACATTGTGAGGGAAGGGACCCAAGGAAAATTATTAACAACTCACCGTCGGTCCACTCACTCACCGACGGTCATCACCTAGCCCCGGTCCACTGAAACCGCTGGCCAAGGAAATGGTACCGCCGGTCATAGGGATTACCTAGGCGGTCAAACGTCGGCGGTCCAAAAAGGTACCGCCGGTCCAAAAAGGTACCGCCGGTCCAAAAAAGGCTAGGCGGTCAAATGCTAGGGCGGGCAAATGTCGCGGTCACAAACCAGTCAACAAATGGTACCACCGGTCAAAAGGATAGACGGTCAAATGCAAGCGCGGTCCATTGAAACCACTGGTCGTGACTAACGGCTACCATCGGTCCAAGGTGACACCGGCTACCGCTGGTCCAATGTCATACCGGCTAACCGTCGGTTCGAAGGGGATATAGTCGGTTGAAGGGTATACCGCCGGTATCGGATCCGAGGTACCAATGCTTATCGCCGGTACCAAGGCTGCCGGTACCAAGACTTACCAAAGTCTAGCACCAAAGTCCTGTATCCTATACTTTTAGACTCTTTGTTTCAATAAAGGAAGAAACATTTTTTCTTTTGTGCAGCCGGTACCAAGGCTTACCAAAGTCTAGCACCAAAGTCCTATATCCTAACATATTAAACATACATTCCAATGAATACATGCATGGACCAAAAGTTACCGCCGGTCTAAAGGTGCCGCCAGTCTAAGGTACAACCGGTCTAAAGGTACGCCGGTCCGTCGCCTGCTCTCAAAAAAAAAAAAAAAACACAAAAAAAAAAAATAACTTACGAGTACTGATAGTTACGACTTGCAACATGTCGTTTTGGAAAATCCTAACTCGGGGGCATGATGAGGTTAGTAAGGAACGAAGCCCAAGTTGTCCGCGGCTGTCGCGGCTGTCAAGCTATGTCAGCGCCTGTCAAAGCTATGTCAGCGCCTGTCAAAGCTATGTCAGCGCCTGTCAAAGTCAAGCTATGACAGCGCCTGTAAAAGTCAAGCTAGGCCTGTCAAAGTCAAGCGGACCACGTCTGTCAAGCGGACCGCGTCTGTCAAGCGGACCGCGTCTGTCAAGCGGACCGCGTCTGTCAAGCGGACCGCGTCTGTCATGCGGACCGCGTCTGTCAAGCGGACCGCGTCTGTCAAGCGGACCGCGTCTGTCAAACCGCTTGTCCAAGTTGACTGCGTATGTGACTGCTTTATTGTCGTCATAATAATAAGACGTTACATATATTAATGATTAAGACCGTTCAAGTATTCATGATCATCATTAATGATTAACGTTCCATATACTTGACATTGGCCATATAAATACATGGTCCAAATCATTGTTGAGACGGACTTATCTCATCTCATCTGATCTCAACTCACTTACTGAAGCATAAAAACAGAGTTCATATACTCTCATTCTCATCCTCAACCTTGATCACCCTAGGTTCGTCAAGAACTTGGTGGGTTTGCACTGTGATCATCACATGAGATCAAAGGTTGATATCACCTAACCTTTGTGTTTGACAATCTCTGTTCGAACATTGGCCGGCCTAAAAAAAAAAAGGTTTACGACTGGTGATAGTTACGACTTGCAAACTGTTGCTTTGGCAAATCCTAACTCGGGGGCATGATGAGGTTAGTAAGGATTACAACCAAGCCCAGGCAGGCTGTCAAACTGTGAGCGCCTGTCAAGCTGTCAGCGCTTGTAAAGATTGTGTGAAGCTATGTCAGCGCATGTCAAGGTCAAGCTATGTAGCGCCTGTCAAGGTCAAGCTATGTAGCGCCTGCCAAAGTCAAGCTATGTCAGCGCTTGTCAAGGTCAAGCTATGTCAGCGCCTGTCAAGGTCAAGCTATGTAGCGCCTGTCAAGGTCAATCTATGTAGCGCCTGCCAAGGTCAAGCTATGTAGCGCCTGTCAAGGTCAAGCTATGTAGCGCCCGCCAAGGTCAAGCTATGTCAGCGCCTGTCAAGGTCAAGCTATGTCAGCGCCTGTCAAGGTCAAGCTATGTAGCGCCTGTCAAGGTCAAGCTATGTAGCGCCTGCCATTGAGCAAGATATGATCGCCTGTCAATATTGTACCGCCTGTATGCCATCGCCTGACAGGCTGTCATCACCTATCAGTCGACTGACAGGCTGTCATCGCCTGTCTGTCATCGCCTGTCAGGTGGTCGACATATGTCATCACTTGCCAAGTACCGCCTGTCAGGTTGTCAACGCTTTTCTTACCAAGTACTTGCTCTTGTCTTGGACCACAGACATAATGACGCTTGACAACCACTTTACTACTGTCGTAATAGTGAGACGTCGCATCTTAACAATAATAAAGATAGAAGACAATTCGTATACCACTGATTGATTATCAAGGCAGTTTAAGTATTCATGATCGTCATTAATTGATGGACGTTCCCTATACTTGAAACTGGCCATATAAATACATAGTCTAAATCATTGTCGACACTTAATCTCATCTAATCTTATCTCACTTCAACACACACACAAAAGCTCACACAGAGTTCATATACACTCACTCTCATCCTTAAACTTGATCACCCTAGGTTCGTCAAGAACTTGTTGGGTTTGCAATGTGATCATCACAGGAGATCCAAGGTTGACATCACCTAACCTTCGTGTTTGACAATCTTTGCTAGAACAATTTTCATTTTACATATGATGAAACAAATCTTGGGCATAACCGACGTTCTTTGTCAAGGTTTACAACAAAAGTCTCAAGAGATCATAAGTGCAATTAAAATGGTTTCTAAAAAAAGGAACCTGGTTAAACACCTTAGAGATTACGAATGGGAGTCTTTTCTTCAAGATATTGTTCAGTTTTGCAAGAAGCATGATATTATTGTTCCCGAATTCAATTCTCCTTATTTTGAAGAGAGAAGCGTTAGGAATCAGGATCATATTACTAAAGAGCATCACTACCATTTTGATATTTTTAATGAAACGATAAATTTCCAGTTGGAAGAAATTGATACGAGATTCAGTGAGAGAATTGTGGAACTTTTAGAACTTAGTTCTGCTTTGGATCCAATAGAGGGATATAAATCATTCAACTTGAATGATATTCTAGAGCTTGCAAAGAAATATTATTCGTTTGATTTCACAGAACAAGAAATAGATAGTTTAAAATTTCAATTGAAGCACTTTGAAGCCTGCGTGAAGGACCATCATTTGTTAAAAAAAACTGTCATCTGTTGCAGAATTATGTCAAGTATTAACGGAGACAGGAAAAGCAAGTCATTATTATCTTGTTGACAGACTAATACGACTCGTATTGACGCTTCCGGTGTCTACTGCAAGCGTTGAGCGTGCATTTTCAGCAATGAAGATTGTAAAGAACAGACTTCGTAATAGAATGGATTATGACTTTCTTTTTGATAATCTAGTTCTTTATATTGAGAAAGAGATATTTGAGACATTTACTTTAGACTCTCTTGTAGATGATTTTAATGATTTAAGAGACCGACGTGTCCAATTGCAACGTTGACAAATTTTATTGTAAGATTATTAACATTTATCATCCTATTATTTAGAAATATTTTTTTTTGCCCGTCCCATATATAATTTCTGGCTACCCCACTGTTTGTTACCAGGGTGAGTTTGTTTCGTTGGTTTGTGTGTCAAAGGTGAGTTACTCACCTTGGGTGAGTTTGAAATAGGTGGGGCCCACAATTGTTTTAAACCATTGCATGATTTAAAAATAAAAAAAACTTTTTTAAACCCCACTTTTTACCTATAAATACCCACTAACTCAACCATTTTTAAACATATATCTTCCAAATTCATACAATATCTAAAACTTTCATACTTTCTTCAAAAAAATGTCTAACCAAAACACTCCCCGACCCAACAAACGTTAACCAAGAACCCTCAACCGGAGCAATCCACCGACACCCGACGACACTTTTAATCTACCAAACCCCTCACCGAACGTGAACCCGACCTTATTACGACCTTACCCAAACCAACCTTACCGAAACCCGGTGCCGGCATCGGAACAACGTGGCTTTCAATCTTTTAAGATGCAAACAAACACGTTTACTGATTATGCGTCCCAACCTCCCTCGTGGCCATTCAGTCACCCAGACTATCTCTCGCAACCTCAAACGGGTGGTTCATCATCACATCCACAAACTGATCCACCTAGGTCTCCGATTCATGCATTTAATCTCGGAGATGGCTACTCGCCTCAGTTTTCTGAATCTTATCAAGAGAACACCGGTTATTGGCAAAGTTAGCAGGGAAGTCAGTAAGAAATTGTTTAAGAAACTTAGCAAGAAGACGTTGCCACCTCACCAGCGAAGCCGGAGAAGAGAGCATCTCGCGCCCTCCGAAAGAAGGTGGATACCCAAAGTTCGTCCCGACAAACTGCGTGGACAGAACACGAAGAAGTCGCGTTATGTAATGGTTGACGTTCTGTTTCTGATGTCAGTGCAAATGGTAATACGAAGATGATAGAAGGCATGTGGACTGAGATTTTAAACTACATAGAAAGCAAAACAGGAATGGAAGGTCGTCGGACTTAGGATATGGTGGTGGGAAAATGGAAACAGATTCGACCTGTCGTGTCGCGATTTGCAGGAGTATACAGTAACGTGATACGTACGACTACTAGTGGAGCGTCATATGAAGATTACGTTCAAAAGGTGATGACGATCTACCATAGTGAAGTTGGAAATCCGTTTAGATATCGGCATTGTTGGGAGGTTTTGAAACACAATCCGAAATTTCAAAATGTTGAGCCTCTAGATTTCAGCCAACCCTCTCAGGGAAGCAACAAGAAGCACAAGTCATCTGGTTCTAGTTCGTTCAACACAGAGTCTGGAGACGCCAGATTTAATCTGAATACTATTGTTGACGACGATGATGAGGTGGCCGAAGTTCCACCACCACCGACAGGGACGGACAAAGCAAAAGCTGCGTCGAAAAATATATACAAATCAAAGAAAGGGAGGTTGATGGTAACTGAGATCTCAGCTGTTGAGATTGCATATCGGGATAAATATATACAAATCAAAGAAAGGGAGGTTGTTGTTGCGGAGTATAGAGCCGAACAAGAAGACATGAAGCTATATTTCCAAGACTACGATTACATGACCGGGAACGAGCGAGCGGCATGGGAATCATTTTGGACAAGGCTCAAAGAAAAGTATAACTGGGAGTTTTAGTTTACGTTTATCTATGTATCGTTTACGTTTTAACTTATCTATGTTTCGTTTAAGTTTTTAATTTCTCTATGTATCGTTTTTAACGTTTGAATAAAAGTTTTAAATTTCGTTAGCAATTTTTTTTCGTATGTTTACGTTTACGTAAATATTTATTTTTTTAGTTTATAAATAATAATACTTAAATGAAAAAGGCAAGGTGAGTTGGGGGTGAGTTTGTGTTAAAAGTGACCGCGATGAGTGCGTGGTGAGTCTTATTTCCTGAGTAAGGTGAGTTTGTTTTCTGAAGAGAGAAAGCTGACGTGACAGGAAAAGTTGGTGTGAGTTGCTCTTCTTATACCGTTTAGCCTATTATCCAATGTTTTGTCACTCAAAATAGTACAACATTCAATTGTCAAGTGACTAAACATAAGGGTAGACAAATAAATGATAACAAAACAATTTAAGTGGTCTTTACTTGTGTTGATGGTCATAATGCATTTTCCTATAAACATTAAGTTTTAATGTAAAATATATATGAAAATGTGGTATACAAAATACAAAAAGTAGTATATTTACCTCTTCTTAAAAATTTTGAAGTCCCTGTCCATATAATCTTTCATAGATAGCGTTGATTTCCCACTTACAGTTATGATCGCTTCGATAGAAGAAACAACACAATGTTTCAATTGGTCAATAAAAAGGATAGGACTTTTGTTTGGTTGTTTTAAAATATTACTTAGATTTTTAACCACGAAGTTATATAAAGTAAATAAAAGAAAAATGAAAGTGGTTTATTTATATATAGCCACACATATAATGTTTTTTGCAATTTTAAATTACAATTGTATAAGAATGAATCATTTTTCTCAAAAATTGTATATAGAAGATTATGATCAAAGATAATTATGATAAAAACAATGATAACGAAGATACGTCTTGAAGAGTATTATTGTCATCATCTTCTCCAACTTCAACTTTTTGTTCTAATTAGTTTTGGTTTTCAAGATCATTTTTGATAGTTTTTATTCTAAATGTCTTCCTCTAGTTGTTTAAGAAAATATTGTATATTTGTTTAGATGTTATGATTATACCCCATTTGAGGATTCATTTGTAATATATGTCACACCCCGCTAAAGCGGAAACACGAGATGTGAAGAGCAAAGAATCATTCCACGGGTTATACAAAATTCAACGGTCCAAGTTATTTAGATTAAAAATGGAAAAGTACTAAAGTTCAAAAGATACAACCAAGATTCAATGTTAAGACAACAGTACAATAATAAAATATTTCTAATAAAAATTCCCAAAAGATAAAAGGTCTCATTCCCGGATTACACTTCACATAACTGGCTTGACTCGCCTGAGCAATGCACTTCATAACTTACGGTTAGTTCCTGAAACATGAGATAAAGTGTCAACTACGAAAACGTAGTGAGTGAGTTACAGTTTATAAGTTGACCATAGGTTTCTAATAAAAGTTCGACAAGTATATATATAAGTACAAAGTTTTCCAAAAGAAGTAAGCGGATAAGCAATCGCTTAAAGGTAGTTTATATACTGTCGTAATAGTTCAAGTCAAGAGTTTAATGTTCGTAAAAGTTCGAGACAAGTTCAAAGTTCAAGTCGCGTAGCAAGCGGTAAAATTGCGTAGTCATTACCTCAGCGGTGGATTAATCCACATGTGTAAGACCAATGGTAAGTAAGCATATGCGTAAATAATAAAGACTAATGATCCTCGAGTTGTACCAACCACTAAGCTTAATATAACGTAAGATTTGCACACTAATCCGATTTCTGGTCAAGCACACGCCCCTAGTTCCAGTCTAAAGATCTAGTTCGTGAGAACTTAGTAATATGTACCCAGGTTGCTACCCTTAAGTAAGGAGTGACCTCTCCTAAGTATCGATACCCATATTTACTAACGGCTATTGTTAATAGTGTGAAGGGGGTAGTTTCTAAAAGAGTACGGGGCACTTTGTCCGTCCTGTTTCAAAAGATTGGTCGTTTGTACTTACGGCGTTTATATTCTCACCTAGGGTTTGCTCCAAATACAATCAAGCTATCATCGTCTAATCAAATATCCAAAAAGGAAAACCTAAGTAGTCTAAAGTAAGCCAATTAGGACAGATGATATCGTCTACGCATATTAGTTCGCAAAGTTCCAAAATAGTCCAATAGTTCTTAAAGGTTCCAAAAGCCGTACTGTTGCAAAGTTCGTAAAAGTTTCCAAAACGTTTCGCAATAGGTGTACAAGTTCATAAAAGTAGTAGAGGTTCATAAAAGTAGTAGAGATTCAAAAGAGTTTCAAAGACAATTAACTCATAAGCATTGTTCGCAAGTTTAAGTGCACAAAACAGTTTCACAAGCAAAAGTATCGTTCAAAAAGGTTTGATCTCATGTTTCCCCCAAAAAGAGTACTTAAAATGTAAGAGTAGAGAGGGGTGTAACTCACGGATTGCGAAGACAAAGGAACTCGGAAATAGGTCGGAGCGGGAGCCGGGAATCACGGGACGCCTAATAATACCAAGGTAGTCCAAATGTTATTATCTTGTCATGTTTTATACTTAAGATAATATAAATAAGTTTTTAATTAAGCTTTAAGTGTCAAGGTTAAGTATTGTCCAAAATAGTCTCAAAACGGTGAAAGTTACGTTTTTGTCCAAAATCCGATCTTTAACGTTTATTGTTATCTTGTTATGAGTAATTTGGTCGCTGAAGTGGTGCGCATTTTCCTAATGAAATTTGGTCAGCGTTTCCGCTCCCAAATTTCATATCCAAAATACAATTTCACTTCCGCTTACAAAATCACCTACAACACGATTTCTTATTAACCAAGTCCAATTCAAGTCCAAATAGTCCATCAAAAGTCACCAATATTTTAGTTTATTCAAACTCAGTCCCACGATGAAAGTTACGGAAAGTCAGCAAGTCAAACAGGTTCAAAACGTCAAAAATAAAGCATTTCGGGAAATCTGGTCAGGCATGTGCGCCGTTGTGACCACTGGGACGGCGCACAGAAACCAGATTTCCACCTGCTGCGTCGTCCTGGTCATAGGGACGGCGCACAGGTCGTGTTATCTTGATTTTTCGAGCAAAACGATTATTTTAGCCACGGACTTCGACATGCAAAAGGTCTAGACTTAATAAAAATTCATTTCCAGTGTTTCTAAAGTATTTTTATCCACAAAAACATAGATCTAAATACTATTTCAGTTAAAAATCGTTTTTGTACATAAAACGTTATATATCTTTGTAAAAACTCAGTTTAAACCATTAGATCTTACATGCAAGAGTTTGTTTATGTAAAAATAGTAAAATGACAGAAATCTACCGGAGGAAAAAGCTTGGATGATGATTCGGTGGTGTTTTGAGCTCCAAAATCTTTACAAAAATAGTCCTTAGCCGAATAGTTTTGGTTCCTTTTGCTTCCTTGATGTTTCTAAACGATTTGGATGGATGAAAATAGTGTTTTAGGGCTGTGATTTACTAGAAATGATGAAGGTTTAGAGAGAGTTTTTGAGGAAGGTGTGTGTTTTTATGTTTTTGGTTTTATGAAAAGAACAATAATGAAAAGAAAATAAAGAAAAGTAGTAATGGTTGCCTTGGGACTGCTATGTAGCAGTAAATGATGGTTAATAGTCGTTGGTGATTGGTTTGAAAGTTGGAGAATCGAGACATGCAATATTTTGAAATATTTTCGGAGTTAGTCCCTCCAGGACGGCGCACAAGGCCTCTGTGCGTCGTCATGGACCTGTTTTGTAACAATTTTTGAGTTTTTGTTGTTTTTGTGTAATTGTTTTGTTGGGCCTTTTCGTTAACTAAAGTTTTAAAGTATGGTACATTATGAACTTAGGAAAGTTCATTAGGTGTTTTATTGGTATTAGGACTTATATAAATTGATTCCGGTTGTGATTCCGACACTAGTGCGTTTCCGGTAAAGGTTCAATTTAAAGACACAATAGACAAAATGAGAGACATAGGACGTAAAGAGCACCTGAAATTTGACGGTTGTCACATTCTCCCCGGGTTGAAAGGAATTTCGTCCCGAAATTTAGTTCGTCTCATGGGGAAGAAGTGCCGTCGGATCAAGGTGGATTCTCCTGACGGTTTCGGTCCCTGCGTCTTCACGCGGTTTTGGGACTACGTCGGGGGTTCCTCCGAACTTAGTGATGGGGACACGGTTCTGTCTGGGTTGTTTGACCTTGGAGTCAACAACTTAAGCGGTTCATCAAAGAATTTGGGTTTGGCACCGATCTTGACCTTGTCTAGAGGGATGACGTCGGTCTTATCCGATGAACACTTTCAAACGTGAGGTAAGAAACATATTTTGAACGTTTGGAGGGATCTGGGGAGTTGATGGCGGTAAACAATCGGATCGGCAAGTCCTAAGACTTGGTCTGGACCGGTGTACCTAGGGATCAATTTGCCCCGTTTTCCAGGAGCAGGCTACTCCTTCCCATGGCGATATCTTGGGAAGTACTCTATCTCCACCTTGGGACTCGAGGGGTGTTCCTCTGGTTGGTTACGTGGCTCTTCTGCCGGGTATGAGATTTTTCCAGTCCTTCCCGGATAAAGGGAGGCGTTGGACCTTGCAAGTTGTCGATCGTTGGCTCTAGCCAACAGAGTGGTGACCGACACTTGCGTCCGTATAGGGTTTCGAAGGGTGCGCACTTGATGCTAGTGTGGTAGCCGTTCTCATAGGTGGAATCGACCAAGGGGAGGTGAGTATCTCGACTTCCTACGAAGGCAACTATACACGCTCTCAGCATCTCTTTCAGACGTTTGGATCGTCCTTTCATTTTGATCATTGGTCGGAGGGTGGTGTGCAGTGATGAAGCCTAGTCGCGTCCCCAGCGAGTTGTGAAGGATATCTCATTGTTGGGATGTGGATCGACCATTCTTATCGGAGATGATGGAGATTGGTGTCCCGTGACCGGAGACAATCTCGCTGATGCAGATTTGGTGGGGGGGGGGGGGGGGGGGGTGTCGATATGGCGCCTTGACCTTGGAGTGAGCAAGGCTCTTGGCTATAGGCAAGGCGATATCCTTTAGTGCCCGTCCACCGACATTATTCTCGGGGATCCTGGTACAACAAGTCTGATCCCGGACGGAGGGAATGTCGAGGACGGTGGTCCTTGCCAACGGAGTTTGTGAAGATTCTCGGATTTCATGATCGGCCTTTGACGTAGTGGATTACGTCTGTTCTGGGTTCGACTTTCCTTCCTGGTTGAACATATGGACAAGGAAATGTACTTCTCGGAGCCTAAATACACGTTTCGAGAATTTGGCGTATAGTTTCCGATTTCTGAGGAGCTCTGGATCGGCTTAGAATGTTTCGCAGGGTCTGATGTGTAAAATCTAGTCTTAAAATTAACCTACTATTTAACGCAATTACACACTTTTAGGCAGTGGACCTATCCGTATATAATATAGTTTTAAGCAAGTACAGGTTCGTTCGCAGGGACTAATTTGTTTTAATATTTCGAATAAATAATATTGAGTATTTGTGGGGGTTTTTATCGTAACACAGGATTGCAAATAATTGAGAAAAAGTGATGATTAATTAAAATCGAACGAAAGAGTAATGATTTAATCAAATAATGAGAAAGTATACTTGTTTGACAATTCACCTATTTTCCGTTTAAAGTTACGAAATCGATTGTTTTCAAACTTCTAAGATATAATAATAGTCCTCCCGAATCTTTTACTAACTTTAATTATCTCTAATTACCTCGTTCCTCCCGAATACAATAAAATTATTAATAACTAAGCAATAAGTAACAAGTCCGTTTTTAATGATTTAACCTTACAGAGTTTCCTCCCGAATAACTCCTCTAACTATCAAGTCCTTCCGAATCTTAATACTTAGACCTACTCACTTAAATTTAATTACCTACGTTGTTATTACTAAGTCCTCCCGAATCTTAATAATTTTAAATCGATTATAGACCGATCGATTACTTCATATAACTTGTTAATTCTATCTAGATTCCTCCCGAATACCTAGAATATTGACTAGTCAAATTATATATAAACAACTTTGATAATATACTAAAATTTAAGCAAATAAGGATCAACGGTTAAACTCAAAAACACAAACAATCGAAAAACGTTAATTAAACTTCAAATAGGATCCGTTGTTCAAACAAGCATAATGAAAGTTTAGCTCCTCATAACTAGGTCTGAAAAAGCAAATAAAGTCATGGAAATAATACTGGAATAAAAGTCTAAAAAGGAAAGACACAAACAAAGAATTCGACAAAACGTTTCGTGACCGCCGTTAGCCGAAAATATGATCTTCCTAGCTTGAACCTTGCTTCTAAACGTAATAACCAGCTCCAGAGACTTAGAATAATAATTGAATGAATTTCTGGACGGATTTGGTATTGTATTTATAGGCAAAAGCAAAGTGGAAAACGTATTCGACTCGAATTACACCTTCTTGTATTTATCAGATAGGTGCGCAGCACCGGGTTAATTCCCGTGTCCAAATCCAACTGAAATTCCTCGGTGCGCATCACCCATACGTCTGGTGCGCAGCACCTGTTTACTTTTCCGTCATATCGTCATTTGAGCTCATTTCTTCACTCCTTTCCGCTTCCCGGTCATGTAAACCTGTAAAATAGATAAAAACACTTTTCCACACGATTAAATGTAAAAACCTATCATATCCATCATGTTTACTATGAAATACGACACAATATCGCATAGAAATATCTATATAAATATGCGATATCAAATTCCCCCAAACTTGCCTTTTTGCTTTCCCTCAAGCAAAAACTGTTTTAAAATTAATTATCAAAGCCAAAAATAACATAACCAAACACCTCACGATTTTTATGGAAGTAAAATCACACAATCTCTCAAACTAATCTAAAAGGGTGTGTAAAATATCTCTGTAGAATCGCTCAATTGCTCAGTCATGGTGAATATTCTATCATAGGCTTGATAAAGTATCAAATCTCCACCACTAGAGTCTAAGTACAACTAAACGGGGAATTTTATTCGGGTTATAATGTACAGGTAAAGACATGTGAAAATATATAAGATGGAGTGTAAATGGGTTAAATAAAGGTTAGATTAAATCCGAACTAACTAAAATCTTTCACAAACTGGATTGCTCAATTTTTCTTTAACTTATACTTTCTTCTCCGAATATACAAATCTTGTATATAATACACGACTCAAAATACACTATTTCTCTTAAACTATACAACTAATTTTTTTTTCGCTTTTCTGTTTTTCCGATTTTTTTTTTTTTCACCTTTTTTTTTTTTCTTCTTTCAGCCTAGTACATGCCTTACAAAATAATTTTTTTCTCGTGGTAAGTACACATGCTCAAAAGGCTAATAATCACCTATACATATATATATATATTTTCTACTATTTCTCCAAATACAATAATAATACAAGGCAATAATAATTGGTACTTTTCTTCCATGCCTTAACAACTCTAACTTTATATAATACATAATAGCAATCAATAATCTCAGTTCGGACTTAATCTAAAAAGAAACGAAAATAAGGCGAGTGTACAAAATAATATAATAGTGTTTAGAAACGAAACGGTTTAGGCGCAAATTGGTTTAACTAGAGTTTCTAACACTAAAAGTAAGTGTTACAAGGGTTAGGCGGAAAACATATAAAAAGAAACGAAAAGGTGGCTAACAAATGGGTTAATCCTAAGTGCCCCTATCATTGTACCAAATCACACTAAGTTACCCTAATGCAATTTCTCATACGTGGTCTCGAAATGTATAACAATGTCAAGTTCTAAAGTCATCCCCATCGGCACACTCAAAGAAATGAATAAGTAGCATTAAAAATAAATGCTTTCAATAGGCTCAAAAATCTCACTATTTTCTCGAGTGGGGTAAAAAATGCGTCTGGTTATGCTTAAATTTTAAGGTATTTTTCAATTTTTTTGGATTTTCTGTTTTTTTCTGACTCAAAATGTACAAAAATAACACAATTCAACACGATGGAAACTAAGCTAAGGGTCAGAAAATAAAATGTAAAATTTCCCGATGACCCCCCCAAACTTAAGTAAGACATTGTTCCTAATGTGTTTACGACTCAAAACTAAGGGAAATTATACAAAAACTATCCTAAAAAAAATAATACAAAAATAATACAAAAATAAAAGAAAGGTAGAAAGTATATAACCCGTTTGCGTAAATATGGCGTTGAAAAGCGGTTTGCTGAACTGAATGCCATGCTTATGAACGCGTGCTGAACTTACTGCCAGTCTTAGAAACTAGAATATACACAACCACACATGTTAGTAAAATAGGAATAATACAAATTACGACGAAAAATAAGAATAAAAATAGTCATACTATTTCTTCTAATAAGAAATAGTAAATGGTAAACAATAAGTTCATACAAAATACATCAAAATACATGAAAAATACAAACTACTCGTCATCACTGTCATCATGATCCTCTTGCTGGGGTGCTGGGTGGTACCCGGGATATGGCTCAGGGTAATAGTAAGCCGGTGCAGCAAACGGAGGATATGGAGCGGAATGCTGCTGCTGGTATATGTACTCCCAGGATGACTGGTATCTATCATGAAAATACTACGCTCGGTGCTGGAAATGGTCCCATCGTCGATCCGACTGTTCATCGTTGAACTCGAGCCTGTGTAACCCAGCTAGTACCTGATCCTGAAACTCCCTCTGTGGCAGAGCTGCCCGTGGCCTCGAGAGTGGAGCTGGAGCTGGACCCTCCTCAATTGGACCGAATGGTGCCAAACGCCCTCCGGCTGGGTGAAGAATCCCAACTCGGAGCAAATCAGCCTGCCCATAAACCTTGCAACGAACCGGTGCGGAACACATCTGGATGTTGGCATGAGTAGCCAGGCCTAAAGATCGGGCAATGCGGGTGATGAAGTGCCCGCAAAGCATCTTACTCGCACCTGTTTGCCCCTCCCCCTTATCCGACATGTGCCTCGCTAACGTCCACGGGACGTTAGCAAACCGGGCGGGGTCACGATGACTGAAAATATGCAACAACCACAAGTCCTCGCCGTAACATTTGTCATGGTGGGTGTCACGGTGGAGGAATGAATACGTGAGCATCTTGTGTAAGAGCCGCAACATGGGGTCCCGAATATCCTTGGCTCGGCTGGAGTTGGAGTGATGCTCCATCCGCCCTGACAAAGCATACCAGGCCTCATTGGCCCCAAATCCCATAGAATCTCTCTCCGCATTCGAGAGATATGCCCGCATCAAAGCCTCATTACCTGCCTCAGCATTGGTAAACAAACCAGTCAGTCTACCAAACTCAATAACAGATACCTGGTGGTCCTCGCCGCCTAAGCGGAAGGATATCAGAGGAGCCGTCAAGAAAGTCTCGTCAGTGGACTCCCTTGAAACCTCCAGAGAGCAATAGAACTCTAGCATCCACTCTCTGAATGTCGGCTCATCGGTCTTCCATGCTCTCCCCCAGACTGGAATGTGACGCTGTGCAGAGTGACTATGGGTAGTCATGAACTCGCTCAAATCAACACGAATACCGGTCAAGTATTCCCAGTCCATGGTACGGGGGGCAGCAACTGCACGGCCCCGTAAAGCAGCAAGTTTGTTGTTGAGTCTGATCCTGCGGTCTGCTGAGCATCCCGGCCAGTGTAACCATGGATGGCTTTCGGGTGCCATTATCGCCGCGTTGAGGGTGGCTAGGGATTGTGGCCGAGGCCTCCGGCTGCCCTCTCCGCCTTCCACGGCTACTCTCTTTCCCTGCACACACAAACATTAATACAAACAGCAAAGAACACGTTAATCACACGAGAAAAGGACGACCAGCAGCCGGAAAATGGTCGGTGCCGCGCACCAGGCGGCGGTGTTGCGCACCGGCAGCTTTTTCCGGCCAAAATCCGGTCACAACCGGTCGAATCCCTTAAACAAAGCCTCAAACCTGGTTAATTCAACAATCCTAACCCTATTATGCAATCAATTTCATATTTTAGGACGAATTAAAGAAAACCTATAAATTTCCCCAAATCAATTTAACCTAATTAAATCGAAAATTGAAAGTAATAAAGAGTGTAGGGAGAAGAAACATACTCGTCGATTCATATTCAGTAGTTAAAACGAGAAAAAACAAGCAAGATTCGAGTATTATGAGAGTGTGTTGTGTGTATGCTGTCGCCGATGTTGTTCTTTAATATGTGTGTGTGTGTGTATAATAATAACAGCAATAATATAACCTGGTACAGAAGCTAGGTGCGCAGCACCAAGAGGGGGGGTGCTGCGCACCGAGCATTTTTCTTTTTGGATTTTTTTCATTTTTCGATTTTTTTGTATTTTCTGGTGTTTTCTCGGTACCTAACTAAACAAATATGCGAAATAAAAATGTTAAAAAGTTCTAAAAATAAAAAGAAAAATAAAAATAAAAATAAAAATAAAGAAAAGAAAAGAAACAAACTCGGGTTGCCTCCCGAGAAGCGCTAATTTTTCGACCGAGTCGTTAGCTTGACTCGATATGCCTCTTTATTAGGCGTTGATGGAATAGAATCCATCCTCAATCATCATTCCGTTTTCATCATCTTATTCATGGTATAGTTTGACTCGTTGCCCAGAGACTATGAAGGGTTCTCCGCCTTCTTTCCACAACTCGACATAGCCGGACGCATAAGCCTGTTTGACGGTGTACGGTCTTGTCCACTTCGAGCGTAATTTAGGGGCCTTGAATTTGTACTTAGATTGAAATAAAAGTACTTTATCGCCCGCCTTGAACTCTTTCCTACGAATTTTTCGGTCATGGAACTCCTTAGTTCTCTCCTTGTAAAGGCGGGAACTTTCGTAGGCCTGTAACCGTAACTCGTCCATTTCATGGAGTTGTAGGATAAATCCCTCGCTAAATCCATATCAATGTTGCATGTCCTCAAGGCCCAGTATGCCTTATGCTCTATTTCGACCGGAAGGTGACACGTTTTCCCGTAGAGTAGTCGATACGGGGTGGTTCCAATTGGCGTTTTGTATGCCGTCCTGAATGCCCACAGTGCGTCCTCCAGTTTCTTTGACCATTGGTTGGGATTGTTGTTGACCGTCTTTTCCAAAATTCTTTTGAGTGCGCGGTTTGTATTTTCCACTTGCCCGCTCGTTTGAGGATGATACGAAGTCGCAAATCGGTGATTTACTCCGTATCTTTTCAAGACTTTTGCAAGCTGAGGGTTGGCGAAGTGGCTTCCTCGATCACTGATTAATGCCTTTGGCACTCCAAACCTGCAAAACAAACTTTTAAGAAAATCAACAACCACGTTAGCGTTGTTAGTCGGTAATGCTTTAGCTTCAACCCATTTAGAAACATAATCTACAGCAACTAGAATATAAATATTTCTGTTTGAGGGTTTGAAAGGGCCCATAAAGTCGATTCCCCAGATATCTAAAACTTCACAAACTTGGATCCCTTGCTGTGGCATTTCGTCCCGCTTCATAATATTCCCTTGGCGTTGGCATCCATCACAGGTGTTCACGAGTGTATAAGCCTCCCTGAAAATTGTTGGCCAATAGAAACCTGCATCATAAACCTTTTTCCCAGTGACCGTTGGTCCGTAATGTCCTCCGGTGGGTCCATGATGGCATTCGTCCAAAATCTTCAGCGTTTATTCTCCGTATACACATTTGCGCACCATTCCATTAGCACATCTACGGAACAAGTATGGCGAGTCCCAGTAGTAGTA
>CAJVGC010000582.1:25630241-25657181 GCA_910822075.1 Senecio squalidus
AATCTTTTACTAACTTTAATTATCTCTAATTACCTCGTTCCTCCCGAATACAGTAATAAATATTAATAACTAAGCAATAAGTAACAAGTCCGTTTTTAATGAGTTAACATTATAGAGTTTCCTCCCGAATAACTCCTCTAACTATCAAGTCCTTCCGAATCTTAATACTTAGACCTACTCACTTAAATTTAATTACCTACGTTGTTATTACTAAGTCCTCCCGAATCTTAATAATTTTAAATCGATTATAGACCGATCGATTACTTCATATAACTTGTTAAATCTATCTAGATTCCTCCCGAATACCTAGAATATTGACTAGTCAAATTATATATAAACAACTTTGATAATATACTAAAATTTAAGCAAATAAGGATCAACGGTTAAACACAAAAACACAAACAATCGAAAAACGTTAATTAATCTTCAAATAGGATCCGTTGTTCAAACAAGCATAATGAAAGTTTAGCTCCTCATAACTAGGTCTGAAAAAGCAAATAAAGTCATGGAAATAATACTGGAATAAAAGTCTAAAAAGGAAAGACACAAACAAAGATATCGACAAAACGTTTCGTGAACGCCGTTAGCCGAAAATATGATCTTCCTAGCTTGAACCTTGCTTCTAAACGTAATAACCAGCTCCAGAGACTTAGAATAATAATTGAATGAATTTCTGGACGGATTTGGTCTTGTATTTATAGGCAAAAGCAAAGTGGAAAATGTATTCGACTCGAATTACAACTTCTTGTATTTATCAGATAGGTGCGCAGCACCGAGTGTGTAGGTGCGCAGCACCGGGTTAATTCCCATGTCCAAATCCAACCGAAATTCCTCGGTGCGCAGCACCCATACGTCTGGTGCGCAGCACCTGTTTACTTTTCCGTCATATCGTCATTTGAGCTCATTTCTTCACTCCTTTCCGCTTCCCGATTATGTAAACCTGTAAAATAGATAAAAACACTTTTCCACACGATTAAATGTAAAAACCTATCCTATCCATCATGTTTACTATGAAATACGACACAATATCGCATAGAAATATCTATATAAATATGCGATATCAGGGTCTCTCCTGGTCCTTGAGTGGATAGGATGTTGTGTATGGATACGATTATGAATCGCCTGAGTATGACCTACGTGCTCTGTTCATGTTTGTGCGTTGGGTAAATCAAATTGCAGATGGGGGTTTCGTAATGTCCGTATCGAGATCGGGTCGAGATTAGGGAATGTCGGTTTCACCGAAACTAGCTTAGTGATAACCCGAACGGAGGTTGATTTCAGAGAAGTAGGTTGCGTCTGGCAACTATCAAATTGGGTCATCGGTCCTCGGAATTGGTTATCTGTTCTTGACGGTCAGCTTGATAAGTTTGCAAGGGTCAGCGTACTAAGGGAAGATTCGTCTTTCTTTTGATAGGGAAGATTTGGGGCTTCCCATGGAAATGGACTTGAGTGGATAGAACTAGGGTCTGGAAGTTCCTACAGCGGCTTTGGCCGCCTTTGCATCTCGAGTGGTGCTAGACTGTAGGGTGTCTTGGCAACCGGTGTTGTGCTAGGAACGAGATCTATTCAGAATTTCCACTTGTCGATTTGGCGGTAGCCCAGGCAAATCCTCAGGGAAGACTCTGGAGGGTCCTTGACCACGGAAATGTCTCGGACTAGGCTTTCCTCAGGTTTACCGTCGACGACGTGGGCGAGGGATGCGTCGTAGTCCTTCTCGAGGTACTTGCGCATTTTCAAGGGAGACATGTTGCGAAGCTGTCATTCAGGTTTGTCCTACTGAGCGACGGGGGTTTAACTTTTGAATGGGAATAAGGGCAAGTTTGTTGAGACGGACGGTCTTGGCTCGGAAATGAGATTACAAGTCCATCCCAACGGTAATGTCAAGGCTTGACGATTCGATAGGAATTAGATTGTTGGGGGAGGTCTTAGTCAACTAAGGTATCGGATATCCTAGGATTGCATTCGTAGCTTCGATTATTGATCATTAGCGTATGCGATAGAGGGCTATCCTTAATGGCTTTAGGTCTTATGCTAATGAGGGGTCTAGTCTCTAAGGAAGCAAGGATTCTTTTCGGGCTTTGAATTGGGTAGCACGGAAGAAAAATGGTCATTGACATGAAACGTACCAGTAACCGCATTGAGGTCCTGATGGGTCTCCGTTGTTGTGATTGCGAGAGCACTAAAAATTTCTGTGGTATGCTCCAAGAGGCAATTCCCACGGAGGTGTTGGTCACTTCCACACTCGAGGCATCGCAGTTTCCTGATTCGGTTGTTTGCTTTTTCGGGGCAGCACCCGGGGTAATGCCCTTCTTCGTTACAAACTCTGCATACTGGGCATTTGCGAGCATGGTGGAAGTGGCATTTGCTGCACTGGGGGTGCGGTCCGGCGTAGGTTCGGGTTACGGTTGTGAGTTCCTTGTGGTCATGGCTCCATGAGGGTTGGTGGTGGATCTTCCTCCTCTTACTCTCCCTTGGCTGGAAGCGGGCTGGAGGGAAAGGGAGGCGGTTGGTTCCAAAATCCTCGTCCTTATCCTTCCTGGTTGGTACGAGAGTGAGAAGGGGCCTATCGATTCCGAAGATCCCTTGAATGACTCCATCTACGATTTGGGCGATCATGCTTGGAAGTGCTGCTTGGAATTGCACAACGATTTGGGCGATCATGCTTGGAAGTGCTGCTTGGAATTGCACAACGATCTGTTCGACTAATCGATCAGCGCGGTTTCTCTTGGGAGGCATGGTTCTGCAATGGAAAGAAGGAACTGGTTTAGAACGCACGAATTGGAATTTACGATAACACTTACTTAGAGGTTAATAGCACCGAGTACACAGAGGTAGTATGAGCGGACAATTAGCACAAGTATGGTAACGATAATAGTAAAAGAGTATACAAGAAAGGTAATAGTACACGCACGATAACGATTCAAGGAATAGCAACAATGGTTGACAATAATAAAAGATTCACGCTACAAAGCAAGTACAAATAACAAAAGACGGAGGTTTTCATTAATAATAAGAGGTTTTAGTACATGGAACAATATACTGAAGGAAAATACAAGTACAGTACATGGGAAATAATAGATAGTAACTTAAGTCGTGTACAATAGAAAATTACGACAAGCCAGTACGGTACAAATACAAAGGAAAGTATGCCTAATAACGCTCTTCACATGACATCTTGGCAGCAATAGCTAATATAAACGCTCCCATGAGCAAGCATGCTCTAGTGAGACGTTGCACTGTCCGATCGGTGGCCTGAGCCGATCCGATGATTCGCCTTGACTGTTGTGCCAGCTCATGTGCAGCGTCGGAGACTTCGAAGAGAAGAAGACCCTGCTCTTGGGCTTCCTCTGCGAGTCCCCGGACCTGACGGTGCAGGTTAAGAAACGCATCTGGTGGGAGAGGCTGGTGAGTAGGTGGCATCATGGGTTGGGAGGGTCCGTCCCCTTGGGCGCGTCGCCTCTCTTCTAGGAACTGACGATCTCACGCGTAGCGTTCCGTGACCGGAGTGCGCAAAGCGGGGTCGTATGGGTCCAAGAAGGACTGCGGAGGTGCAGGTCGGAACGGGCCCGGTTGCTGATGCGTAGTCACCCTAGTACTGGGTCCTCGAGGCTGTGGTGGAGCTGCAACTGGTGCCGGCCGAGGAGGTGGTAGTATTATCCTCGGGCTGGACCCGTTACTGCTACTGATGGTCATAGACGTGTCTTCCGTCGGGTCAGCGTATGGCCCTCAGAGGGTTCGTGCGAGGGGGAGGCGGCTCGTGAGAGCGATCGTGACTGGGATCGAGAATGCGATGACTGAGACATGGCGTATCTGCGAATAGAGAGCTACATAAGTACGGGGGAAACTAAAAATAGGAAAAGCGTAAAAAAAATGCATGCACGGGTCAGTTATGTGAGTGTCGGGAATTGAAAAGACCGGAAATTTTTCGACTCAAAACCGTTAATGATAGCCATTGACTTTTCGTTCTTGCATAATTCATTTTGAACTATGCATGGTTGATCAAGTCACGCATAGTTGAAAAAGGTAACCATGCAATCGTGGAAAGTAATATACTAAAGTTTGAACCCGAAAATGATTTTTCTGAAAAGCCTTGGTTATAGTTTTGGTTTCGAAAACTTTTTGAAATTTTTTAAAACCGTTTTCACTATAACCCGTGCTCTGATACCAAGTATGTCACACCCCGCTAAAGCGAAAACACGAGATGTGAAGAGCACAGAATCATTCCACTGGTTATACAAAATTCAACTGTCCAAGTCATTTAGATTAAAAATGGAAAACTACTAAAGTTCAAAAGATACAACCAAGATTCAATGTTAAGACAACAGTACAATAATAAAATATTTCCAATAAAAATTCTCAAAAGATAAAAGGTCTCATTCCCGGATTACACTTCACATAATTGGCTTGACCCGCCTGAGCAATGCACTTCATAACTTACGCTTAGTTCCTGAAACATGAGATAAAGTGTCAACTACGAAAACGTAGTGAGTGAGTTACAGTTTATAAGTTGACCAAAGGTTTCTAATAAAAGTTCGACAAGTATATATATAAGTACAAAGTTTTCCAAAAGAAGTAAGCGGATAAGCAATCGCTTAAAGGTAGTTTATATACTGTCGTAACAGTTCAAGTAGAGAGTTTAATGTTCGTAAAAGTTCGAGACAAGTTCAAAGTTCAAGTCGCGTAGCAAGCGGTAAAAGTGCGTAGTCATTACCTCAGCGGTGGATTAATCCACATGTATAAGACAGTAAGTAATCATATGCGTAAATAATAAAGACTAATGATCCTCGAGTTGTACCAACCACTAAGCTTAATATAACGTAAGATTTGCACACTAATCCGATTTCTGGTCAAGCACACGCCCCTAGTTTCAGTCTAAAGATCTAGTTCGTGAGAACTTAGTAATATGTACCCAGGTTGCTACCCTTAAGTAAGGAGTGACCTCTCCTAAGTATCGATACCCATATTTACTAACGGCTATTGTTAATAGTGTGAAGGGAGTAGTTTCTAAAAGAGTGCGGGGCACTTTGTCCGTCTTGTTTCTAAAAATTGATCGTTTGTACTTACGGCGTTTATATTCTCACCTAAGGTTTGCTCCAAATACAATCAAGCTATCATCGTCTAATCAAATATCCAAAAAGGAAAACCTAAGTAGTCTAAAGTAAGCCAATTAGGACAGATGATATCGTCTACGCATATTAGTTCGCAAAGTTCCAAAATAGTCCAATAGTTCTCAAAGGTTCCAAAAGTCGTACAGTTGCAAAGTTCGTAAAGGTTTCCAAAAAGTTTCTCAATAGTTGTACAAGTTCATAAAAGTAGTAGAGGTTCATAAAATTAGTAGAGGTTCATAAAAGTAGTAGAGATTCAAAAGAGTTTCAAAGACAATTAACTCATAAGCATTGTTCGCAAGTTTAAGTGCACAAAACAGTTTCACAAGCAAAAGTATCGTTCACAAAAGGTTTGATCTCATGTTTCCCCCAAAAAGAGTACTTAAAATGTAAGAGTAGAGAGGGGTGTAACTCACGGATTGCGAAGACAAAGGAACTCGGAAATAGGTCGGAGCGGGAGCCGGGAATCACGGGACGCCTAATAATACCAAGGTAGTCCAAATGTTATTATCTTGTCATGTTTTATACTTAAGATAATATAAATAAGTTTTTAATTAAGCTTTAAGTGTCAAGGTTAAGTATTGTCCAAAATAGTCTCAAAACGGTGAAAGTTACGTTTTTGTCCAAAATCCGATCTTTAACGTTTATTGTTATCATGTTATGAGTAATTTGGTCGCTGAAGTGGTGCGCATTTTCCTAATGAAATTTGGGCAGCGTTTCCGCGCCCAAATTTCATATCCAAAATACAATTTCACTTCCGCTTACAAAATCACCTACAACACGATTTCTTATTAACCAAGTCCAATTCAAGTCCAATTCAAGTCCATCAAAAGTCACCAATATTATAGTTTATTCAAACTCAGTCCCACGATGAAAGTTACGGAAAGTCAGCAAGTCAAACAGGTTCAAAACGTCAAAAATAAAGCATTTCGGGAAATCTGGTCAGGCATGTGCGCCGTTGTGACCACTGGGACGGCGCACAGAAACCAGATTTCCACCCGTTGCGTCGTCCTGGTCATAGGGACGGCGCACAGGTCGTGTTTTCTTGATTTTTCGAGCAAAACGATTATTTTAGCCACATATTTCGACATGCAAAAGGTATAGACTTAATAAAACTTCATTTCCAGTGTTTCTAAAGTATTTTTATCCACAAAAACATAGATCTAAATACTATTTAGGTTAAAAATCGTTTTTGTACATAAAACGTTATATATCTTTGTAAAAACTCATTTTAAACCATTAGATCATACATGCAAGAGTTTGTTTATGTAAAAATAGTAAAATGACAGAAATCTACTGGAGGAAAAAGCTTGGATGATGATTCGGTGGTGTTTTGAGCTCCAAAATCTTTACAAAAATAGTCCTTAGCCGAAAAGTTTTGGTTCCTTTTGCTTCCTTGATGTTTCTAAACGATTTGGATGGATGAAAATAGTGTTTTAGGGCTGTGATTTACTGGAAATGATGAAGGTTTAGAGAGAGTTTGAGAGGAAGGTGTGTGTTTTTATGTTTTTGGTTTTATGAAATGAACAATAATGAAAAGAAAATAAAGAAAAGTAGTAATGGTTGCCTTGGGACTGCTATGTAGCTGTAATTGATGGTTAATAGTCGTTGGTGATTGGTTTGAAAGTTGAAGAATCGAGACATGCAAGATTTTGAAATATTTTCGGAGTTAGTCCCTCCAGGACGGCGCACAAGGCCTCTGTGCGTCGTCCTGGACCTGTTTTGTAACAATTTTTGAGTTTTTGTTGTTTTTGTATAATTGTTTCGTTGGGTCTTTTCGTTAACTAAAGTTTTAAAGTATGGTACATTATGAACTTAGGAAAGTTCATTAGGTGTTTTCTTGGTATTAGGACTTATATAAATTGATTCCGGTTGTGATTCCGACACTAGTGCATTTCCGGTAAAGGTTCAATTTAAAGACACAAAAGACAAAATGAGAGACATAGGACGTAAAGAGCACCTGAAATTTGACGGTTGTCACAATATATAAGTTTGAACTATATATAGTGTTTAGATCGTAACTTTTAGATAAATCAAAAAACACTTTATTAATTAAATATTATTATAATTTAAGACAAAACTCTTAGCCTACATTACTGATACATACATTTATCAAAACCAAAATGCCGTTTCGGTGCAAAACCTGCCGTTTAAGACATTAAATAACTAATATTTCAATCAAGCTTGGTCAAAAAAAGTCAAAATAATACAGCTGCCATTTTTATGTTTGCTTTAAATATAAATTATTTAAAATTTATTGCTATATTTAAATATAAATTATTACAAAACTCAATTTTTATATATTAGATATAGATTTTTACTAAAATTTATTACTATATTTGTATGGATACCTATACTTGAAGTGAAAACAACGTATTTTCATGTTCCATATTAAATCATTTTATATTTTAAAAAAAGTTTCCTTACATTTCAAAAGTAACAAAAAAAAGTATTTAATAGAAAGTTTGATATATTACAAGTATGTTCTTAAATTACTTGTAATTGTTAGATAGTCAAATTTGTTAAGTATAAGTTTTAACTAAAGGTAATTAAAATGATTCAATAAATTGTATATAAAACTGCTTATTTAATCGTGTCTAGAAAAATGTTACCATTAATGTATTTTCAAATTATTTATTTTATAACTAGTAAGTTACCCGCGCGTTGCAACGGTAACGACAAATATATAGTTAAATTTCTGGATAAATAATATTTTTCACGTACATGTTTTTCACAATAATAATGCAAAGAGAGAATGTGTTAAATGTTTCACAATATGTTATAATATGTAAAAATCGAATATCTTTGTCTTGTAAAACTTTCGATACATTACATTTGATGTATATTTCGTCTGTATTTAAGATTTTGGCAGTCTTAACTAATAGTCTAATACATTTGTGTTGTCACGTGAAATCCCTATCGAAAAAACCACATATATTTATTCCAACGGTAAGTGAACATTTAGGCAAAAACGTTCGTTTATGTTACTTCATTTAGTTAACAAAATGAACATGAATAAGATACTTTGTTTGATTAATTAAATGAACGAACATGAAAAAAGGTTTTGTTCGTTCATTTACATTCATTTATATTTTCATACATTTTATTCTTTCTTTATTAATGCTAGTTTATTTTATACATTTTAAAAATACTTAACATAACAATATATTATTTAGAGTTAATTTTTTTCTTGAAAAGTAATTAATTATAGATATGAAAATAATTATAAATATAAATGAATTGTGTTTAGATTTAGAAATAAGGTAATTATCTTTATAAATAATTTAGGCTATGTATATTTATTCGTATTCGTTTATGTAGGTTTAACATCCAAACGAACAAATTAAATTCCTAATAAACGACATAGAATACAAAATTGTTTTTAAAAATGTGTTCGTATTTGATTATTTGTTCGGTTAAATTTATTCAATCGAACACAAACAAGCCCCGTTTGTATTCGTTCGATTCATTTATAGTAGTAAATGTGAGAATAGGTATATTAATTATTGAAACTTTGTATGTTAAAGAAATTGTATTATTACTTATTCTTCACTCTAAATTTCAATAATTATGTCGTTTTATATTTGAAAAAGTTCTAAAAAATATTTAAGTCAACTTTTTAAAAACGAGCCGATTATTATAAGGTAAAGAAAATTATTATTAGCATTATTATTTTAGCATATATTTTATTTTTCTAAATATAAGTCGATTATTTATAAAAGAAAAAGTTTATTATAATTAGTTTAGTACTATTATATTAGAATTTACTTTTATTATTTTAATAGTTAGCATAATTAGGTGTAAGTTAATTATCTAAATTGTAATATAAGTTTTATTTGAATTTTAGTTTTGGTGACATTATTAAATATGAAAAATCAGAAAAGGAAATATTTGGTTGATATTTAAATGTGTCAAATGTAAAATAAATGGTATTTTATTAATTTTTCTACTTAAATTTCAAAAAACACTTCAACTACTTTATATATAGTTAAGATTTATAATAAATATGTTTATTATGACTTAGTTAAACTTTTGTATTTGACAAGGAAAGAAGAAAAAAGTTAAGCTATAAACTTAAACTTTAGAAAAACGATTCCTCCACCCCACCCTCCCATAACCTTTGGGATGAACAATAATGATTCATCAGCTTAAATATACAACTTTTATAGACATATTTTTCTTCTAAATAATCATTGATTCTTTTGTTACAGATATTTTTAAATCTAAGACTCTATAAGAAAATATTCCATTTATGACTATACAAAGAAAATATATAAAGAAAAATATACAAGTCTTTTCTTTTTTTTCAACGTTTGTATAACTTTTTCTGAAGTCTCAATAATATAAGAGTTAATTACATAATTGGTCCCTGTATTTGTTCCAAAACAACGGGTCCAGTCCCTGGGTCACAATTCGTTCGGGTCCAGTCCCTGGAGCCTATCTTTGGTTGCACGTTTGGTCCCTCTTCCTAACGTTCGTTTATTTTGGTCGTTAAGTGAGTCACGTGCTTCTCACGTGAGGGGTATTATAGATATTAACTCTTTTACAGGGATCAATTATGTACTTCGGAATTTTAAACATCAAACAAAAACACCTCATTTCATCTCTCTCTCTCCTTCTTTCACACCAAACCACCGCCACCCACCCTCCCTAACCACCACCACCATTACCTGACTTCTGTAAACCACCATTTCCAACTGTCTGGACTACCGATTCCTGCCGGCAACTCTTCAGAATTTAAAACTTCCTCAAACTCCCGTCGTATACATTTCAACTGTAGCTTATACGGCGTGATTATACCCACAGAAACTTTCTTAACACCCAAACCCTTAACGGTTTTCTGTAAATGTTGATATAACCGTAAACAAAACTGAGCTTCGTCTATGTTCTTAACACCCAAACCCTTAACGATTCCCTCCCGTAGGTAATATCGTAAAAGATATAAGGTCTCAGTAATGGATCTTTGTAGTATATTTCATCTGGTAAATTAGTAACAGTTTCTCTATCAGTAAGTCGGTTTTGGTAAAAATACCGAGAAGGGAAATCACGGATTTGAGGATTCATTCTATATTGAACGGATAACAAAATTGTCGGATGAAGATCTGAAGGGAGCGATTGAAACCCACAAGACCGACAGTTGTTGTGGGTCACCCACAAGAACGCTACGATTGAAACAATAGCGATGGATGCAGATCTGGAGGGAGCGGCGGAGAGAGTTTTGATGTGGCGGCGGTGGTGGTTGGGAAGGGGAGAAAGAAGGGATTAAATTTCCTCTTTTTATGGTGGTGGTGGTTATGGTTTGGTGTGAAAGAAGGAGAGAATATTCCGGTGGTTTGGCTGGCGCCGGACTTTTCTCAACTGTCAGCAGCACCTTCGCCGGTGGTTTGGGTGGCGCGTGTGTGTGTGTGAGAGAGAGATGAAATCTATGTGTTTTGTTTGATGCTTAAGAATTTAAAAAAAAATAACAAATTAAAATATATATTCCTAAGTACATACTTGATCCTTGTAAAAGAGTTAATATCTATAATACCCCTCACGTGAGAAGCACGTGACTCACTTAACGACCAAAATAAACGAACGTTAGGAAGAGGGACCAAACGTGCAACCAAAGATAGGCTCCAGGGACTGGACCCGAACGAATTGTGACCCAGGGACTGGACCCGTTGTTTTGGAACAAACACAGGGACCAATTATGTAATTAACTCATAATATAATAATAATAAAAACTAGCCAGATTTTGGGAATTACAACCACACACTACATGATGATTTCGATGAAAACGATTCAAATCAAATGACTAAATATTACACTTGCAAGTTTTAACTTATAAATATAATTTTCGAATATAATAAATGGGTAGATTTATTACATGCAATTTGAAACCAAAAAAAGTATTTATTATATATTTTAGTCATAAAGAAGATCCCGTGCATGACACGGATATATAATCTAGTATTGTGTAAAATTGTTTTAGTGACTCTAATGATATGTAAATCTAAAGGTAACTAGATAGTGTGATGCATGCATTATGACCTCTATAAGTGTTATTATCATCGACCAATGACTTTAACTAGTATGTCCCGAAGGTCTAGGCTCTTCGAGAAATAAATTAGACTGTACCGGTTAATGTTCATATCTAATCTCCTAATACCTGAACAATTATCCTAGTTCTAGTCATTTAATTTTAGGTCACCTAGTTTTATAAAATCCATTACAATCTTTTGGTTTATCTAGCAGAGCTAAGTTCAATTGGGTATGTACCACTTATAGGACTAGATATTTATGGTTAGGTTTTAGTTAAAGATCATTTTACATTACTTGAAAACCTCCGTTTTATTTTCTAATAGATAACCGAAGTTCTGAATGCCACAAGCGGTCATTTTCGTCTAACGTGACTGGCTAGTGTTATCATGATATAGGTCGTCATGAATCGTTAACTACTATGGGGTCTTGCAAGTAAGGTTTTTATAAGACAATTATTCAACTCATATTATAACTACCTAATGTTTACGAAGCTACTAAATAGCAAACACTACTATGACTACCCCCTAATCATGGAAAATAACAAGCTTACAAACATAATTGAACAATCAAACAAGAACATCAATTATATAAGTAATTGAAAGAAGTCACCTTGAATAGAGGATTTGATTTTATTGCTTCGATTATAACAAATCCGCCTTGAATATTCCATGGTTATAATCTTCGCTCATACTAATTACATGTATTGCTAACTACTCTACTAACAAAACTACTCTAAAAATTACAATAAAACTAATTTAGAAAGAAGGAACAATATGTATGAAAGATGTGTAAGAATATATATTTTTGGTGTGTTGAATGGTGGAAAATTGTATCATATTTATCGAGAAAAACGACCGCATCTACTTGGACGACCTGTCGGCCAGCCAGCGATCTGGAAAGCGATTGGCTGAAAGTGGATCAAATATGGGATGTTAGGGGGAGTTGTGGCTGGTTTGCGGTCTCCGATGCGTTTCAGATGTGTTTTTGATGTCCATGAGGCTCATTTTCGACTTGTGTTTGCACGAAATGTCTTGTCTAGTTTCCCTAGGTCTTTTAAGGTGTCCTGATAAATGTCGGAAGGTCAGATGTCGATTATGTAAATTTTTGGTGATTGTTGGTAACTTAACTGTAATTCTATTCTTTTGATGGTTTAGGATCAGGTTTAGTCAAGTAATGTTGTGTTAAGTGTTTTAAAAGGGATAAAGGTGGATATTTGGGGATAAGTTCGGCAGTGTGAGTTTTCGGGATGTAATCATGTATGTATAATTGTCGGTTTAGGGTTAATGGTTAGGTTTTAGGTTTATTTGAGGAGAGTGTGATTTGTTGGAGGTTTGAGTGGATATAATGTCTTCTTCTAGCATTACCTTGACCTCCTAAAGTTTTCTTGACCTAGGGGCTTCCTCTATATTGCCTTGTTGACTGCTACATCTTCAGTTCTCTAGACGTTTTGCTAACAAGCTTGTATCATGCATGGTTCTTCATATCTCCTAGATTTCTTATCCTGACTAGGTCTTTAGATGTTGTTGAGTCTTCATATAGTGTTCTGGAAGTGTATGTCAAGGTCTACACGAAAGCTTCACCCTTTAACTGCCACTTCTACTCTATTTAGGCTCTTTTTAGGCTTTTTTATGCATGTTTTACGCTTTTGCCCCTTTTTAGGACGTGATTCTCTAAAACGTCATAAAACAAGTGAAATAAATCAATTTCGCTTAATTTATATGTCGTAAAGTCAAGTATGATAAATAAAATACGCCCTAAAATGTGTGTTATTTGGACGATATCATGTCCCGAAAATATTTAATACCAATAAAGGTTGTATACCCGAAAGAACTTAGTACTCGGAAATATTTTATACCCGGACGTGTTTAGTGATCGAAAATGTAGTATACCTAGAAGGGTTGTATACCCTAATGAGTTTAAGGTATGTTTGTTTGAGGAGTTTTGAGGTAAGAGTATAGATTTAATAACATTGTTATTTGTTTGGTATGTAGTTATCGGTTTTTAAAAACTAATGAAAAAACATAAAGTGAGGGTTTGTATAAACCCACCAATTTTGGTGGTTTTTGATTGATTTTGTGTTTTTTATGGGTGCCATCTATATTTATATCTTTTATGACTTATGAATTTTATTTTTTAATAATAATATTATACCAATTTCATACTTTAAACTAATAACATTATTGATCTATCATAATTGTTACACAACTCCCAATCGTTGTACCAAGAGACACAGTTAGTTTTTTCCAACTCAACGTCACATTAACAGATATCAAATTGACTAAAAACTAACATTCATTTTCATCTTCATTCACGTCTTCGTCAGTCAGTTTTTCTGAACCCTATATATTATTATTTATTTTATATATTTAAAACATTATTATAAAATCAAACCATTACATTAAATAATAGAAAAAAATACATTAAATAAAACACATTGTGATTAAATAAAAACAGTACATTCAAATATTAAAAAAACGAGGTCTATTCTTCATCTTCATCTTCGTTTACGTCTTCGCCACCGTATTTGTCTTCATCTTCGTCGTCTTCATTATTGTCTTCTTGTTGCGTACTCGATCCACCACCAAACAACTTCGCAAAATTCGACTTAAATTTTTTTTCTCGCTATTTCAACTTGATTTTTACCAATACTTGTTCGTATTTTTTTTCCCATAAGATTTCAAGCTTTAAAAACCAATTTTTCTCGGAAAATTTAGTAAGCATATCCATCGTCTTTTTTTCGCGTCGACGACCATTCTAACCGATTCAAGGGTTTCTTCCCTTGAACTCCTTGACGAAGTAGCCGCGTCAGATGAAATCGAAGTTCTTTGACTTTTTTTGCTTGTGTCTTGACAAATTGGACGTTGGATCGTGTCGTCGGTGAATAACGTTTGCATGGTAGCCTCAAGACCCGACTTTTCAGCTTGGAAGGTGTTGGGTACCGTTTCATCATCTTCTAAGTTCACCGGTTCCGAGTTGGTTTTCTTTTTCGAATTTCATTTGTTTTCCATAACACCATCCTCTGTGTAGAACTTTAGGTATCTATTAAATGTGTGCCAACATTGTCTGTAAATGAAGTATCGTCCCGTTTGTTCCTTGAATTGTACCCCCACCGCTTCTATAACGTTTTCGTGTGATGCCCCTATTAGACGATGATCATTGATGCGTTTGAATATTGGCTTGAAAAACTTAACGTCTTTGGCAATTTTATTCCACTTGACCGTTAGTTGGTTAAGGTTATGTTGTTCCTCGACCAATTTGTTTTAATCGGCTTGTAATGTTGCCCAAAAACTACCACCCGGTTGTTTGTTTCCGTTTACATTATCTTCCGAATGGCGTACCCATTATTTAGCTAAAATTTTAGCTTCTTCAAGGGACCACTTTGTTGGTTTCTTTTTGGTACAATTTCGGCGATTTCTTCCTTAACGAGCGACGGTGATTGATTAAATTGGGATGAGTTTGGGTGAGATCAATTCATTTGTGATGAGTTTGTTAGTGGGTTCCATTGTGATGAGTTTGGTGATGGTTTCCAGTGTGATAGCTTTTGATGTGGTTGATTAAATTGGGGTGATTATTGGTTAACTTGGTTTGAGTTTGGTGGTGGGTTCCATTGTCATGAGTTTTGATGTTGATAGAATTGGGGTTATTGTTGGTTAATGTAACGACCTGGTTTTTAAAAAATCACGTTTAACAAAAACTTTTTATATTTTCAAAAGTATCACAACGGAAAACGTTAATAAAACGTGATTAGCGATTCATAAAACTATTTAAATAATCAAACCATTTATTACGTTAAAACTCACTTCAATATGTTGAACATTAACCAAAATGGCAATGACAACCAGCTGGGGAAAACAAGCTACCTCAAAGTATTCCGCCTCACCAAACACGTCTAGTGCCACCTACGAGCAAAAGACACATTTTGGAAAAAGAGTATCAGCTAAAGCTGGTGAGACAATATTTTATCAGTGAAGACTATGAAAACGTTTCATATAAATAATTTTTTTTTACTAACCCAAACGATACCTGAAATCTCGTAAGCATATATGTTAAACAATCAAACATACATCGTACAAATGCATATGAAATTAATTCTCATCACATAATCAATTTTGTATCAATGCATAAATCTTTACATTTACTAGGGTCCATCGTGCCATAAGTAATTACTTTATCTATGTACGTCGATTTCCTAAGTATTCAACTTATTTGGTCCATCGGTACCCTAAATATATCATATTCGGTCCATCGATGTCCTAAGTACACAACTTATATGGTACATCGACGTCCTAAGTGTATCACTTATATGATCCGTTGACATCCTAAGTGTATCACTCACCTGGTCCATCAACGTTCTAAGTGTACCACTCATCAATTGTCTAGCCCTTTTCACCTAGTTGGTCACACTAGGTTTCCCTGTCAATTCTACGGGCATCTACACTACCCGTACACAAGTCCTCTAATGAAAAACTAAGACATACTCCTTATAATGATAAATAACAACACATCGCTTATATAATCATATAATTAACATAAAACACATTTTCAATAAGGATACATGTAGATTACTACCATCTGTTATCCAAATATACAGGTAGCTACAACCATTTGTAATCATCATGTATGGGTACCCATTCCACATAATTCCGTTGCTCTATTCTGGTTCATCTTTATTTGATCAAAACATCTTTGTTACATAACAACGTCATTTATCAACAACGTCATTTATCAACAACGTCATTTATCAACAACGTTACTTTCAAACATCTTTATAAAACGTTTATATATCTTTTAAAACGTTATTTTGTATAAAGGCTCGGTTTAACAAAACGATATTGTACTCACCTTCAAACCGACGTCCAAAAACAATCGTTTTAGCAATGCTTATCACGATCATTCTGATCGAAATATTGTCCGTTAACAATCTCGTATCAACTTTCAATGATTAACGCTTAACTAGCTTAACGATACAAAAACATTTCTAAAAATCCTTCCACCCACGGGTTGGCCATGTTCAGTCGTCGGCTCGCTGATCCCAGCCGACGGCTGGCTTCCCCTAACTAGCCTTCTTCTCCACTTAAAACCACGCAGGTTTTCATACCTTTAAAAAAACTTAATGAAACTCAATCAAAACGCTACTAAACAACAATAAATGACTTATAAACGACATGTACACGTAAAGATTGCGTTATACCTTTCGATTACGAACCGGGTTCCGATACGGCTCGAGTTCAACCTTAACGAAAATAACTTTCGCATTCACCAAAGTATTCCTTAAAACTCTGGGAGTTCAATGGTATGATTCGCTTAGCTATCCGGTAAGAATTTCACGTCCGAAATGATCGGAAATGATTTGTCGACTTATGCTTTCTTCTTCTCCTTTTGAAACACTCTAATCGTACACACACACAACAAATTTTGTTTCCTTTCCTTCCCTTTAAGTAACCTTTATATATAATTACACATTTTAACTTTTAAACCTCAAGCTATAGCATACTAACACATTTGACACCAAATTCATAACAAATTTAGTCCTTTAACGAAAACTATTACAATTCTAGTCCTTTAAATATTTTGGGTCGTTACAGTTAAATTAGAGAGGGTTTTGTGGTGGTGATTCTTGGTACCAATCACGGTGTTCGTACGAGTTACGAGGATCGTCGGATGCTAATGTTAATCGATTGGCGATTGGTGGACCGTATGAAGCAAACCCAAAAGCATTTGATGGTGAAGCGCTACTTGTTTATACCGCGGAATAAGAACCCGCCAGTGAATATGGCATAGACAACGGTTTGTTTAACATGTGTTGAAACATATCGTGGCTAACCGGATGTGTTTTTTTGGTTTGTTTTTCGCAGGATTTTTGTGATGTGTTTGATAAATGTATAATGAATAAGTGTATGTAGGTATGTGTTGTAGTTTTTGGTTGTGTGAATTTAAGTATATATATATATATATATATATATATATATATATATATATATATATATATATATATATATATATATATATATGTGTTAGAATTGGGAGAAAAAACTAACAGTTAAATGGTTCCATTTTAAAAAAATAATCATTTTTTTTTTATTTACAATGGTTACATTTAAAAAAAAAAACTTTTTCTAGTAATGGGATCCACAACCGACGGTCTTTATTCTTGTTGTATATGAGCAATTGGCGGTCGCGATGCCAACGGTTTTAAAAACCGACAAAAGGGACAAGCAAATATTGGAACAACTCCACAAGTCTTACTTATCCATTTTTCTTTCAAACTTATACGATCACTAAACCCATTACTAAACGTATTCAAAACCAAACGCAACATTAGTGCTCGAAAATGTAGTATACCAATAAGATTTTTAAACCTGGACGAGTTTAGTGATCTGAAATGTACTATACCCGAAAGGGTTGTATATCCGAACAAGTTTAGAGCCGAAAAATGTAGTATACCCGGAAAGGTTTTATATTTAAACGGTTTTAATGCTAAGAATTATTTTTTACTCGTATAAGTTTAGTACCCAAAAGTACGCAAATGATATATACCATGTTGAGTTTACATATAATGGGCATTTTTAGGAATAATTAATAAAGGTAGAAGTGAAGGCTTATAACGGATCCACAAGCGTTTTTGTTTTGTTGGGAAGAGAACACGAAGCGTCTTTTGTTCATGTAACACATATGACACCATTTGATCGTGCCACAAGTGCTATGATACTCGGACCCAAGCGTTTTGAGGCGCATCGAACGTCGATTCCCTATTCGTCGCATCGTTCATGGAGAAACTGCTTTACACCACTACGGTGAAGGATCAAGTAGACATCTCTAGTTAGAGAAAGTAGTAGAGAAAAAGAAAAGAAACAAGGGGAGAGAGAGAGAGAGAGAGAGAGAGAGAGAGAGAGAGAGAGAGAGAGAGAGAGAGAGAGAGAGAGAGAGATTAGCTTTTCCCCATTTATCGAGAGAATTAAGGTAACATTATGGCTCATGAACCTTTAATATAGCTCGACCTATTCAAGACCATCTTTTTAATAACTCGCTTGGAGCTACGAGCTACAATAAATGATACATCATTACTTTAAGTGTATGAAAATGTTGTATACTTGACAATTTTTACGTATAATGGGTTATTTTAGAAAAATATAATAAAGATAGAAGTGAAGACTTATAATAGATCCACAAGTGTTTTTTGTTGTGAAGAAAACATGAAGCATATTTTGTTCATGTCCACACGGATGATACCATATGATCTTGCCAAAAGTGACACGAGTGTTAGGGTTTTGAGCCGTATCGGGTGGCGATTCCTTGTTGGTCTCATCGTTCATGGAGAAAATGCTCTACACGGCCAGGGAGAACACCTTGAGGGTTTTAAGCCTCGTCGGGTGGCGATTCCTTGTTGGTTACATCGTTCGTGAAGAAAATGCTTTACATAATCATGAAGTATTAGGTAGACCTCTCTAGTAAGAGAAAGTAGAAGAGAAAAAAAGAGAGTAACAAGAAAGTGAGGATAAGAAAGGAAGAGATACAATGGAATGAAATGTTGTTTAAGTTTTTCTTATTTATAAGAGAAATTAGGATAATATTACTGTGTAGGGGTGAGCGTGATACCAGTCCCGTACGGAACCGGTATCGTACCAACCGATTTTATTTTATTCATTTTTTTGGTACCGGAAACCGTACCGAAATAAACATGTTCGGTACCGGTCGATACGGTACTATACAAGATACCGAAAAACTGGTAAAATACTTGTACCATTGATACCAAATACCGAACTTTTAAAAAATGTGGTACCGAGTACCTAACTACTTGTATTCAGTAGATACCGGTCCTGTTTCGATACCAATAAAATACCGGTATTTTAATATTTTTGCTCACCTCTATTATGGTCCATAAACCTTTAATATAGCTCGACTTTTTCAAGACCAATTTTTAACTATATGGCAGTGTTTTGAAACCCGGTTCGACCCGGTTGGACCGCTTTTGGCCAAAAAAACGGGTCAAAACAACCCGGGTTTTAAGGAAACTGAGAACCGGTCGAACCGGCGGGTTTTTGGACACCCGGGTCAACCCGGTTCGCTAATACCCGCCGGGTTTTGTTTTTTATACTATTTTTGAAAGTTAAAAGGTTATAATCTCGTAAGATTTATGCCATTTGAAGTTTAAAACTTATAATCTCGTAAGATTTATGCTTGGGTATAGTCTTTTGAAGCATAAATCTTGTAAACTCGTAAGATTTATGCTTGGGTATAGTATTTTGAAGCATAAATCTTGTAATCTCAGTAGGAGTTATGCCTTATCAAGTATAGAGTATGAAACTTGTAATCTTTTGAAGTAAAAAGTTGTAATCTCTTATTTTTTGATTAGATAAACATATTTTTTTGATGTTTTTATGCAGCAAATGTTAGTGTTTTGAACTTTTGACAGGGGATATTGGAAATTTTGGACATTTGCGGAGGCCGGTTGACCCGCCGGTTCAACCGGTTGGCCCGGTGACCCGGTGGCTAGGCCGGGTCGATCATTGACCCGGTTTTCAAAACATTGCTATATGGCTTCAGGCTACAAGCCAAAACAAATGATACATCATTAACTCATATTGATATTCTTCTTAAATTCCAAAGTATCTAATTACAAAAAATTATTATTATTATTATTATTATTAGAATAATATTTTAACTATATTAATGAAAATCTTATAAATATAACACTTCTTTCTCTTGTTATTCTTCTTTCAAATTATGTTTTTCATTAACCTTTACTAATTATACCATTCTCTTTCATAAGTACAATGTTTTCAAATTAAAAATCAACACTTACACAACCGTAACAACTTCCATGTATTTCGACATTTTATGCGTTACATTCCCTCCTCTTTTAAAACCGTAACATCCTTTTAACAATGCGACGGCTATGGTTCCTTAAAAGTTGAAAAAAAAAGATAAGACCCATTTTGTAAAAAGGATATAGTATAGGGGTAAGATATAGAATTGAAAGAAAAAAATCCGTGTGTTCCGTAATTGAATTAATTTCCCTATATTCCCTCTCTCCATTTCCCGCTCCTTCTCTCCTTAAAATCCCGCCTCTCTCTCCCCTTTTCCTCCATCTCTCTAACTTTCTCTCTCTAAAACCCTATCTACTCCGTCACGCGCCACCATGAACCGCCGCATCAGAAACCAATCCTCCACCACCACCACCGCCACCAACTACCTCCGCTACCTCCGTCCCGGCGCACTCGCTCAACTCCGCGACTCCAAAATCAAAACCAGATCTCATCTCCGATCATTCGATTCACAGATCCCTCTGCACCGCACCATCTCATCACCACCATCACCATCTCCAAGCTCTACACAGCAGCAGGAAGGCGCTGGAGGCTTTGTATTAACTGATTCCGATATGCCGAATTTCTCACAGAGGTTTTACGTGCCGCGGTGTCCGCAACGGAAGAAGCTGATGGCGATTAGATCGATGTTTGATTGTCCTGAACCGGTTATTGAAACTTTTGGAAATGATTTCCTTGTTGCTCATTAGCTTTATTCGATATCGATTAATTTGTAAAACAAAAGAACAATTTTGGTGTAGATTTTACTGTTTACTATTTTTTTTTTCTTCTTCTGGTTGTTAAATTAGGGCTTGGAGAAAAAAAAACATAATAAATAAAGTCATTTATTGTTCAATTGAATTTGTTTTTGTTGCTAAATTGCAGTAATTAAGCTTTTGTGATTGAATTGTGGATAAACTTTGTTTGTAACGGTTTGACATTGATTAAATTGTGGCTTGATTTAGGGTAATTTTGTGTGTTTGATTATTTATTGCTTAAGCATAGTTATGTAGTTGTTTAATTGTGTTTTTCAATCAATTTTGGTTGTGATAATTAAAAATCCTTCGAAAAAACTTCGGTTTTGTATGGTAGGATTAGTTGAATCAGACGGTGCACAATTCTGGTCCTAACTTTCTGACTTCGATGAAAACTTTGGACCCTTGTTACTAGGGAATCATTTTCAGTATGAGAGTTAGCGGTAAATGGAGACAATGTTGTCTGTTTGGGTCGGCTTCGGTATCATGCCTTAACGAAGGCTCAGGGGTTTTCAGAAGTAATTGGTTGGTTCTAAGATAGGAACCCCTTACTGTCTGAATGCCTTTGTAAAAGGCTTCGTTTTCTATCAACACGTTCTTTAAGAAACGGAAACGATATTAGTGTAAGTTTGGCTAGTATGTTGTTTACAATTGTACGTAATTTTCTAAACTGTTTTAATAAATAAAAAATCGAGGATATGGCAACCTTACTGCAACAGTAACTAGTACTTTGCATCTCAGCTTATATCGTCTTATGTTGAAACTTTGTTAAACATACTGATGTTATGTTATCTATAAACACAATAAAAGCCTATGTTTCTATCATTGCTGAAAGAATTTGATTGATTATCGTGTTGAAATTCATACAAAGTACTTGGGGACAACTGGGAACACATAACGATCATTAAAAATTTCATGCAAGGGACTTCATTAAATCTGTAAGTGTATTTATTAATCCACTGATTTGCCGTAAGTTTCTTTAATATGTTAATTATGCATTTTACTACACAAGCTAAATTGAGCTATTAGATTGTTAACTGCAATGAAGTCACGACAAACACAAACGACTTTGATTGAAGTTTAGTTGCATGCCATATCTATGACAAGCATAACTAACATACTGTCTCGCTAAAGCAAGATGTATTGATCCATTATGTGTTATTATTACTATTTACTGGTTTTCTAGTTGTTGTTTATGTGAAAATTATGGCGACTAGGGCTCCGGAAAAAGACATAATAAATAAAGTCATTTATTGTTCAATTGGATTTGTTTTTGCTGCTAAATTGTTTTAAATTTTGTGTTAGATATATGGTTTGTTAGGTTATTTGCAGTAATTATGCTTTGTGATTAGTAAATTATGGTTAAAAAGTTTTGTAACGGTTTAGCATTGATTAATTGGTGGATTCATTGTGGCTGAATCTGTGTTTGTTTGATTATTTATTACTTGAGCTTAATTATGCATACTTGTGTAATTGTGTTTATTTCTGTTTCTAAAGATGCTATTCGAAAAACTTTAATTTGTCGATATCTGATTAGTTTGTACGATAGGATTAGGTGAATCACATGGTGCACAATTCTGGTCCCAACTTTCTGATTAAGATGAAACTGTTTTAGTTTTGTGGTCCAAGAAAAAATTGGATCGTAGTTTTCCCACGAGAGTTAGCACTGGGGGTTCTTTGTTGAGAGTCGATGAGTCGGGCTTCAGGTATCATCTCCACAAATGTTTAAGGGTCTTAAGGCTCGGGACATGTGTGTGTGTGTTACGAAAACGCTTCATTTTTTTGTTAATTTGTTGTTAACAAATTCTTTGAATACATTTTATAAGGCACGGAAACGAGTTCTCCTGTAAGTTTAACTGGTTAGTTGTTTAGGTAGTTGTCTAAACTGTTTTAAAGAACATAAAGGATCTGTTGTTGGACCTCCGTTTCATGACAACACATTAATTAATCATACTGCAATTTTTAACACACAATCTCCAAAATAGTTGCTCTATGCTGCAAGTTTGTAAAAACTGTCTGAAAGATACTCAAGATATGCTCTCTTCGAGACGATAAAAGCTTATGTCACCATCATATTTGAAAGATTATGATCGACTATGATGACATTGTAGTTTATCAAAATTTCTTGAGGGCAATTAGGAACACGAGCCATCATTAAAAAGCTTCATTAAATTGATAAGTGTATTAAATACTCAACTGATGTGCCATAACTTTACTTAAGTATGTTATGTGGATTTACTATACTAGCTAAATTGAGAGATTAGATTGTTAAATGCAATGAAGTCACATCAAACACAAATGACTTTTATTGAAGTTTAGTTGCATACCATATGTATGATATGAGTGTATGACAAGCATCTAATAGAAGAAAACAATTAACACACCGACTCTCAAAAACGAGGCTGTGTAGATCCGGTTTCGTGTTACTATTACTACTTTGGTGATAAATTGTATTACAATCCGGAAAGGAAAGCAACAGGGATGAAAAGAAGAGAACGCTTTCCTGCCGATTTAGAATGGGTTAAGGATGAAACATGGGTTGACCCACACATTTTTGCCCATTTAGTTATGAACTTATGTTTACAAGAATAATCTAAAACTTGACTAAAAACTATATTGGAGATGGTATGCGTTAAAAATTGAGTTTAAGCTACCTTCAATATGTTTAATTTGTCTTCGTTGGACTTGTAGCTTGTTACCCTTATCTCTAACAATTATTCCCAGCCAATAGTCTACACGCTCTACTTGCCTCATGAAAGCTCGACTACATGCTCTGCCGAGCTCAACACTTGTGATGAGACGTGGAAGTGTCCTCTTTGTATAAACTCAATATAATTAACAAGTAATAACTTTAAAATTAAAATGTTTAGCAATCATTACATATCATAAATACAAAATAGTTATCATCATAATACATAATACAATACTTAAGCTTTAAATCGGTCAGATGGATATAAAAAAATCATCATATAAGCTAAAGACCGAATCAAGTTCTTTACTTCAAAACTGCAATATTCATTCGTAACACAAGCATTGCTGCTACCTTTGCTTTTTGCAGAGAATATGAAATCGAGTTCAAATCTTCTTTGTCCAATATAATCACGATTCTTGTCTGAATAAGCAAAAGTAGCATCTTGTAGAAGTGTTATAGGATAAAAATAAGCACTCGAATAATTTAAGTGTCAAGACCATAGTCATTGTCATAATAAGCAATTGTTCTTACAGCAAAAAGCTTTCCACAAAGACCATAACAAGGTTGAGGTTTTAAACTTAATCTCGAGAGCTACATCTGTTAACGTAAACAAGATCCAAAGAGCCATCACAAGCCTTTATCTTATGCTTACACAAAGTGACATATTCTTTAAATCGTAACTTAAAGTTCTTAGAAGGGTTGTCACCGGTAACATGAAAAGAAAGGTTATGATGATGATAGTCGAACGCGTAGAGAAAAAATAAATGATATTAGGGATGTTGGAAAATAGAGAATCTTGATAATCCAGAATCAATCAAATTTGTGAAATCAATATAGAATTGAAAATATAAGACAAGAGAGTTGGTTCTCAATCTTCTTTAATCAAGTTCGACTATTCTTGTCTTCGATATCTTGAGATCTTTCTCGAAAATGTGAGGCATAATGTCCATATTTATTGCAGTTATAGCATTTTATGTTGCTGAAATCTCTTGTGAAATTGTTTTGATCTCTAGCATGTTTCAACATATTTTGCGAGAGATCTTCTTCTCTTCCATGTTGTCTAACGTCACGATTTTGGCTATGTGGTGGAATTTATTTTATTTTTCTTGATTTTCAAAGGGAAGTCCATAGCCAAGATTGTTGTTGTGGAGTGTCAATAAGAGTTTATCTTGAATTCTTGATATTCAACAATTATGCCTTTCTTGAATTTTACCCTTTCTACAAAGGCTTTTAATATAACAATAGTCTCATCTAGTGTCATTGCGTCTAAATCAGAGTCTTGTTCGATTGATGCAACTATTTGAATAAACCTTTCCGGTACGGAATTTAGAAGTTTTCGTTCAAGAGTTGGTTCATCGATTGCTATTCCAAGACTAGTTATTTCGAAATAACACTTGTCATTTTTGTGATCAGCGGATGAGGGAACGACTTTGCTGAAAGTTACTGAAATCAAAAGATAATAGATTACCATTAAAATTCAAATTAGAATTGCTAGTTGGAATATTAAATTCCTACCCTTAGTAACCCAAGAGAAAGGAGTAGATTTCCATTGGGAAGAGAATCTCTTCTTACATAGAAAAATCTGCTCTTCCAGTGAGAGTCATTTTGGGTAGAACTAATAACAAGTGGAGTCTGGTTAGGATTGATTTGGAAATATTGTATCTTGATCCCTAGCTTCTCAAGCTATAAGTTAAGGATAGTTCAAGAACTCCAAAATCGATCGAGTGGAAGTGTTTTGAATAACAGAAAGGATCCGCCAATCCATGGGCATAAGTTGGGCGTAACAAAGGCCAGTTCGATGAAAGAAATCGGTAATCAAAGAAGGAAACGGATATTTGATAGGATGAGACCTATCATGAATTGATATTCAGGGAAGCATACCCAATTTTTTGAACTAAAATCAAAGCGGGAAAAAGGGTCATGCATTCTGAAAACGGCGGTTAAAGGAAATGATTGACTGGATTTCACGATTAATGTCGGAGTCATAAAAGTTACAAAGGGCAGGATTATGGACAATCCCTTAATCAATGAAATCGTTCGCCTATTCATCGCATAGACTGATTTTGGACGACGTGATCAAAATGAAATATAGAAGAAAGAAATGTTACTTGTGACATAGGAAAGGCATACGAAGATAAGCAAATGAGGAGTTTTTATATATTTGTTAGGGAAATTGATTAATGAGGGTTCAGTTACCGAGGACCAGTCAAATCTTTATCATTAAGAAGTTATAGTATCCGTTAAAATCTCAACGGTACCATAACTTGGGGACAATTGTTATGGGTAGAATATTTATCTCTGATCACAAATGATTGCAGGTTTACTGAGGATCACAAGCACACTACATGATCACGTGATCACGGATCACAGACAGGTTCATGATCACTAATCCTATTTATTATCATTCTTCTTTATATTATACTCTTGTGTTTACATGTATTATGACTAGCTTTTTATAGCCATTAGAGACTAAGTCCGGGTCAAAGCTTAAAGACTTGAAGAGAGCGTTGAAGAAATAGTATGTGAAGGATCCCATATATTGCTGAACTGGGACAATCCCACCTTTTTCGCTATAGTTGTTAGTTTCTTTTAGTTATAAATAGAGGCAAAGATTGATATAGAACACTGATGTGAAAAATCTAGTTTTCCGAAAATTAACCTTTACTAGATTTCGACACGGGCAGTGTACCCTTGTCAGTTGTAAAATAGTATCGGTAAATATCGGGTTCGAACACAGGGACTATTTATAGTTGATAATTTTAGTTTTATGAAAACACGTAACAAGTAACAAGTTGGTTTTAGTCTTAAGAAGACTTGCTTATAATAACGTTAAAAATACTTTAGAATTCAAATATGGATTAAAAGACGCTTGCTTGGACCGCTTACGAATATGTGTTATTTCTAAGGTGTGAAAATATCGATAACTTCTAATGTAAAATCCTAAGTTCCTTTCGAATACCGGATTTCTCCAATTACCCAACCATGTAACGATTCCTTTCGAATACCGTTAACACCTCAAGTAATTGGGCATAAAGTTTCAAGCCGATAAGTGAGAATTAATCTATAAGCTTCCTTTCGAATAGCTTACTAACTCCTAAACCGATTTCTCTTAATTTAGTAGCTAGCGTTCGTGTTAATATCTACTTGTTTAAACCGTTGTTAATGATTCCTTTCGAATATCATAAACTTATAATCAACTAAAGACCGGCCGATTAATTCGTTCCTATTTTAGTAAAAATTACGGATTCCTTTCGAATACCCGTTTTTAGATTACCAAACAAGAGTATAAACAATTTTAACAAGATAATTAAGATATTAACCCAAACGGATCCCCAATTAACCTCTAAGTATCATTCTAATTTCACACCCCAAAACCTAACACATAAACGATCACATAATCCAAGCAAACGTACAAGGAAATTAGCTACTCATAATTGTAACAATAACAATCAAATATGTAAAAGTCATGATTCAATTGCAAGATAAAAGTGATAAAAGAGTAATACCAAATGTAAGTAACAAGATCCCAAATAGTCTCCAAGTACTAAACGAAATCGAAA
>CAJVGC010000582.1:25657281-25778852 GCA_910822075.1 Senecio squalidus
TGCCGTTGATCGAGTTTTCGTACAACAACAGCTATCACACGAGTATCAAGTGTGCACCGTTTGAAGCTCTATATGGCCGCAAGTGTCGATCGCCTGTTTGTGGGCAGAAGTTGGAGATAGTCAGATTTCCGGTCCGGAGATTATACAAGAGACCACTGACAAGATCTTCAAGATCAAGGAACGATAGTACTGCCAGAGATCGACAGAAGAAGTATGCTGATAAGCGCAGGAAGCCTCTCGAGTTCAGTGTTGGAGATATGGTATTATTGAAGGTATCTCCATGGAAAGGGGTTGTCCGATTTGTGAGATACACGGGTCCGTTCAAGATCTTAGCCCGCATTGGCCCAGCTGCGTATCGACTAGAATTGCCGGCAGAACTGAGCAGCGTACATAACGTGTTTCATGTATCTCAGTTGAAGAAGTGCCTGGCTGATGAGACATTATTAGTTCCGCTTGAGCAACTCCAGATTGACGACAAGCTTCATTTTGTTGAAGAACCGATCGAGATCGTTGCTAGTGATGTTAAGCGTCTGCGACGAAGTAAGATTCCTATTGTCAAAGTTCGCTGGAATTCCCGCTTTGGTGCTGAGTTCACGTGGGAACGCGAAGATGAAATTCTGCGGAAGTATCCTCACCTCTCTCCCGGAAGTAGTACCCAGTGATAATTTCGAGGACGAAATTCTTTTTACTTGGGGAGACTGTGACATTCGCGAATTTCACGGTATTATTCTATCGTCCCGTATTCGTTTTATTTATTTATATTCGTGTTTTGACCCTATTGTATTTCTTTTATGATTTATCGTATTCGTATTTTATGAGTATCGTATTTGTATTTTATGCGTAATTGCGTTTATCGGGTATATAGTATGTGATTCGGATCTTTATGTCGGGAACGTATAGTCTAAAGTGCTTTAGTATAAGTCTAGTATGCTCTTATGATAAGTTTAGGGGAATTATGCCTTAATTATATGATTAAGATTAACGTTTAAAAATATTTCATTTTTAGTCCTTTCGGAAATTTTATTACAAAACTAGTCCTACGCGAGAAATTCTATTACAATTTTAGTCCTATGTCAAATTTTTATTACAAAATTGGTCCCTCACCAACCACTTTGTCTTATCTACAATTCTGAATTTTTGTCTTTATTCCCTCACTTCCTCTCCAAGAAACAAATCACCTACACACTCTTTCTCTCTCTAAAAACACCATAAACACACCACCTTCTCTCTAGCTTTTCCGGCGATCCGACCGTCCAAATTTAGATCCGAGACCGGATTATTGATCACCATCACCACCTCTATCTATCCTCCGAATTTCATTTCGATCAAGTAAGTATTTCTCCATTTTTGTTTTAAACTTTAACCTATTTTTGATTGAAACCGAGATTATCATTTTTAGCCATCAAAACTTGGATTTTGTGTAAGATTATTGTTCCTATTACTATCCTGGACATAGGCTTTCATTTAGAGATCAAATGGACATCTAAAACACTCCAAAAGTCGATTTCCGATTGTTGTTTTCGTAAAATTCCGGCATGTCACGAAATTTAAATTACGTTCACGTAATATGGGTATTACGTTCACGTAATACTCCTTTGATGATCACGTAATTCGTCCCTGTTCGCGTAAGTGTGCCCATGTCACGTAAATTGATATTACGCTCACGTAAGTCCTATATCGTGCACGTAATTCTCGTCCTTATGATCACGTAAGTCACATGTTTCGTGCACGTAATTATCACCATGCACGTAAGTTTTGATCGTTTGTCACGTAATTCAGATTTTGGTCACGTAAATCCTCCCATGCTCACGTAATAAGCTTGCTTGCACGTAATACTTCATATATTCACGTAATTCTGCCTTAGTGATCACGTAATACCGTATTTCGTTCGCGTAATTGATTGCCCATGGTCACGTAATTTCTAAATCCGAGCAATAAACCTTCTAGTCACGTAACTTAACCCTCATGCACGTAATTGGTATGTAAGTCACGTAATTATGGCCCTTTTTCACGTAATGCTTGTTTTGTTCACGTAACTTCCTTGTTTGTCAAGTTACTATACCCGTAACTCTTGTATATCACGAAACTTGATACTTACGTGACTTATAGTGCACGTAAGTATAAGGATCACGTATCTAGTCCGTTGACTTTCCGAAACACTTGTTATTCCGTTATATCGATATTCCTTTGGGTATTCAAAACCCGTATAAAACGTTAATCATTAAGGCATAACCCTACTAGACTTAGAGATACTTAGACATATTTATTTACGTGATGTATAGGGCACTTAGACTTTGAAGCTTGACGGTATTGTATTATTTCCCGACATATAAGGATTTGGATTGCTTTGCTATCTGTGAGTTATTCGTTGCCCTTTTTTTTTTACCGCTTTTATATTTTTGGGCATGATTAGCGTTAAACAAAAGTATTTTTATGTTATGTATTATGGTATGATATTATGGTATGCATTGGTACGTATGTACAATGCTTACATATTATGGATATGAATGCTTAAGATGATCTCACCCAACTTGTACCGCCTATGTGGTAGTACAAGGCCCCGTATACACACCTGTTAGTCTTTGACCGCCGGAAGTATATATAGCGCTATAAGGGTCTGACGAACCCTCATTGTTAACATTATTTTGGATGATGTCGTGCCATGTCCGTGTTAACAATCTTACGACCGAATATTTTTATCGAGGATAACCTAGTTTGAGACACTAGGTGGGGTTAGTTGCCATTACATATGTTAAGGGTCAGGTGTATTGTATGTTCCTAAAGCCGATATTCTATCCAGTATGATATTTATGTTATGATATGATTATGATATTTTATGAAATTAGTATGGTATTTTTATGAAATGATTATGGTACCGTATGGTACAACTATGGGTATTTTATCAAAAGGTTTTGTAAACCTCAAGTATATTTTTGAAACATCATTTTTAAAAGACTTATCTTCAAATCTCATCTTTTGGGTCAAAACTTATTGAAAACCTTTATCCTATTATGTTTTATTTACTATTGCGAATAATTCACCAACTTTATGTTGACGTCGTATTTTTAACGCTTTTCAGGAATTTGAGGTTGCTTTATGATTGCTATGCTTTATCTGGCTACGTGGATTTTTGCTGGAATTTATTTTGTTTGTTGTAATTCCTTAGTATCCCAGACTATGTAGCCGTATTTTGATATTTTGGATTACTGTAATAAGTATTTTACTTCAACTCTTTATCTATGTTGATGATGTTTGGTTTATTTATGTTTGATGTAACCTTGAATCTCTGATACCGTATACACTGTACACCTCGGTTCCGCCATTTCTATGCGGGGTGTGACAACGACAATAACTAAGTTTTCGTTACCGAGATATCTTTTCTTTTTTTTTTCATTGTTCCCAGGTATTTTTTGGGTAATCTGCTCCGATGCTGCAAACAGTCAAATCTGAACTTAATCTTGTCGCTCTTCTTTCTTTCCTCGCGAGCAGGAAGCACACCACCACAATCAAAATGTTAAGGCAAAGATCATTCAACAGAAACCGGAATCTGAGAAACACGACAACGTTGTGGAGACCGACAACAACCACAGACCAAGTAATACCATGCCCAAAACTACTACCCCACATCAATACGAAGACAAAAATCCTATATTTTTACTCACTCGATCGGCAAGGAAGATTAGAATAATAAAAAGACGAGTTTCATAAAATTTCAGGAACTAAAATGAGTTACAGGAACCAAAATGATTATGAGGCTCAGATTCGTTAACAATCAAACAAAGTGGACTAATTTGCCATGGCTGCAAACTTGCTTATCGGTTACAATGCAATTTGACATAACCATCCAAGTTGTCCTGCCAAGATACAAATAATCTCAATTCTGCTTAAACTGTATTCACTCAGAGGTGTTAAAGAAATTCATCATCAAAGCCTCCACTCAAAAAACTCAGACAAATAGAATAAGCTAAAAAACACCCAAACTCAAGAATTAAACCAAAAACCCGGCAGTACCCTGCCCCATACGGAACCCCAACCCGACCCCAAAGGCAAAGACGGAATCTGAATAGACAAATGGGTTCGACTTCCATGTAATGATTATGGGGCTCATATTTATTAACAACCAAAGAAAGTGGACCAATCTGCCATGGCTGCAAACTTACTTATCGGTTGCAATGCCATCTGACATAACCATCCGAGTTGCCCTGCCAAGATACAGATGATCTCAACTCTGCTTGAATACAGTCAGACGTGTTAAAGAAATTCATCATCATAGCCTCTTCATAAAAGTCAAATGAATTACAACCTAAAATTACCGAAACATGAATTAACAATTAAACAACATGATCCACTAAATCTACAACTGAAAAATTAGGTCCAAATGAATTAAATAACCATTTGAATTGCCCGTGGAAAATAGAAATTTCTAAAGAAAAAGTTGATACCCACATGCTGATGGACATATTGGAACCTCGTATAAAGTAAGGTTGACACTCATCGAACCTGGAGAATGGAATACCGGAGGTCCCACAACTGGATAAAAACCTTTTATCCAAGTGTCAGACCTCCGGCATTCCACTCCCCACATTCGATGGCTGCCAACCCAACTCGAGTTACTCCATAAGGATGTCAGCATGTATTTCCATTTTTCCCAAGCGTTTTAAATTTTTTGAATTTTCTTTCTTACTTACCAAAAAATACAGTGAATAACGTTGTTCAAAACCATATGAAGTGATAGGAGAAAATGGAAAATTCCAAACTTAAACTCCGTCCTTACATGTTAGTGAAGTCACGGGAGGTAGGTTGGAAGGAAAATCAATATCTGTCGAAACTGTAGAGTATTCGCAGAATACTGTAGGTCAAACAGATAGATGAATAGCTTTTCATCCAAATGTTTGGCCTACTATACCCCATCCACGAGTTTCGGTAGCTACTGATATTCGTTTCAACGAAGTTCAGATGACCTCATCAACACGTCAATAAAGAGTTTAGATTTGGAATTTCCCACTTTCTCCAAGCAATTCATATGACTTTAAACTCTATTAATCACTTTATATAAAAAGATATAAGTAGACCGTTTATACACACTGTTCAGTTAAAGCTGAGCATCTTGCTGAGGTTAAAGAAAAAAGTGAAGGATGGTCGAAAGGAGTAACAACAACCTCCGAAGCCATAGAGTACACCACACCCTATGACATACATGGTTCCTGTACCTCGTTCCTAGCAGCTTTCACTTTTTTCTCTAACTCCAGCAAGATGCTCAGCTTTAACTGACACAATTGTCAAAAAAGAAAACATAAAAACGAAGAAGACAAAACAAACCAAAATCGAAGAACTGAAAAAGATCAATTACTAGGTTGAGCCGAAAATTAGGGTTTCTGAAAAGAGATTTTTGAATTTGAAAGGTTTTGAGTTTGGAAAACCTGGGCACAGAATCAATGAGACGACAGCAAAAAAAATTGTCTCGTCATATCCGTGCTGCTGCATAGTGTGAAAGACACACCACAGCCCGCAGGAGGACGGAAACCCGAAGACAATTTTTTTGCTGCTGACTCAACAACTCTGTACCCAAGTTTTTCCAACCAAAAACCCTAACATTCAAATCGAAAAACCTCTTTCCGGAAACCCCAATTTTCAGCTCAAACTGATAATTCATCTTTCTCAATCCTTCAATTTTTGTCTGTTTTCTGTTCTACCTTTTCATATTTTGTTTTCGGATAATTATGTTATTTAAAAACAATTACAGACAGAACATTTTACGCATACAATGGAAAACAAATTAATTACCATCCTTATTTATTATACCACATGCTAGTAGCATATATGTCTTTGACATTCTGCTGACTTTATTGATCCCGCAATCACTTTTTCTACCACGAACACAGTCCTTTAGTAAACCCTGAAATTCATCACAAAGAAAGTATCACTAAACACACAAAATAATCAATAACTTTTCAAGAAAAAACACATTGACAAAACGAAAAGGAAGAATATACACTATAGTAAAAAAAAAGTGTCCATCAACATTAGAGACCTCAAATCCGAGGCGATTGGTCAGCAGCTGGGCTTTTTGCCCTTTGGTAGACAAACCACGTCTAGCCATGGGAACCCGTATTGCGGGAAATTCAAAACGAATGAAATCAAAGATCCTCTCGAATCTAACAACAAATGAGGACTTCCTGTTTTGCTGATTTTCAAAATCATAAGAAACCAATGAAATGTCAATCCAATTGTTCAAGACATTAACAGATTCAACAACACGAATTTGAATCATTAATATTCTCACATGCCTTTTCGCAATTTTTGGGAAGTAGATTCATCACTTTCTCTCCCTTACTATTCTACCACCACAACGCAACACCAAAAACAGAACAACATCAATAATCAACACGCATAATAAAACAACATCAATAATCAACATGCATATACATAAACAACAAAAACTCTGTAATTTAAGTTCGACATAAATGAAAAAAAAAACACCAAAACCAGAAACGATGTTTCCATACCTCCGAAGGAACAGCAAAGCCTCCACACCTGTTGTTAGAGTCGAGAAAATGTTTGACGTCATCCACTCTAAAGCAACCACAACTATTCCGACCGAAAATACGCCGTAGAAAGACAGTCAGCCAGAAACGCAATCAGATTTCGCATCTACAAAAAAAATTAAAAAAACATAACAACCATTATTGATCGGAGACTATTCCAGAACCAAAACCTAGAAATCAAAATAAGTAGAAGACGAACCCGGACCGACGATTTGGACATGCAGATCTAGGAGTCCGACAGAAAACATCGTATCTACAAAGTAATTAAAAAAAACAAAAACAACAATTACCTCATACGCCTAAAATGAAATCAAGATAAAAAGAAGACGTACCGACACCAGCCGGCGACTTCGATAGGCAATCCATCGGAATACCAGCCGGCGATTTCGACATGCAATTAGGGTTTCACCTTGGAGAGAGAAGTTAGGGTTTCGAGAGAGGGTTTCACCTTGAAGAAAGAGAGAAAGAATATAAAAGAGAGAAGCGGGAAACAGAGGCACGAGGATAGAGAAAAGACGACACGGAGCAAACACGCGTCAAGAAGCAGGCCACGTGCAGCAAGACCGATCTGAACCAGATCCGAATAAAAAACCCAACCCGTTTCTACACTGTAAAATCCGGAGCCCCAGCCCGACCCGAACCCGACCCTGGCACGATTCCATAGGCAAAGACGGGATTTGAATAGATGAAAAATATTCATTGTTATTTTTAACTAATAATAAGAGTTTTATATAATAGTTACCTTTTGTAAAGATTCCCGCATAACCCTTTGGTTATGAATGTGGAAACAAGTGTTTTAGGATAAAAAGAATAATACTAACTCCTTCCAAATTCAAAGTATAAACATATGGAAACTTTAAACTTGCATATCTTTAATCTTTAATATATAATAAAAGATGGGCCTTAAATACCATATGACGAATTAATGTCCCTTGGATGAGTTAACTTCTTTGATGGCAGCCGTTAGATCAGATTGATGATGTCATCAAAGATTATTTTCATTTTACACCCTTTTTATAATATATAATTACATTCTCTCTTTCATTCTATCTTTTACTAAGATAAAAAAACATAACTATAATTTAATTATTGGATCGTTCAATTTGGACTATGATTTAACTTATTATTATTCTAAAATCTCCTAATATAAATTATCAAAACATGTGTATAAACGTAAAAGTGTATATGTTATTATAATTATAAACAACATGTGTATAAACATACAACTATATATATTTTTAATATAAAATAAAAGAGGGGCCTTAAATGCCACATGACGAAGTAAGGTCCCTTGGATGAGTTATCTTCTTTGATTTTAGTCGTTAGATCAGCTTGATAATGTTATCAAATACTATTTATTTTACACCCTACAATACATAATTACATTTTCTCTTTCATTTACATCTCCACTGAAATTAAAAAAAAAAACATAAGTTTATTTTACTTATAAATCGCTCAATTTAGACTATGATTTACCATATTGTTATTCTAAAATCTCCTCATAAAAATATCAAAACATGTATATAAATGTAAAAGTATATATATTATTTTAACTATAAGCAACATAGTTATAAACGTAAACTTATATATGTTATTATACGTATGACATTATCTTCTCATAATAACTTAAAATCTATATAAACAAAAATTTACGAGTCAAACTTTATCTTTGTCCGCGCTATCGCGAGACAATAATCTAGTAGTATATATAAGAGGATGAGAGAGAGGGTGATGGATAGAAGAGAGAGATTAATTATTTGTTTTTTTATTAAAAGAAATGTAAAATCTAAAAAGAAAAAAAAATTAAGAAGGATATTTCGGTGTTTTCAATTAAAAATAATTGAAAAATGTTAGAAAAAGGACCATCAGCGTAACAGAACTACAACGGGACGATTGGTGTAATAATTTTAAAAAAACCTTAAACTAGTGTTATGGGTATAACTATAGGAACCAACGGTGTAATTTACCTTTTTGTAAGATTATTTTTTAGTTATTATGTAAGAGGCCTATTTTCATATTTTAGACATCCGAATTCTTGGAACCACCCTTAAACTTAAACACAACATAATAATGAAATAAATATTATATTTGTTTGCAACATTTTTGTTTTGTATTACTGCTGATTATATTTCAGATTTATATCAACTAATCGAACATTTTATCTAACTATCATACTCTATAATCAAGTTACTGAGTATATGTTCGATAATTATTCACCACAATGCAAACCTTCAAAGATATTTTGTGGCTTTGTGCATCTTCCAACTAATGAATCTTTTCTTCACTCTTTAGCCTAGTTTTCATTGTTATAATGAGTAATACATAAACATGTAATTATACTTTTAAACAATAAAATTATTGCAATGCAAGAATGACTACGTACACTTTCTTTGTTGCATATATGATATATCTTATCAAGATATGGCACGTATCAACCTCATTAAAAAACGTTACACACACAACTAAAAGTTGTGGGCATGCCAAAACTATAATGTGATTCTCTTTAAGCTAACTACTCTTTTTTTTTTTTTGACTTATTGTCAATTCAAAAGTCAACATTATTACAAAAATCACTTATAAATCAAAGAATCGGTGTTACGGAGAGATGGTTAAATATCTTTCTTTCTTTTTGAAACGCATGTGACACTTAGGGCTATTTGATTGCACAACAGACTTCGATTACGGACTCGGAGTCCGTGGTCTGTACGTTTGATGAGTTCATGAAAAGCTCGGACCATGGATCGAGTCCGTTTTGCCTTGTTTTCGGTATGCGATTTTTCTAAGAGGATCGAGTCCGAGGAAAAATCACGGACTCGGTTCGTGATCCGAGCTTCTCATGAACTTATTAAACGTACAAACCACGAACAGGACTTGGTCCGAGTCTGTTGTGCAATCAAACAACCCCTTAAAAATTAGGTGCATTAAACTTTAATAAATCGGTTAATTTGCTAAGTACATCTACCGTTTGATAGGAAAGTTAAGATTTGTTAAAGAGTAAAGTCGAGTCTTTTTATATTTTAAAGATAAATAATTATATTTATTATATTCAAAATATAGATAATACTAAAATATTTTGAGAGAGTATTATAAGCTCTCCATCCTAGCATGTTTAAAGTTTACATTACATTTTTTGAATGTTCACATACTATTCTATAACATAGCCACAAATACATTCGTTTGTTACAGAAGCAAAAGATAATCTAAGCGCTTTTTTATTTTGTGTACGAGTGATTCATAATCAACCTATAATATAAGTCCTTATAAAAAAAATTAGTGGTCTTAAATTAAAAGAAATACATCTTCTTGATGTAACGGTAACTAGACCTCCATGAAGTAGTGTCCGTCAAGCATGACTTGGATACAGATACTTCGAGTTTTTTACATTCTTCCAATCTTCCTTCGCATATATTAATGTACACATGTATCTCTGTCGAAGAGTATTAGTTTAGCGCGATAGAGAAAAAAAAATTGTATACTATATTTTCCAAATTGTGAAACAAAGTTTATTAAACTTTATGATAAAAGTGAATTTAGAATATTCAAACTTTTATTTGGTACATCTGATAATATTTTATTTTTCGTTTAGTTGAATATAGTATTCGATCTTCTTTCATTATTTTTTCTCTTTTTGAAGAAAATAATACCCAAATCGAATCTAATGAAACTTTTGTCTTTTTTTATGATACGATCTTTATATTCAGTGGGTATTAGTGTAGAATTTGAATTCTTTCTATTATAATTTGTTCTCTAAAACAAATCATACTTAAGTGCTAATATTGGGCCTACTTTTGTGCTAATATTGCTTGATGGTCGTACTTTAGGGCTAGCATTGTTGAATGGGCTTGACATATTACATGTATTTGTCGACTTTTTTATGTACTTTCTCAAATGTATGTGTTTGGTGTAGGGTTACAAACTAGTCGGGATTTATTTTGTGACTTGAGTTCAAATTCAACTCAAGTTTAATTACGTTAAAAATGATCAAGTTTGAATAAGGGTCGAGCTTTTTGAGTCATTTATATTTGTGTATGAACTCGGACAGGTTATGCTTGACTGAAAATAGTTTTCGTAAATTTTTGAGTTATTTGGGTTTTTAAACATGATATTTAGATATAGTTACAAACTTTTCAGAGTCAAAAGATATAGGATAGAACAACTCGTAGAGTGTGATTAAAACATTAAAATGTGCATTATTTATGTAAACCTAATAAATTATAGCTCCAATATTCAGCTCTAGATTTAATAATGTAGTTATCAACATTGAACCGTTAATTACTCCCTAACATATAAGTGCCTATAGCATTGGTAAGATATTTGAAGTGGATATGTCGTTGATTAATCTTGCATCGATATTTTGGTTACACTTTAACAAACATAAAACATCAGTTACTTGTAAATATCTAAACATTTTATAATACCATGGATTTTTACTCAGTTGTATCTGGTCTAACTAATATATATCTTACTAATCGTTTCCAAAAACAAATCCTAGGAATATTATATAAGAAAGTTTAAACATAATACCTTTTGTAATACATAAAGACCCCTTTGTGATTGCAACCGAATATCTTCTTTATAAAGTTCATCAAAATTTGAAAAATATATAAAGACAAACAACACCTTAGTCTAGACCTATATGGCCGAGCAAGGACAAACCAATACCAATTTTCGGATACCTTGTTAATGAAAGAAGATTTATTAAGGGTCCTTAAACTACTTGTTATAGACAATGACACCAACACGCCACGTGAGTATCATGTTAGAAATAAAGTCACATCGTCCATGTAAAATAGGAACATGTGAAATAAAGGCTATTAAAACCAATAACTTTATAATAGAGAATCCAGAGTAATAATCATGATTTTGGTGATTCTGAGATTACTTTTGCTGATGTGGCAGTGAGAATCATGATTTTGAGATTTTAGGTGGTATGATAATGAGGATTGCGCATAATTGTGAGAGTTGTGGCACCCAGTTTTTTTTTTTTTTTCTTAAAACATTTAAATAAGATAAATAAATAATTAAAACAATAGAAATTATTAAAACTAATAATTAAAACATTTAAATAAGATAAATAAAAGACAATACAAATAATTAAAACAATACAAATAATTAAAACTAAAATAAATACTAAGCTAAATCATCCCATATTTTTGTTGGATTTTTATTTTTTCAGCCTCGATCCACTCCGCTTGTGCTTGTGGCAACCCCTCTGTGCTTTGTTGAAGAAACAACATATCGTCTCTTCTTGCACTTGAATAAGCCGCTTGTTCTTGTCGGGGAGCCGCTTGTTGTTGTGCTACGAGAGTCGCTTTTTTTGTTTTGGCAACATCTTTTTTTGTTCTTGTAATTTTTCTTAACTGTTCCACGATCACTCCACAAAAGGACGCCGAAGATGATTGTGCCTTTTCGGATGCGTCAGATGATTCTTTTCTTTTACTTCCTCTTTGTTTTCCGCGAGGTCGTTCTTGTTGATCATCCGCGAAAATATCATCCGAAATATCCACATCTTCAAGGTTGACAGTGGGAAGTGGAGTATCTATTTTGGTCAAAACACGTCATCTGCTATGTTCTCTCCAAACTTCCCACTCCCCCATATGCCTAAAAGTCACACCCTCCGTCTCAAAGAACATTTGACGAGCCGCCTCTATAACCTTCGAATCGTCGGACCCGCTAGCCCGAAGTCGTAAAGCCTCCGAATGGTGGCCTATAAAAGTGAGGCACTCATCGTCGTGAACTTGCTGTTGAGGGACTCCTTGTTTCTCTCCACAAACTCTTGCCCCTTGGCTTGTTCGTTGTAACCCGCAACGATTTGTCTCCAAAATGTTGCGTCGGGTTGGGCGTTGCCTTTGTTGGAATCTTGAGAAACGTGGCACCACATCTTTGCCAAAAGGACCTCCTTGGGCACCGACCATGCCACCTTTTTGCACACCTTTTTCTTTTTGGGATTGGATGTGGAGGGTCGTCGTATTTCTTGGATCACGTCTTCGGTATCTTGAACGATTTCTTGAGTTTCTTGAACTCGTCTTTGTGATTGATCGGTTGGAAATTGTGTTTGTTGGGGAAAAAAATTGGGATTGTTGAGAAAACAATTGTGATTGTTGTTGGGAAAAAAATTGGGATTGTTGATGCATTGATAATTGATCGGGATTGAACATTGCTTGAGGTGGTTGTGATGCTTGGTGGGCTAAAAATGTGTTTAGAATTTGTTGTTGTTGTTGTTGGTTAACGTTTGGTATTTGGGGTGAAAATAGGGTGTTTGTTGTATTGTGGTAGTTTGCAAAACCGGATGGTGTTTGTGATTGTGGCGTCGAAGGTGTGTTTGTGTTTGTTTTGGGAGCGTTTGAAGACGATGAAGACATTTTGAGATTGAGATTAAGGTACGAGATTAAGATTATGGTATGAGATTGAGATTAAGATAGAATAAGATTGAAAGAATGTGTGATTTTTTTGGTTGAGATGTGAATGTATTTATAGGTAAAATTTAGAAAAAAAAAAAAATTAAAAGCCAACGGTATGATTTTTGACCGTTGGTGGGTTTAAAATTTTTTATTTTTTTTTTTTATTTCTACGGTTTGTAAAAAAAAGAAGCCATAACGGCTCGTTACACCCACAACGCACGCTAGAACGAGCCCCCACAACGAGTGGGGACGGTATCATAACGAGAGTGTTGGCTCGTTCTGGGCACCACAACGAGCCTCACTCCGGGTGCTCTAATAGGTCTTTAAAATCTTTGACATATAAAAAAATTGATAACAACAATTTTTATGGTTGTATCTAAAACTTTAAGACATATTTTAATTAGTTATACTAGCTTAATACTCGTGTGATACACGGTATTATATTAGAATTTTATGTTTAGTTTCAATAGATATTAGCCGAAATTGATTAATCATGTTATCATTGTTTAGAGTTGGTAAAAAACTTGATTCGTAAAATTATAGTCGTCAAGCTTTTTCAGTAAGGATAATACTTGGTTAATTTCAATTGAAATAACATAACATTAACTAAAAAAAAATGTATTTCTAAGGTAGTGTACTAAATTTATGAAAGTTATGTTAATGAAAACCCGATTCACACATACGTACATGTAAACAACTTCTTTGATAATGGTGCAACAGAATATCCATGACACAATTAGAAATTATAACGTTTATCTTATTAGTTAGAAATAAGTGCTTAGTATATTTTATTAATCATAACATTTATCACGTTAATGTCGACAATAAGTCTTAATGGGTCAAAATGCTAAATTGAGGTAAAGTTTTGGCTTTCCATAATCACAAACCTAATGGTTTTCATACATGGACATTCAATCGCATATAAAATGGTCAAATGGGTCAATTTAAATGAAACGGTTCAATCGAGTAAATTATTTCAAAAAAAAAAAGATGAAATAAAATCGCATGCTTCGTATTCAAAATGATAGAATTCTAATACTCCCAGTAAATAATTTACACTATTACATTTGTCCCACAACAAAAATGATAATTAAAATCAGAAAAGAATAAGAAAAAAACATAAACCAAGAAAACGAACATGTAAACAAATGTGTTTCAAATCAAAACATACCTGAGGAAAAAAGAAGTAAATATGATTTCTGGTGGTGTTGTGTTATTAGCTTCCTTTTAAAAAATAATTATATCTTGAAAAAACAATATTGAAAATCAAACCTAAAAAGATGAATCTCTAAAAATGAAGTAGGAGCATAAAAATCAATCAATCGGCACACATCTTCATTCAACAAACCGGCAAATATCATCCTTCTAATCCCTGCCAACAATATAAATAAATAAAAAATATTCTACATAAGTCCTAAAAACGTAAACCTCAAAACCGTAAAATACGAAAATTCAAAACACACAAAATTATCAATAGATTCTTTTAACGAAATAACAAAATCAGAGAGAAAGAGGAAGATGAAATGGAGCAACAAAATGTAATGTATGGAATTCATGTTCAAAACGTTTGAATACTATCGGAAGATTAATGGGTGCACACAACTCAAATGCTAAGCTTTCACTATAAGGTCTTTTATTTCCAAGAAAAGCATGCATACAACTTCAATCATGGTACCCTAGTTTTCTTTTAAATTTAAATCAAATTCAATTTACATACAAAATATTTAATTATTTAAATGAATTATGACATCACATTTTCATAAGCTACTCTATGTGGACAATCTTATAATTCGACACCTCAGCCTAATGACGTCATCGTAGACTCCCTTTTATTAGATAGAATAGATTTTTATAAATAACTATCATGTATTTTTTCAGATCTTAATTAATGTACAAATTTTGAATATCTATGTATTAATCTACTAGAAGAGTATTCGTACGGTGCAGCGGGAACAAAAAAATTATTCCACAAAAATTAAAGTACGAGCATATGATAGCGAGAAAAATAGGAAGGATAGATAAGAAGAAAAAGTTACCAAAATACAATTATAATGTTGTAAAAAGTGAATATACATAATCTATATAACCAAAATAACATTAACTTTAATACGTATGTACTTCATTTATTATGTAAAAAAAATTCATTAACAGTTTTAATATATACGTACTTCATTCATTATGTAAAACTCTTTAAGATATATTTGAGGTGTATATTATTCTCATTTAAAATCATGTGAATATAATTTTAATTAACTAATAAAGGCAAAATTAACAATGAAATTTGTCTACAAGTCTGATTAATTCAGAGTGCTATTTGCCTCGAACACTTAATCCCAAAACATAGAAAAGGCGCATGATTATAACAACGAAACTTTTTAAACTAATAGGTAAATCAAAAGGTTCAACAACCTAAAATATTAGTCATCAATTTAACATTACATAAAGAAATATACTTATCACCAACATTGTCTCGAAATCAGTAATCATATACACATAAAACTATCTATAACACTTGCAAATCAAATAAAACCCTTTATTATGATACATGGAAATACAAATAGGCACTACAAATATGAGTCAACATTCTGTTTTAGTGGTAACTATTGTCTATTCCATCGAAATATCTCCAAGCATATGAATGTTGTACACAAATAAACAAACACGCCCCGATGAGTATCATTACACTAATTTCCGGTCAAAATAAGTAAGTAGTTTGTTCCATCGATCTTTGACTTTTAAGGTTACACAAAATAACCCTTGAACATGGGGTTTCGATGAATTTCAAAAAACCATGACTCCTAATTAATGTTATAACTATTTTTCTTGTGAGAATTACCTTTCCATTCTTCAAGTATATTTGCTTAAAGAAACTCATGTGAATCGTATAAACAAAAATATACTAAAAGGATTTAGAATTTATACAACATTAGATTTGTAATAACTTGGTATTAAGTTCATATTACCTTTCATGTGTATTTGTTTTGAGTACAACGACTACACTTCAGAGCCCCAAAATCCAACAAAGAATCCTGCAAAATACTAAAGATAACTATTCAACGTTAATCCAACCTCAAATCAGGTAAAAGCCGCTTGTCAAAATTAATCTTACACAATGCACAAACCCTCTTGAATGTTTCAATATGACCGTATTCGGATCCATGAACGGTGATACTTAGAAATCAGAAACATACAACCTTTAATTTTAACAATGCACAATATAGTTGTAAATGAAGGTGAAATTTTTAACAGGGATATGTATCTAATTTACGAATCATGGATGGTTCAAGAAAACGGTTCTCTAGCTTTGAAACATCACTTCTGTATCCGAGAAGAACGATGCACCCAAACACAGAGATCTCGATATACGGTTGTTGAGAAATCACATAAAGCATGTTGAATCTAAATACTAATATCAGATTAAAAAAAAATATGTTGTATTATGTATGGTTGTACACTTGTACAAGACATTAACGATAATACTTTAGTTCGGAAAACAAAAACAAAAAACGGAAAGAAAATAGTAACGCTTTTCGACAATTCACTTCTGTTTACACAGAAAGATGACAACGTTAGTATCATTTACGTGATAAATAACATTTGCATAAGTAAAAAAAAAAGTATGTTTTCAAGAGTCCACCACTTTTGGGTGTTTTAGAATAATCTTTTCTTGCGAAGGATATTTCTCAATTCAATTATTTACCTCGTTGAAATGGGAACGCAATATAAAAATGAGAATGAACTCATAATACTTAATTATCATATCCGCGATCATACCAGATATAGCTTTGTGGTACCGCTAAATCAATCTAGAAAAATACATAGAATAGTTACAAAAACGAAAAACGATTGTACCAGTTCTAGAGAAGAGTTGCAATCTTCTCATTATTTCAAGTTTAAAGATTATTTAGGAATTGGGACATTAGCAAATTGAAGTATGCAACATGGCTTCCAAGTTGGCATAGGCTATACGTTGACCTATTTAAATTCTACCCCAAAGAAACTACAATTCTCTATAAAATTAAAAACCAAAAGATGTGTCCTTAATAAAAAAAAACCGTGATTTAAAGAAAAGAAAACTATGATTCTCTACAAAATTATTAACCACATAAAAAAACACAATTAAAACCTGAGCTAAAATCAATTCACGATTGCTCCTACAAAGAACTAACCAATCATAAACTATCACAAAATCAGGAAACGATCAATAAGAAAGTAGACAAAAACAAAATTATTTAAACCTGAGGGATTAGGCAATTCATAAAGATAGTAAGATTGTGAGACGAATAGAGAAGAAAGGGAAAACGTGTTAGTGGTAATAATTATTATTTCATTAAGAGCAATTAAGTAAATTTAATTACTTCAAATTTAAGGGATTAAGATGTTACGGGAAATGTTATATAATATAATAGGGATTAATCACAGCCTTGAATGTTGTTGTTATCAACACTCACAAAAATTAACAATAATAGTATAAGATAATGTCGTATAAGTAAGAACCCTGTCATAAAATAAAGAACAAAAACCAGTTTTATTAATGAAAAAGAGACTAACGCTCTGTTCTCGAGTCTAAAATTAAAGGAAATAAAGTACTGTAAATTAAAGTAAGGAAAGTAAAAGTATTTATTTTACTTTACAATCACCACAAATATGGTCGGAATGTTTTATTGAAGAAAATGTATAAATTTTACCTTCTAATCTTTTCTTTTTCTTTGTTTTCTTTTCTAAAAAAAAAACTTAAAAACATAACAATTTATTTAATTTCTTTCTTTTACATTCCTTTTATCCAAAAATAAATTTAAAAAAAACACTTTAAAAGAGTATTAGGGGTCGTTTGTTTTTCATGTTAAGCTCCTAATGATATCTAATTGTATTATCTAATAAGTGAAATAGTAAATAAGAGGTTTTGAAAAAAAAATTGGATAAGATCTTGATATCCCTTTTTTTCCTCCTATTTGATAAGCTATATTTTATATCTTAATACCTCTAATTAGAATTAATATTATGACACCACATCGTAATGTTAGATATTGGTGTGGAGACTTTCGTTGTCAATGTGCAATGAGCAAAAATGAAAAGTTCAATCATGCTCATGCAAAACTTAGAAATGTTATTGAACGGGCGTATGGAGTCTTGAAAGCACGTTTCCCGATTTCGAAAAAGATGTCAACGTTCTCATTTGATACACAAAGGATGTTGTTATTGCATGCTTTGCGGTTCATAATTTTATACGAAAGGAAGGCGTTAATGATGAGTTATTTTCTATGTCTGATCAAATAGAGATACGATTCGAAAATGAAAATGAAACAAAAAATAATCAGAATCAAGAATTCCAGTCACAAGGTAGTGCATCAGATCAACAATTAATGATAAACTTGCGTGAAGAGATTGTTGATCAGTTGATGCTCAATGGAGAATGATTTACTTTAAATGATTTTGTCATGTTAGTTTATGGATTTTCATTTACCGTACTTTGTCGATATTATTGTTAGAGTGTTATTGGTGAAGACATTGTCTTTTGATCTAAAAACCTTTTGAATGTTTTTCTTACATTTGGTTATTTGTTAATTTTATTTTTCGTGCAATTTAGCTATTCTAATATATGATAAAAACAAGAAGAAAAAAAAAAGAATTAAGATATATATGAAAGTATATTTTTCAAACAATCTTAATGATTATGCTTTCAGATTTCAGACACAACCTCTTATCATTCAGAACTGGTTTTCAGATTCAGACTTAAGTATTCAGAAAAAACAAAAGACCCCTTAGAGTTTTGGCTATCCAATTTGAAAAGGCATACTTATAGCCCAACTCCAAATTTATACCAAAATGGACGCCATTTATAAAACGGACTTATTTTGTGCTAACCAAGTTTATTATTTTTTTTAAGACAAATATTATATATTCACATGTCAAACAATCTAGACATTCACATTCACACTTTTATTATTTTGAAACTAGTAATTTTTAGATTAATGAGTCAATTTATAAATAGTCATATTATAAGTTATTTGGTTTGTGCTAACTGAATAATATAAATGCAGATATGTGGATGTGCATGGATAAATGGATGCTTAATTTTGTTTTAATGACGTACCTAGTTATAACTACAAATGATTAATGTAGATAATCAACTAATTAACGAATAAAACAATATCATTAGTATATGTTTAAAGTAAGGAATTCATCGTCTAATAGAGCAGAACTCTAAGCGTTTAAAAGAAGCTGGAGGTTGCGACTCTGAAGAGATGACAATGTCATTCGGAGCACACACCAAGTTCGACGAACGTCAAGCCCTGGCTCTGACAAACACTAATCGTATGCAGAGCCCACGAAGTGGGAGGTTACGTCATATGAAAGGTTATGGTATGCAAGTGTTTCACGTCATAATTGTTGTTGTCAAAACACAACAAACTTATTCGTATAAACCAACTTTTGAAGGTCTATCCATGATACTTTGCATTCTTCTTGTTCACGACAAACCCTAGCATCCTTCCATAATTCCATTGACCATATATAACATGCATAGTATATCACATAACAACTTGATTTGTATCCCATTATCAAATTAATATGATTGGATAATGTGTGAACGAAGACACAAACCAAACCTAACAATATTAATTTATTTGTTATTTTATACCAAAAATGATTAGGGATTTTATAAAAAATAAAAAAAAATTGTTAAAAAAGTGAGAAGACTAGGGGTTAATTACTGGGTTTCACCCGAAAATCCAACCGATCCAAATGAGTTTGGATGATCCGGGTTACTAATTCCATATCGTTGGTGAATTACATGTTTTATCCATGCATTCACTTGGCTAGTGTGTTTCGCGTTTTTTTAAAGATTATGCGCAACCTAGTGAGTTAATCATGACTTAAGCCTTGATTAACCTTTTTTCCTTTTCCCTCAAGTTACCCAGTCGAAAAATACTTGATATGGTTAAAAAAGTACTTATGTAACCGATAGATAACAATTATAGCACAAGATTAGAGTGATCATATTTGGTACTTGATGTACATAGAATGTATCAATCTTAGGATTGATGGCTGATATTACAATGTTGGTAGTTATTAGATGTGGTTCCAAGCCCACAAAGTCCGATATGTGGGATTAGGGTAAATTAGGTTTAGGCTTTAATATATCTTATGTAACTATTTATATCACATTAATAATATAATAATAACAAGGAGTTTTTATTATTATTCATGGTATCAGAGCGGGTCTGATCCCGTCTCCCTAATCGGCATAGGAAAAAAAAAAAAAAAACCCTCAAAAATTCGGATTTGTACACCACACTGTTTCGGTCATAACTCCTAAACCGCCTGGAGTTAGATGATGAGGTCAGCGCCAGTGGTTTCGTAATCAAATTCCGAATAAAAACATACCAGAATCGTAAAAGAAGACCACTAGATGCGCCCGCACACTCCGAAACAATCACCGGGTTCACATCTAGGAAAAAAAAAAGTTTGGTGCTTTGCTATTAGCTCTTAAACAGTTTGGAATTAGCTGACGTCGTCAGCGGCTGTGAATTCGTAATTAAACTCCGAAGAAAAGCAAACCGGAAAAAGCAACGAAAGCGGCTTCGACCCGTCGTCATGCGTCACCGCAAGCAATGAGTCTTATTAGCAATTATCTATGTTTTATTTTATGTTTATTTTCGTAATAATAGTTTTTTGTCCAGTTCGAGTTTTCACGATATTGTCGCTCGAACTGCCGGGGAGTATTAGATGTGGTCCAAGCCCACAAAACCCGACATGTGGGCTTGGGATAAATTAGGTTTAGAGTTTAGTATATATATTATATAACCTATTTATATCACATTAATAATTCAATAATAACAAAGGCCTTTTATTATTCATTCAGTAACCAATATATGTAGAATAGATGTAACGATAGTTTGTAACAACTAACAGGATTGTTAGTCGTTCTAACTTCTAAGCCTCAACAATATACTTCATTATATCCATCAAATGTACTCACAAATAGAAGTCTTACATACATTCATATGTTTTGTATTAAGTGTTTTTTTAGTAAAATAGTGTTTTTAATCATAGCTAAACAATTAATCATCTATAAAATTTTAATTCCAAATGAAAAGATTATTAAGGAATCAACATAAATCAACATCACACCTTTTAACATACTCATAAAATATTTACATTTTTTAATTTTTAATTTGAACTTATAATTACTGTACTAAATCAAATTATAATGAGTAAGATAATAAATAATGCGTATCACTCATTTGAAAATAAAGTTAAAAATTTAGAAGGAAAACACAAACACATACATGAAATTAGGAGTGTGTATGGACCGAGTTTCGTCGGTTCTAGTCTATATCCGAACCTAAACCAAAGTTTCCGAGAAAGGAAAATCATTTGGTTCGGTTTATGATTGAGTCCGGTTTTTTTAGTTTCGTTTTTCTTTTTTCGGGTTTGGTAGCAAAAAATGAACTAGGTATTAAGGTAACATATTCTAGACATAAATGAGAAAATATATAATTACGATTATAAACTTATATTAAAGGAACCAAACATTTACTAAAGGTATGTTAATATTAACTAGACTGATAATTGCTTAAATCAAAGGTATCTTAATGTATATATAAGTTACTTTCTAGCTTTTGATATATTTAACCTCAACCAATTCAAAATCAATAACTTATGAACATCAACTTTAGTATGACGGAAATAAATTAAAAACAAGTTATACTAAGAACTAGATTGGATTAGAATGTGAATATATGAATATTATACCAAAATATATTAATATTTGTTGTGAAACAAATAAAGAATAAGAATATAAGACAAAGAAGAATAGAGAAACTGTATTATTCATCTCATATAGAGGTATGTATTTATAGTTACAATATGGATAAACTTCAACAAAGATATCTACTAATAAATAAATAAATATATTCTAAAGATATGGACATCCATATCATAATTATCCATAACACTCCCCCTTGGATGTCCATTTACAAGATTATGCTTCGTTAAAACCTTACCAGATAAAACCTAGTGGGACAAAAATCTAGTGAGGAAAAAGAGTACATAATTGTTCAATACGCTTGGGGATGTTGCCTCATTAAAAACCTTGCTAGGAAAACCCAATGGGACAAAACCACGGTCAAGGGAAAAAGAGTGCAACGCGTATTTCTCCCCCTGATGATCACATCACTTAAGTTCTTTGAGTTGACACAATCAAATGTCATCTCTACATAATACATATATAGTTTGTGAACGACTAATATGATAATCAACTACATTTCCCCATAATGATGAGATATTAACCATATCTCGGAGATAACATTTCATAAGTAATAACATCTCATATAAGCAACTTATTCCTTCAATATTAATCAAATATGGTACTTCAGGACCACTAATATCATAATCATTTTTGGTTGTCAAAAGGGGTTATACCAATATAAAGTTATCTCTTAACCATTTAAGTGCTCAATGCATAAATGTTGTTAGTGTGCGAGGATTCCATCCTTCACATGGTAAATATATAAATCAAGATAAAACTTATGTCTTTTAAAAGTATTTCCTTTCTCATTACTTACATGACTAATCAATCGCCTTTAGAATCTCATCAAGAATTCCAGATGTAGTCATACATCATAATTATAACATATATATAGATCCGAATCTCTTTGTAAACTGTGTGCACAAATATAATTATTAATAGCTATATCAATATAAATTATCATGGCGACTGTATCACATATATCATCATTACTTCAGTCGATATAAGGACTTTTTCATTTAATCCAAAAGTGTTCTCGAGAACTTTTCTTATATGCTTCATGCATTTATATCGTGAGACATGCTTCACGCATTTTATATCCTTCAAGAAATCTCAATACCAAGTGAGCTCTTACAATATTAATTAGACGCGAATAGAGTATCTTTTATATTGTCAGACTTATCAATACAAATAGTTGCTTCCACCACTTAATAATAATCAAACGCGAGTCTTTGAAAATAATCAGTATATATACATTTTGCCTTATATCAAATAATATCAGCTCAACCAAAGACTGCTTAATAATACACCTTCATGTGTATGGACTTTAAGTCCAATATATCTCTTACTCTGAGAGACTTCAATTTTCATTTTATACTTGCGTCTTTTCCATATTGGCCAATCAATTCTATCTCTGCACTTCTAGGCAGGTATGCTTTCACGATCCTCTTTAATATTCAAAATATCTAGCGGTATATTACATAAAAATTATTCACGACGTCGATTTCATTTTTATTTTGATTCCATATTTTCCTAGACATGATATAACATATTGAGCTCTATATATAGAATAGGTACCTTAGGTTCTTCTGGAACCATCATGTCTAATTACTCTTCAGGAGTATCTTTCGGGGTCTTCATTACCACGATTTAACCATCTTAACTCATTGCTCCTTTATTTATTTCGAGGATTTTTATTTGGAATCAATTACTCTACCACGCTTCAGGCGTGCTGTAGATTTATTATCAATCATATGATGTCCTTCAAGGACACATTTTAGTCGGAGCATTGGCAGCTAATATACGTGACATTGGTCACTCTCTTTGGTCAGTAAATCGATCTAACGATTACTAAATATGACAAATGAATTATCTCATGAACTTCTGGTTCATATTGTTTAATATGAGAATCGGTAATTCATTGCAATTTTTCTCAGCTTTAGCTGCACATTCTCTCCCCCTAATGTTGGGATAATTAATTTATTACAATCATTTAATCATGCCATACACCAATCTTCCCTTGATGGCATATTAAATTGTAATTATGTGGATTCATACAAAAACATATTCCCAACATTCTTTTACGTCCCATATTTATGCGTTTTGGTGGAGCAACTTAAACATATATGCATAACCAATAAATAGTATATGGTAATTACTTAAGACCAAAATCAATTAAAATGGGGGGTAATCATCACAAATATTGGCTTGATGCGAATTAGTGTTTTTTTCATGTAAATACATGGCCCCAAACAAAATATTTGTATTTTACTCTCATGATCGTTGGCTTTGCAATCAACTGAAGAGGCTTGATAAGCGTTTTAACAAAAGCAATTTGCGTAAGACATACCAATGTCAACACTTATTCCAATAATCATTTACAAAAACTTGTGAAGTATATTCACCTCTATTGCCAACACAATATGATAATCTTTAATAATGTGCTCGTTGTCTCATTAGCTGAGTCACTAATCATGCAAACTTCAGGTTGCGACTTGATGAACATTTAGACGATGCATCGATTTTAAAACTCTAAATGCTCCATGATATGGGTGTATAATATATTCATACCCCTTTTGTAATTTACAGAATTATGGGATTAAGTCCCCAATTAGTTGGCAGTTAGTAACTTCTCTTGAGAGTAAACAATACATAAAAATCATGAAGAATTTTCTAGTTCTTCTATATATTTCGCATCTTTGACCCGAGATGGTAACCGGTCAAGCCAATCAATTAAATAATCAAGGTTTATAAACTTCTGGTTTATAACTATATAATCATGGTCCATAAACTTCAGGTTTATTGTCACACCCCGCTAAAGCGGAAACACAGAAGTATGAAGAGCAAAGATATCATCACACGAGTTATAATAAAAACATACGGTTTCAAGTCATTGCGAATAAAAGCATAGGTTTAAAGTTTGAAAACAACCAAGCATTTTACGAGTACATAACACAATACAAAGTAAATTGTTCAACAAAATTCCCCCAAATATTATAAAAATAGGTCTTCTCCCAATTCATGACTTCACGTGACATTCCATGACCCATCCAACTATTGCACTTCGTGACTTACACTTGATTTCCTGAAACAAGAGATAAAGTGTCAACTACAATAAAGTAGTGAGTGAGTTACAGTTTTCTAGTCCTCGACTAAAAAGGTTTGAGTTAAGTATATCTATACTTAGTAGTTTCTAAAAGTAGAATAAGACTTAAAGAATAGTTCGAACCAAAACAGTTGATTAAAAGATAGATGCGGAAGTCGTATAACTCTATACGCGCATAATAAGTAAACTATGATTGAATTCATGTATAACGACTACTTGGCATAATATAACTTAAGTGTTCACACTAAACCGAATTTCTAACCGTGAGGCCTCTTACCCCGACTACAACGGGGAGTCATTTATGATTGAGTAATATGTGCTTAAGCTGCCGCCTAAGCAAGGAACGGTTATTTCCTAAGTATCGATACCCATAATTACTAAACGGCTTAACAAAGCTAATAGTGTGTTGTGAAAATTAGGCACTGATGTTATTTTTAAACTAGTAGTAGTCACTTATGGTTAGTTATATTCCTCAAGAGTCATGGTAGTTATACGATCAATCAAAGTACATATGAGTGCCGAGAGTGGCATTAAATGAGTTTAATATAGTTTTGAATCAAGAGCCGAATAAGGGTGGCGAACCATTAGTTTATCATAGGCCAATCGGCCATAAAACTAATTAAGCATAAGTTTGTCAAAAATGTTCAATAGCGTTCATAACAGTTCATTTAGATCTCTTGTTTCCCCCAAAAGATAATTGAAAACAGTAAATAAGTGGGGATGTAACTCACGGTTTGCGAGGAAGAGCTAAGCGTGCAAGGAGTAATCGAGACGGACCGGAATCACGGGAATCCTAAGGAAATACCAAGATTTAATGAGTATCAATGTTTATGTGTTTATATGTTAAGTGTCGGGTTTAGGTCTATAGAAAATCGGGCAGCGCTTCCGCGCCAAAATCATTAATTCCCATTTTTGTACACTTTCCCGCTTAACAATTTCAATAACCATATTTCATATTATTTCCAAGACAATGACATATAAAACTTGTTCATTTAGTTCATTTATAGGTGAGTTATCTTTATTACAGGTTAGGGGCATAAATCTCAGTTCCGAACATAAGTTTAGATACACGTTTAGGGTTACGAATGAAAACGGTTTAAACTTAGTAAATGTGCAGTCTGTCAGCAGCATGACCGCGCCGCGGTGGGAGGACTGCGCCGTGGTCAGATGTTTTACCCTGACCGCGCCGCGGTTAAGCGACTGCGCCGCGGTCACTGTGACAGTTTCTTGGTCAAGCTCGTTTTTGGAGAAATCTGATGTTTTTGAGTTAGATTTTGACATGCAACCTGATCTAAGCTTAGGTAATCGATGTCTAATAGTTTATTTAGTGTTTTCAACCATAAATTCAAGGATCTAACCATGCAATTTGTAAAAACCCGTTTTTGTTCATAAATGATGAAATATTTGCATATAAACTCATTTTTAGGTGATGGATGATACATGCAACAGGTTTAACTTGTAAAAACAGAAGATTAAAAGGATTTTTACCGAGTGTATTGTGGTTTGGAGATGTTTGAAGTAACCCCTTAGTGATTTTTGACCCAAAGAGCTTATAGAAATGGACTTTTGACCCAAATGAATGCAACCCTTTCTTCCTTCTTGCTTTATGGACGATTTTGTTGGTGATTATGTGGTTGGAGTTTCTGTATTTTTTTGATGTAAGATTTCTGGAAAACAAAATGTGTATGTGTTCTTGAGTGTTTGGAAAGAGAGAGAGAGAGTAGGGAGTGTTTGATTAGTGTGTGTGTGTAATTGTGTTTGTGTTGATGTTATATGTGACTAAGGTAGAGTCACTGGACATTTAAAAAGGCCACAAGGGCTCTGGACCATGAATCAAGTGTTGGGCTAAGGTATTGGTCCGTTTGATTATGTTTTTATAATTAACACAAGTGTTGTCTGCGCACTCCACCGCGGCGCGGTGGCCTGACCGCGGCGCGGCTGGAGTGGCAGACTTTTTGCCTTTTTCGTTTTCCGTTCGTTAAAGGTTTCCGTTCATTTAAAATAGGAACTTAGACAAGTTCACTAAGTATTTACTTGGTATTAGGATTCATTTATGTGATTCCGAGTTCGATTCTACACACTCGAGTTTACGAGACAAGTAATAACGAGATAAATTCGAGTTAAGACGGTTGTCACATTCTCCCCGGGTTGAAAAGAATTTCGTCCCGAAATTTAGTTCGCCTCATCGGAGGGAAGATCTTTGAATAGGTGCGGGTACTTCTGACGAATCTGGTCCTCACGTTCCCATGTGAATTCGTGACCTCGTCGGGAATTCCACCGAACCTTGACAATAGGGATTCGACTTTGCTTGAGTTGTTTGACCTCTCGGTCTACAACCTCAAGCGGTTCCTCGATGAAATTAAGTTTGTTGTCGATCTGGACCTCGTCCAGTGGAATGACAATGGTTTCGTCCGATAAGCACTTTTTCAAGTGCGAGACGTGGAAGACATTGTGAACGTTGGAAAGAGCTTGTGGGAGTTGAAGTCGGTACGCCACTGGGCCGATACGCTCAATTACCTCAAAGGGGCCTGTGTACCTCGGGCTTAACTTACCGCGTTTCCCGAAACGGACTACCCCTTTCCATGGCGATATTTTCAGGAGTACTCTATCGCCCACTTGGAATTCTAGGGGTTTCCTTCGGTTATCGGCATAGCTCTTCTGCCGAGTACGAGAGGTCTTCAGCCTTTCACGAATGGTAGTGATTTTGTCAATGGTTTCCTGGACGATGTCGAGCCTTGTTAGTTGTCGATCGCCAGCTTCTAGCCAACAAAGCGGCGACCGGCACTTGCGTCCGTATAAGGCCTCGAATGGAGCACACTTGATGCTGGCATGGTAGCTGTTGTTATAGGAAAACTCGACTAAGGGCAAGTGAGCGTCCCAACTTCCTCCGAAGTCAACTACACACGCTCTCAGCATATCTTCAAGCGTCTGAATCGTCCTCTCACTCTGACCATCGGTCTGAGGGTGGTATGCTGTGCTGAGGTCTAGTCGCGTCCCGAGCGATTTCTGAAGTGCGTTCCAAAACCGGGACGTGAATCGACTATCCCTATCGGAAATAATGGAGAGAGGCGTTCCATGACGAGAGACAATCTCGTTAATGTAAATCTGTGCGAACTTCTCCATTGAATGGTTCTCTCTTACCGGCAGAAAGTGTGCGGACTTAGTCAATCGATCCACAATCACCCAGATTGTGTCATTCCCCCTTGCCGTACGAGGCAATTTAGTAATGAAGTCCATGGAGATCTGCTCCCACTTCCACATGGGGATCTCCGGCTGTTGCAATAGCCCAGATGGTTTCTGATATTCAGCCTTGACCTTCGAGCAAGTAAGGCACTTAGCCACATACAAGGCTATGTCCTTCTTCATGCCCGGCCACCAATAGTATTCCCGTAGATCCTTATACAACTTGTCGGATCCCGGATGAATAGAGTATCGGGATCGGTGGCCTTCGTCCAAGATGAGCTTGCGAAGGTCCTCAGCTTGCTCGATTCTTGAAGTAATGGATTCCGTCCGGTTTAAGCTCAAATTCCTGTTCATGTTTGTGCAGGGTTTCGCCCTTAAGGTTCTCAGGTTTCAATGCTTCCTGCTGAGCTTTAGAAATTTGTGATTGGAGGTTAGTTTGAATCTGGATTCCCAATGCTCTAACTCGAGATGGTTTAGCCCTTTCCTTACGACTCAGGGCGTCAGCTACTACGTTTGCCTTACCCGGGTGGTATTTGATCTCGCAATCGTAGTCGCTTAAAAGTTCGATCCATCTCCGTTGTCTCATGTTGAGCATTTTCTGTTCGAGAATATGTTGAAGGCTTTTGTGATCCGTGAATACCGTGCACTTAGTGCCGTACAAGTAATGCCTCCAAATTTTTAGTGCAAACACGACAGCTCCCAGCTCTAAGTCGTGTGTTGTATAATTCTGTTCGTGAACCTTCAACTGTCTCGATGCGTATGCGATGACCTTTTCCTTCTGCATAAGGACACACCCAAGTCCTTGGTGAGACGCATCGCAAAATACTACAAAATTATCCGTACCCTCCGGTAGGGACAGAATCGGTGCATGGCACAGTTCATACTTCAGTTTCTGGAAGGATTCATCCTGTTGTTCTCCCCAGGTGAAGTCCTTATCCTTTTGAGTGAGTTCGGTCAGAGGCTTAGCGATTTTCGAGAAATTTTTAATGAATCTCCGGTAATAGCCCGCCAATCCTAAGAACTGTCGGATTTCGGTGGGAGTCGTGGGGGCTTGCCATTTCTCAATCGCCTCGATCTTTGCTGGATCGACATGAATTCCCTCTTGGTTGATTACATGGCCAAGGAAGTGTACCTCTCGGAGCCAGAATTCGCACTTCGAGAATTTGGCGTAAAGTTTCTGATCCTTAAGGAGTTCGAGGATGAGTTTCAGATGTTTCGCATGGTCCTCCTTGTTCCTAGAGTAGATGAGGATGTCATCTATGAATACGATTACGAATTTGTCCAAATACGGTCGACACACCCTCCATGAACACCGCTGGTGCGTTGGTCAGACCAAATGGCATGACGAGAAATTCGTAATGTCCGTATCGGGTTCGGAAAGCGGTTTTTGGAATATCGTTTTCACTGACTCGAACCTGGTGATAACCCGAGCGGAGGTCGATCTTAGAGAAGTAAGTTGCACCCTGCAACTGGTCGAATAGATCATCGATCCTCGGAAGTGGGTATCGGTTCTTGACGGTCAGTTTGTTCAGTTCTCGGTAATCGATGCACATTCGAAAGGATCCGTCTTTCTTTTTGACAAAGAGGATTGGGGCTCCCCAAGGGGACGAGCTCGGACGAATAAGACCGTGGTCCAAGAGTTCCTGTAGCTGTTTCGATAGCTCTTGCATTTCTGGGGGTGCTAGACGGTACGGTGTCTTGGCAACCGGTGCTGCGCCAGGAACTAGGTCTATTCGGAATTCCACTTGTCGGTGTGGAGGTAGCCCAGGTAGATCCTCAGGAAAGACTTCTGGATGATCCTTGACTACGGGAATATCTTGTATTCGTTTTTCCTTAGGCTTACGCTCGATGACATGTGCTAGGAATGCATCAAAATCCTTTTTGAGGTACTTGTGCATTTTAATGCTGGAGACGATGCGAAGTCGTTGGCCCGGTTTGTCGCCTTGCACGACAAGGGTTTCGCCGTCTGATAGAGGGATACGAATGAGTTTGTCGAAACAGACGATCTCGGCCCGGAACCGAGATAACCAGTCCATTCCGACTATGATGTCAAAGCTCTTCAGCTCAATTGGAATTAAATCAATGGGAAACGTTTTATCAGCTAGGCATATTGAACATCCTACGATTACATCCTTAGCCTCAAATTCCTGACCGTTGGCATACTCTATGGTGAAGCTATCCTTAAGAATCTTAGATCCTAAATTAATGAAGGGTCTAAATTCTAAGGATACGAAGCTTCTTTCTGCTCCAGAATCGAACAATACAGATGCATAGTGGTTGTTTACAGAAAACGTACCGTTCACCGCTGCCGAGCCTCCTCGGCTGTAAGTGCGAAAGCACGTCCGCGACCCCGTCCACCTTGATTTGGTTGGGCATTCTGAAGCTTGGGACAGGCATTACGGAAGTGTTGATCGCTTCCACACTCGAAGCACACCGGCTTCTGACCCTGAACCACGGCTTTCTCTGAACAGTACTTGGAGAAGTGCCCCACCTTCTGGCACTTTGAACATACCGGGCAGTTCCCGTGGTGATGAAAGTTGCACTTATTGCACTTGGGGTTCGTCCCCGTGTAGCTTCGGTTCCCAGCTGGTGGTGGTGGTGGTGCAGCAGTCACCGCGTAGTTGCGGGTGGTTTTCTGTTTCTTGTTGCTTCTCCGGGGGTTGTGATCTGCCTTCCTTTTCTCTCCTTCCTCCTTCTTGGAGGGTGCTGCAGCGGTGAGGAGATCGCTGGTGAGTCGGTATGCCAGAATGATTGCGCTCTGTAGGGTTTGAGGTTCAGCAGAGAGAACATTTCCCCGGATCTCGGGAACTAGACCAGAAACGTAACGGTCAATGCGGTTTTCCTCGGGGGTTACTAGTCTCGGAACTAGTCGGGACAGTTCATGAAATCGGGTGGTGTACCCCTCGATGTCATTCCCAACCATCATGAGGTTCCACAGTTCCGCCTCAAGCTTCTTGATTTCTCCCTTAGGGCAGTACTCAGCAATCAGAAGATTTTTGAATTGCTCCCAGGAGAGAGCATAGGCGGTGACACGCCCTCTGGTCCGAACCACATTGTTCCACCATGAAAGAGCCTTCCCATGTAGTACGCATGAGGCGTACTCTACCTTGTCGGCCTCGGCACACTTGCTAATGTGCAAGACTGATTCGATGCTCTCGAACCAGGACACGAGTCCTACAGCTCCGGAGGTGCCGTGGAACTCTTTGGGCTTGCATGCCATGAAGCTTTTGTAAGTACAAGCGGGAGGGTTTTGGTGCTGGTGATGATTTTGGTTTTGGTGGTTGTTGTTGTTCTGGTTTTGGTTGTTGTTCTGATTGTTGTTCTGTTGTTGCTGTTGCTGTCGCTGGTGGTTGTTGACGTTGGCATTGATTCCCGCCGTGATCTGAGCGATCATGTTGGGCATCGCTGCATTCAACTGCTCAGCGACTTGTTCAGCGATGATACTGGCGTTGGTTCGGGGTGCCATGATTCTACAACAGACAACAGACAACATATTCAGTTTAGATCGCACGATTAGAGTATGATAAGAGTATAATTCAATGTATAAGACAACAATTCCGCAAGAGTAAAGTAATAGAACAGATAGAACACGCACGACAGAGATTCAAGAAATTCACACAACAAGATTTACACGCAAGAGATACAATCCAATGATAACTAAAGATTCACACGACAATAGCACAAATAGATAATAAGGTAGAATTTCCATTCAATAATAATATAGAGTTGAGTACAAGGTTCAAAATGAGAATGGAATACAAGTACAATACATATGGAAATAAATAGATATGGCTTTGAGTTGTGTACATAGGAAAATTACAACTCGAGCCTACAATACAATAAGTAAAAGAAAATAACTAACGGCGCTTCTCGAAAAGCATCTTGGTGATAACTACCGCCAAGAGGGTCCCCATAACCAAGCAAACTCCCACCAGACGTTGCACCGTCCGGGCAGTGGCCTGAGCCGTAGAGAGGTGTCGCAATGCCTGCTCCGACAATCGGTGCGCGGCATCAGAGACCTCACAGAGGAGAAGCCCTTGTTGCTGGGCCTCCTCAGATAGTCCCCTTACCTCGCGGTGAAGGTGCAAGAATGCGGCAGGAGGGGGTAGCTGTTGGGTAGGCGGCAGCCTTTGCCTGGCTGCTTCAGCGTCGCGGGCACGCTGCATTTCCTCTCGCTCGAGCTGACGCTCCCACGAGTAGTGGTCCATCATGGAAGTGCGCGGTGCCTCGGGAGGTGGATGACCGAACGGGAGATGTGAAGGCGTGGGTCGGGATGATCCGGCCTGCTGTGCGGCCATCCTCCTGGGAGGACGACCTGCTTGCGTGCCGTAGTGACAACGCGAGGTCCACGCCTCTGGGGCGGTGCCTCAACAGGTGCCGGGGGTGCAGCTGGTAGCACGGTCCTCGGGCTGGAGGTACCCATGCTGCTGGAGTACGCCATCGAGCTCTCCTCAGTCGGGTCAGTCGTCTGATGACGCTGACTCTCGGATGCTGCGGGATCCTCAGATGGTCCGGGGGAGGACGCTAGTCGTGAAAGTGAGCGGGACTGAGATCGTGAGTGCGATGACTGAGACATGTCGGATCTGCGAATAATACGTTACGTGAGTACAGGAATTAAGGAAAAATGTAAACGAAAATGCATGTATGGGTCAGTCACGTGAGAATCGGGAAGGAATAAGACCGGGAATTTTTCGACTCGAAAACCGTTTGACAATAGCAATTACTTTCCGTTCTCGCAGAATTTATTTTGAACTAGGCATAGTTGATCAAGTTACGCCTAGTTAAAAGCAAACCATGCGATTGCGGAATTAATCTACTAAAGTTTGAAAGCTCGTGAAATGATTTTTCTGAAAAGCCTTGGTTATAGTTTGGTTTCAAAAATTTTGAAAAATTCTCAAAACCGTTTTCGCTATAACCAGTGCTCTGATACCAAGTCTGTCACACCCCGCTAAAGCGGAAACACGGAAGTGTGAAGAGCAAAGATATCATCACACGAGTTATAATAAAAACATACGGTTTCAAGTCATTGCGAATAAAAGCATAAGTTTAAAGTTTGAAAACAACCAAGCATTTTACGAGTACATAACACAATACAAGTAAATTGTTCAACAAAATTCCCCAAATATTATAAAAATAGGTCTTCTCCCAATTCATGACTTCACGTGACATTCCATGACCCATCCAACTATTGCACTTCGTGACTTACACTTGATTTCCTGAAACAAGAGATAAAGTGTCAACTACAATAAAGTAGTGAGTGAGTTACAGTTTTCTAGTCCTCGACTAAAAAGGTTTGAGTTAAGTATATCTATACTTAGTAGTTTCTAAAAGTAGAATAAGACTTAAAGAATAGTTCGAACCAAAACAGTTGATTAAAAGATAGATGCGGAAGTCGTATAACTCTATACGCGCATAATAAGTAAACTATGATTGAATTCATGTATAACGACTACTTGGCATAATATAACTTAAGTGTTCACACTAAACCGAATTTCTAACCGTGAGGCCTCTTACCCCGACTACAACGGGGAGTCATTTCTGATTGAGTAATATGTGCTTAAGCTGCCGCCTAAGCAAGGAACGGTTATTTCCTAAGTATCGATACCCATAATTACTAAACGGCTTAACAAAGCTAATAGTGTGTTGTGAAAATTAGGCACTGATGTTATTTTTAAACTAGTAGTAGTCACTTATGGTTAGTTATATTCCTCAAGAGTCATGGTAGTTATACGATCAATCAAAGTACATATGAGTGCCGAGAGTGGCATTAAATGAGTTTAATATAGTTTTGAATCAAGAGCCGAATAAAGGTGGCGAACCATTAGTTTATCATAGGCCAATCGGCCATAAAACTAATTAAGCATAAGTTTGTCAAAATGTTCAATAGAGTTCATAACAGTTCATTTAGATCTCTTGTTTCCCCCAAAAGATAATTGAAAACAGTAAATAAGTGGGGATGTAACTCACGGTTTGCGAGGAAGAGCTAAGCGTGCAAGGAGTAATCGAGACGGACCGGAATCACGGGAATCCTAAGGAAATACCAAGATTTAATGAGTATTAATGTTTATGTGTTTATATGTTAAGTGTCGGGTTTAGGTCTACTGAAAATCGGGCAGCGCTTCCGCGCCAAAATCATTAATTCCCATTTTTGTACACTTTCCCGCTTAACAATTTCAATAACCATATTTCATATTATTTCCAAGACAATGACATATAAAACTTGTTCATTTAGTTCATTTATAGGTGAGTTATCTTATTACAGGTTAGGGGCATAAATCTCAGTTCCGAACATAAGTTTAGATACACGTTTAAGGTTACGATTGAAAACGGTTTAAACTTAGTAAATGTGCAGTCTGTCAGCAGCATGACCGCGCCGCGGTGGGAGGACTGCGCCGCGGTCAGATGTTTTACCCTGACCGCGCCGCGGTGAAGCGACTGCGCCGCGGTCACTGTGACAGTTTCTTGGTCAAGTTCGTTTTTGAGAAATCTGATGTTTTTGAGTTAGATTTTGACATGCAACCTGATCTAAGCTTAGGTAATTGATGTCTAATAGTTTATTTAGTGTTTTTAACCACAAATTCAAGGATCTAACCATGCAATTTGTAAAAACCCGTTTTTGTTCATAAATGACCCAAAATCTCCATACAAATTCATTTTTAGTTGATGGATGATGCATGCAATGAGTATATATTGTAAAGACAGTAGATTAGAATGATTTATACCGAGAGTAAAGTGATTTGAAGGTGGTTGGAGTGATCCCTTAGTGATTTTAACCCAAAAGCTTAGAAAATGGACTTTTAACCCAAAGGAATGTTACCCTTTCCTCCTTCTTACTTTATGAACGATTTTGTTGTGTTTATGTGGTTGATGTTTCTGTATTTTGATGTAAGTTACTGCAAGTGAGAGTATGTGTGTGTTCTTGAGTGCTAGGAAAAGAGAGAGAGAGTAGTAAGGGGGTGTTTGTTTGTGATGTGTGTGTGTGTTTGTGTTTGAATAAGTGTTATAAGGCACAAAAACTACATCACTGGACTTTTAAAAGGCCACAAAGGGCTCTGGACCGTGAATCAAGTGTTGGGCTAAAGTATTGGTCCGTTTTATTAAGTTTTTAAAATTAACAAAAGTGCTGTCTGCGCACTCCACCGCGGCGCGGTGGCCTGACCGCGGCGCGGCTGGAGTGGCAGTCTTTTTGCCTTTTTCGTTTTCCGTTCGTTCCAATGTTAAGTGTTTCCGTTTGTTAACGGTTTCCGTTCATTTAAAATAGGAACTTAGACAAGTTCACTAAGTATTTACTTGGTATTAGGATTCATTTATGTGATCCCGAGTTCGATTCTACACACTCGAGTTTACGGGACAAGTAATAACGAGATAAATTTGAGTTAAGATAGATATAGAGAATGCGGTTTTCACCTGAAATAGGACGGTTGTCACATTTATGGACAAATAATCACGGTGCATAAACTTCTGATATATAACCACATGTGTGCAATCTCACTTGTGAAAGTCGATACCCACAACATTCACATTAATCATGACAAATATATGTTGTCACATTCACTCTAGGGAATGGAGCAAAGACAGTTGTTCGTGTTCATATTTGTCTATTACAAACTCGTCATTATAGACATAAGCAAATATCACTACAAAATTTTGCTTAATAAGATTTTCTCAGTATTGCTACATAAGAAGCATAACTCAATATTTCTACATAATGAGCATATCTCATATTCCTCAAAGATAATAGGGTTCTCGTATCATAATATCAATATATAAATAATCATAATTTTGAATATATTTTGAAGAATCTTCTAGTTCTTTAACACATTTCGCATTATCGTTGACTCGGGATGGTCTAACCGGTCAGCCAATCCATAAAATAATCAAGGTCCATAAAAATACATGTTTATGACCACAAAATCAAGATTCATATTATGACTAAATAACCACGATCCATAAACTTCTGGTTTATGATCATATATAACTACGGTCCATAAACTTCAGGTTTATGACCAAATAAACACCGTCCATAAACTTATGGTTTATCACTATATTTCCTGAAATTGCACATGAGTTTTTATGCCATATAATACAAGAGAAATATCATTTTAATCCTTTTCTCATAACAAATTTATATTTACTCTTCACGAGCTATCAATAAATTCCATAATATTCGATATAATACTCACATTAGCATATAACACTATCGAGCAAGAAACATTACTTATACGAGTGATATAATCTCAAAGACATATTTAGAATCAATTATTCACCAAACAAGATTTTTCATGTACTCCGAAACATTTATATTCATTAACATGCATACTAAAAAAAACAGATCATGCATATATAACAATTTTTACGATGATGCAAGTACCTCAAATAATGCATCTTAATCTCGTTCATTTTGCCCTTTTTTCCATTTTACGTGAGTATGAAGATTAGATTATCGCAAGATGCATAATGTAATATAACAAACAACTAATAATTTGAATGATAAATTAAGTTTCATATGGCATCTTTGTCTCTTTCTTTTAATTAATCATCTCTCATATTTCCATTTCTAGTGGCCGATATGCTGTCACATTCATATGGAAACTAAAATGGTTACGTAAACCTCGTCTATCACTACAAATAATTTTCACATTTACCTCAGGAATAGCACAAAATCAGTTCGAAGGGTTAATAGCTTTCATTACAAGCACATCATTTTTCTTAGCCACAAGCAAATAATATTCAAAACTAACATAAATAGTTTTTTCTCAATGTTTAATTATCTATTACACATAAATCAACTAATAAGTAAGTTATGTATATTCATCAAAACATTGCTTTTAAAACCAGGACATAATATATCTAACCGTATAAAGGTCCCAAAATTATATTATGCAAGGTCATGAAATTACCAAAGAGTGTCATAAGGGTCCGATATTACGAGACATGATATATAGTTTGACATTATGAGCATCAAAATAGTGATTAAATGCATAGTATTATCTCACAAATAATCGAACTCATAAGTGAATATAGTACGCATATTGAGAATCATTACAAAACTTTATAAACATATAATATGCATAGATTTAAAAAAAAATCATATATTTATCTCATGGATCAAAATAGCACTTATTTGTCCCTAATAGTGTTCAAGCAACACAATCAAATTATATAAGAATAATCCACATAGAATACTAGCATAAAAGTCTATAACCCAAATAAATATCATTTAAAAATCATAAGCCACTTCATAGAACATATATAGCCATATAGGTATAAAAAAAAAAGACAAAACATATAACTGAATATGCTTATAAGGCCAATCCCTCGTGGAAAAATGTGGTCAACTATCATCTAATCTAATTTCAATATTCTAACAACCAAAATTAGTAAATTCAATCTAATTATACAAATTAATTCATTGGTTTTTAGTTGTTCTTACCCAAGTCCAGTCCAATCAATATTACTAAACAATAGATGAAGAATTAACTGTTGTAAAACTTGCACAAATACTACTTAGCTAACAATGGTTAAAACCTTAACATATTGCATTTAAAAAGATATTGCAAAATACCCTTTTAATACGAACACATAAAACATCTACATATCATATATCATATTAAGGATCAAAATATCACATACTTCTTTTCGTAGTATTAAACCTAAACTTCTTATTTCTTTTCGTTCTGTGATTCGACTTGAAGACTAAACCCCCACTATTAAACCATATTTGACTAAAGGCATCCCAATTTTCATCTTTTTCGTTTTAGCTTATATAACAATTAGCAGTAATTAAAATATTAACATATATTAAAAAAAATTAATCAAAGATGTACATATACCTTTGTTATTTTCAGCACATAACTGTTATGTTTGACACATTTATTTTTGGAGAATGGAGCATTAACAATCCAATCATTAACTTTGATCTATTATCTATTACTTTCTATAAATCATTAATATAGGAACTTATATTATAACAATTTATAACAATTAATCCGAAGTATATGTTATTCAGTTTAAATATAGAGCATCAAAACAAAATTTGTATATGCATACACATCACGTTTTATATTCATAGATATTTAGAAAAATATCAGCCATCAAATTTAAAGAATACCATAGACTCTAAATAGAAATACTTTGACATTAAAAAGGAAACATATTTGGTTTGCAGTCTCATATATATATTCATCTTGTTACCATATTAATAGGAACCACAAGAAAATAGAATTGAATAGAATATATATGCGTTTATGTGTAATCATGAATCTCTGACATGTTTTCTAATAGCTTAGATCTCTTTAATTTACAATCACGGGAGTCCAAATTTATTATGTCTAAAATTTAATAAGTAACTCACAAATACATATACATGTGATTTCATGCATAATAGTCAATCAGGTTCTGCCTGGTTGGCAAGGGGTTTTCCTAGTGAAGGAGAGGTCTTGAGTTCGAGCCTCTCCAGACGGTTTCCTCTTTGGTGGGCATTGAGGGTGGCTGGTAATGGTGGCACGATGATACAACATTACTGGCCTGCAGGAGTTGCCGTTTCAAAAAAAAAAAAATTCATGCATAATAATAAGGTAATAGGATTAGAATTACCTTTGTTTGCATATTGATAACATAATACCTCATTTGAGACCTCGGATCTCACCTTTAAATTCGACCCGAATATTAACTCAGATCTGGAGCGTGCTGATAACGTGTTGTGAAACAAATAAAGAATAAGAAGAGAAACTGTATTATTCATCTCATATAGAGGTATGTATTTATAATACAATATGGATAAACTTCAACAAAGGTATCTACTAATAAATAAATAAATATATTTTAAAGATATAGACATCCATATCATAATTATCCATAACAATATTGATATTATTCAGTTTAGTTTAAAATGGTTTGGTTTCTACTTAAGACTTGAATCAAACTGACATATTCGGTTTTCCAAAAATTTGAACTCAAATTGTCGATTTTAAGTATTGTTTCGATTTTTTAGTTTGACTTTTTCAAGTATTCTGATTTTTCAAATTTTAATTCGATTTCTACTCACTCTGAAATAATGTTCTCCCACAATTTTCAAGTTTACCAAACCTTGCAAAACATAGATCATGCCACGTGAAGCAGACTTTTATATAAACATGGGCATGTGGGCAATTACTTATCATTATAGCACTAGTGATCACCATATGCCACATTATTCTCCTCTCATTCACAAAACAACAAGCCGAGTCGAATCGTCAAGAAAGAGTATTGGATAAATGGGCAATTTTAAATAGTAGTTAAAAATAGATGGTGCCAAACTTGATTCATAAACTTTACTTTTAACCTTTTTCAATTTTTGATATACATATACATATTACATATACACATCGGCAAAGCCAAAATTTGATTAAGAATGAGCCAAATAATTCATCTAACACAAGCAACGATAGGAAAATATTATGGTTGGTCAAAATTTACTTACATGAAAAAAAAAGAGACTAAAATACGTTGCGGATAATTTTTTGGACCCTTGCATATATATAATGAATAAAAGAAAACATAACAACACCTATGTTATTTAGTTATGTATAATACAAACAAAACTTATAGTACGACGTTATCATGGATGTGACTATGTAATGTGTATTTTTTTTTTAAAGTTACGGATTTAAGTCTCGCTAAAGATAAAATATAAATAATAAATAGTGTTTAAAGAAAATAAAAAATATAATTATATTTAATAGCTTACGACATACATAAATTTTAACAATTTACACATTTATTTCCAAGTAGTTTAAAATGTTTGATCGTAATGGCAATTTTTTAATCGAATTATCTAAAGTTATAATAACAACTTCCCCAAGTTAACAATGATTTTGTAAAAATCATTATGCCTTACATATACAATGTTTTTACAAAACAAATATAATTATATTCCGTAATTATTACATTTAAAAGTTATATTTTAGAGTTAATTACATAGGTCGTTCATATGATTTGCACTATTTACACTTTTCGTCCCTATAACTTTTTTATTACACCACTCGTCTCTAAGTTTGAATTTTGTTGCTTCACAAGTCCCTATTTTGGATGTCCCTTTAAGACAACCGTTAAGTCATCTCACGTGGATAACACGTGAGGGTATTTTCGTCCTTTTACCTTTCTCACTCCCATTAAAACCCAGATTCAATCCTAAACTAAAAAAAAGACACAATCAAAATCCAAATCTCAAGTCACAATTAAAACTCAGATTCAATCCTAAACTAAATAAAGCACAATCATCGGAAATCATTTTGCGAGAATACTGGAGGTCAGGTTTGCCAGATCTGTGGTGATATCATTGGCCCTATAGCGAACGGAGAACCTTTTGCTGCTTGTGATGTTTGTGCATTTCCAGTTTCCAGGCCGTGCTATGAATACGAACGCAAGGATGGAAATCAGTCTTACCCTCAATGCAAAACCAGATACAAGAGAATTAAAGGTTTTGATTTATGTGGTTTTTAATTTTTTTATAATTATAGTGTTTGGTATTATACAAATTTTAATTGAATTGATTGAATAAACACAGGTAGCCCTGCTATTGTTGGGGATAGAGAGGAGGATTTTGATGTTGATGATGAAACCACAAGTTTCCCTTTTTCGTCCCAAACTCAAAATGAGAAACAAAACACTGCCGAACTTATGTTGAATTGGCACGATAGGGTTTGAATCTTAATTTTGATTTGATATTTGGGTTGTTTTAATTGTGATTTGAGATTTGAATTTTGATTGTGTCTTTTTATTTAGTTTAGGATTGAATTTGAGTTTTAATTGTGATTTGAGATTTTGATTTTGATTGTGTCTTTTTATTTGGTTTAGGATTGAATCTCGGTTTTAATGGGAGAGAGAAAGGTAAAAGGACGAAAATATGCTCAAGTGTTATCCACGTGAGATGACTTAACGGTTGTCTTAACGACACATCCAAAATAGGGACTTGCGAAGCAACAAAATTCAAACTTAGGGACGAGTAGTGTAATAAAAAAAGTTATAGGGACGAGCGGTGCAAATAATGCATGGACGACCCATGTAATTAACTCTATATTTTATAGAGTTAATTACATGGGTCGTCCCTATGGTTTGCACTATTTTCACCGGTCGTCCCTATAACTTTTTTTATCACACCACTTGTCCCTAAGTTTGAATTTTGTTGCCTGGAGAGTCCCTATTTTGGATGTGCCGTTAAATAAACCGTTAAGTCATCTCACGTGGGTCACATGTGAGGGTATTTTAGTCATTTTACCTTTCTTTCTCCCATTTTAATGTCTTCATCCTCAAAAATACCCAAAACCCCAAATTGATTTTCCCATAAATAACACAACATCAGGATAAAATCATTACTTACTTTATCAATCGCAATAAAGAAATAGTTCTCTTCTTAATTTACATGCATAAAAAGCTTTTCTTACTTTTGAAAGATTAGATTTGGATGGCTTCTTCCCAAAAAGCACAGTCTTGATCCACTTTCCAGGAGACTTCCCCATTATCGACGGATAGTCGCTGCTGGTAACGGTTCACACCTTCAGATTCTCTGCATGATTTTCAAAATCTAATCTCAATAAAGCTAAATACAATGAAACAAGAGACGCAAGTAAACAACAAGAGACGCAAGTAATCATCACAAACGTTCATCGTTTAAATTTCAATTAACATCACTATATACCAATAACATTATCAATCAATGATTTGCTAAATTATACTCAATTTCAATATAACGGATAACGAGACTGAATTAAACTAATCATTTCTCCTCTCATATCACATCGCTAACAAGCGAAGAAGGAATCCAATCATTTCCAGTACCTACTAGATCTAAATTCGAAAAAACTACGGCGGTACAGTTCCAAGTTCTAATCACTTAAAAATATAAGGAAAATCAATTTGGGGTTTTGTGGATTTTTGGGATGAATATATTAAAATGTGAGAAAGAAAGGTAAAATGACTAAAATACCCTCACGTGTGACCCACGTGAGATGACTTAACGGTTTATTTAACGGCACATCCAAAATAGGGACTCTCCAGGCAACAAAATTCAAACTTAGGGACGAGTGGTGTAATAAAAAGGTTATAGGGACGACCGGTGAAAATGGTGCAAACCATAGTGACGACCCATGTAATTAACTCTATTTTATATAATGGTCTGGTTCGGTTTTAGATAAACACAAACTAAACCGAATATTCAGTTTGTTTATAAATTAAAATTGAACCGTTACTTGTCGTTTTGTGATTTGTTCAACTTAAATTTAGTTTTTCCTTTTTTGATTCACCCCTTTAATCAAGTGTTGTAAAACATATTGATAAGCCTCTTATTTAGATATTTAGATATTGATACATGTATTGGGTTAATAAAAACCCACTCCAACTATATTTGACATTAAAAATTAAAAGACCGAAAAACCAAATCAAGTGGCTTATAACTTTCCTTTTCGGTTTCGATTTTACGAATAAAATGAACCACAACAACTCTTTATCAAAAGAAGTATCATATATCTAGAAATAGGGGTGGGATAATCTCAACCCCCCCCCCATATGGTTATCTCCACCCTCCCTTTTCTTAACTATTATTATTACTAATTTTTTTTTATTTTTTTTTTTGGTTTTATGTTATTTTATATTTAAAATCTTATAATTATATATTAGTTTATTAGTTATTTTTGTTTGTAAATTTTATTTTATATAAAAAGGTATACTAAAATAATTTTAAATAAAAAAAACTATTAATAAAATCTAATAAAATAAAATCGTAAATTATTATTTTAGTTATTATTACACAGGTTAAAACCTGTTAAATATTTGAATTATAATAAAGATTAGTAAATATAAAGTTGTAATTGATAAAATTTAATTGTTTACTTATTAAAACACGAGTTAAAACCTATTAAAAAAATCTTTAAAATACAAAAAAAAAAAAAAAAAAAATTATAAAACAAATATATATTTAAATTTTAAATAAATAAAATATGATATGTAGATAATAAATAAACAATTCTATACTTTCTATATCTAAAATTAGAAAGAAAAAATCATATTAGTAATAATGATGTGCTTAGGTGAATATTAGGAGATAACTAACTTTGGTGTAATATTCGTGGGTTGTATGCTGCCCAATTGGATGTCATTGTGGCCCCGAATCACTAACATTCTCGTTCAAATAAAAAAAATTAATAATGATGTTACCCTTGGGGGTGTTAATAACCGAAAAATGGTTTAGGGGTGCCTCTATCAACACCCCTAGAAATAATATCGTTAGCTTAAAAATCGGTACTAGTTTGATTATTTATAGTCTCTTTAGAACGTTACCTAATCGCATGGCCGGCGATTACGGGTAATGTGTATATGTCCCATTTGGTCAGGTCAGTCACTATCATTCCCGCTATTTCACGTTTATTTTTAAATTTTTAATTTTAATTATTTTTCATGGCGCCGTCCTTTTCAAGCAAAAACCCAAATTTTGAATTTTCCCAACCCCCCACACAACACGTCATCCACTACCTGCCACCTCTCTTTTTTAATTACCTTTGTGCCCCCTTTATTACAAATATATCAAATTAATTTCAAACCACAAATATGTATCATAATTTATGGATGAAAAAATAGTCTGTTGTTTTTTCATAACTTTTTCTTTACATAAATGTAAGAGATATTTTAAATCAGGTTATTGACGCCTAGAACTATTTTTAAATATTTTATAATATTTCTATGCTCATTATTTAATAGTTATATATTTGATAATAATTAAAAAAATTTAAACAATCTTTGATTCTTTAATATATAATAAAAGAGTAACCTTAAATATCGTATTGCAAAGTAAAGTCCGTTCGAATTGGTTACTTTCTTTGATATTAGCCATTAGATTCTACACCCTTTTATAATACATAATACATTTTCTCTTTTATTCCATTTCTACTAAAATAAAAAACATAATTATAATTTATTTATAAAATCGTTCAATTTGGATTATGATTTACCTTATTATACGTATAACATTATTTTCTCATAATAAATCAAAATATACATAAACATAAAATTTAGAATTCAATTTTTATTTTTTTCCGCGCTACCGCGGAACAATAATCTAATAAAAAAAATAAAACAAAAAGAAAAGAATTAAATAAAAACTATCTATCTGCAATATTAAACCCAATATTTCAATAATTAACAAATATGAATTATTTGGTTAAAAGATAACTAATTATAAATACCGAAAATATTATAAATCATACGTATGATATATATTTCTAATATATTATTACTAGGAGTGAGAATGGAACGGGTTGGACCGGTTTTTATCTAAACCAGAATCCAAATCGAAAACCGGTTTTTGAAATCATAGAACCCGCTCGATTTGGTTTTTTCAGTTTCGGTTTTTTTTAGGTTCAGTTTGGATTTTTTCCGGTTTTTTTCATCATAAAAGATGATTTAAAATCAAAACTAGGCCTCGTACGATTTTCGTACAATAACATTGTAAAAAGGTTGTAAATAACCTAAAAGCTGCATACTAAAATCTACACACATATATATTTGCAATGATTTTTTAACATCTTTCACATATACTGATAAATGATTTCAAAGACATAATATCATAAAAATACGCATGTATACATTGCACCATATTTTGAATTATTTATAAGATTTACGATAAGAAATTTTCTAATTTTTGAGAGGAAATTCAAAATAGATAACTATAATGATAATTATATTTATATTGTTACAATATAGCAATAAGATATTTAAATTTAATTTTAATAAGGTAAACGATTCGGTTCGGGTTTAAATGGTTCGGTTCCAAATGGTTCGGTTCCTACATAAAACCCGAACCAAACCGAAAAATTCGAATTTTCAAATATTAAAACCCAAACCATCAGCTTTTAGTATTGGTTTGCTTTTTTAATTTAATTTTTTTCGGTTTTCTGGTTTTGATTCGGGTCCTGCAAACCCCTAATCACAACAATTGTTTGAATTAGAAAAGTTATTCACAATTAATTTATTACTTTATTTGTACATATTAAAATAATCCAAATTGTAAAACAAATTTCAAATTTTTTAACAGAAAACATCACTTACCTCCCTTCCACTATCATTCCCTGGTCACTAGAGGCATCTCTTTCTCTCAACCCATTTGCAGTCATAAATTCAAAACCCACACACTTTCTCTCTCTACCACACACACACACACACTTTCTCTCTCTATACGTATATCTAAACCTATACGTATACACTCTCTATCAACACAACAAAGCTTCTAAATCACTCACCGACTGATAAAAAAATCTCTTAACCATGTGCAATCTGACACATTCCTTGATTAATTAATCTATTATTGGTTAGCTTTTATCCGATTGTTGTTAACTCAGTGAGTTAAATCGGTCAATGGCAGGTTCCTCTTCACGAGGAGGAGGACAACAATACAGCTCACCATATCAATATCATAATCAGAAGCCTTCAAGTCCGTTTTCATCATCTTCTTCTTCTTCATCTTTTAAGCAGACTATACCTAGATCGTCTTCTGCAACTACAACCGTTTACGGAGCATCAGGAAACGATTACGGTTCGAGATCTGATACTTTAAATCGAACTACTTCCGATTCGATGTACGGTGGTGGTTATGGAGCACGGTCTCCGGTAGGTTATCAATCTGCTGATGAGATGATTGATGAACAGATTGATGATGTTGCGAGACCGGCTGCTGGTGGTGATAGTATTTCTGTTACGATTAGGTTTAGACCGTTGAGGTAATTTGATTAGTTTGAAATTAGTATTAGATCTGGAATTGAAATGTATTTAGGCGTGTTTGAGTTTTTTGAATTTTGAATTTGAAACTGTTTCGATACAATGTGATGATGATTTGGTGAATTTGTGGTGATTTTAGTGAACGAGAGTATCAGAGAGGAGATGAGGTTGCGTGGTATGCAGATGGAGATAAACTTGTGCGAAATGAGTATAATCCGGCTACTTCATATGCATTTGGTACGCAATTTTGACTTTTTGAATACTGAGATAAACGAAAGGAAAGTGGATAGAGCGTTGATTGGCGGTGGATATGGAAGTTTGTTTTGATAAATGTTTTTTGTATGCTTTGTGTAACAGATAAAGTTTTTGGATCTTATTCGGAGACTCAAGAAGTGTACGAAGTTGCAGCTGGACCTGTTATCAGAGCTGCTATGGAAGGAATAAATGGTGTGGTAAAACTAGATCGTTTTTTATGCTTATTGATCTATACTTTATATATTATCATGGAATTGGGCGAAATACTAGCTGTTGGAATTAATGTGAGAGTGATAATGCAGGAACTGTATTTGCATATGGTGTTACAAGTAGTGGGAAGACACATACCATGCATGTAAGTTCAAATTTTCTGTAGTTGCATATATGACCTTTCCCAGTTATCTTTAGTTGCTCTGGTCCAGAATTCTTTATTCTTTTCAATTGTTTTCACAGGGTGATCACACTTCTCCAGGAATAATACCCTTGGCAATAAAAGACGTTTTCAGCATTATTCAGGATGTAAGTGCTCTTCAAGAATTTTGTCTTAATTGTTTATCTGTAACTTTGCCATCACTGGTTTACATATATCCGTAGCTGTGGAGGCAGTAGTGCTACACTTTCTTTATTATTTATGTCATGATGAATATTGAACACCTTGTTTTTTCATTTCAGACGCCAGGAAGGGAGTTCTTACTGCGTGTGTCGTATATCGAGATATATAATGAGGTTAGTGACCACTTGGGAGATTGTTAGATGGCAATGTAGACAATGCAGGGATTAAATAATTACTCTCCCACTACCGGTGACACCATAATAAATGAAACATCTGTCTTCTTGGCTCTCTCGAGGACTTCTTATGCTTACTTATTAATTTAAATTTTATAGTTTCTGTACATTCCATTGCGGGCAAATAAAGTTTTTGTGCAGATTCCTTTTATTCACCATGCTGACTTATCCTTCTCATGTTAGGTGATCAATGATCTGCTTGATCCAACAGGACAAAATCTGCGTGTTCGAGAGGATGCTCAGGTTTCTGCAGTAACTTGCTATGCATCTTTTTGTCTTATTCATTTTTTTTTGTTGATATTTGTTAAACATCATTTCATCTCTTTGTGCCTTTAAAGAAATTAATAGCTCACCAATTCACATTTAGCAAAATAAGAGATTTAACATCACTAAATATAACATAAGTTACATAATTATTATGTCGTGTTTACTCAAATACAGTACACTAATAGTTCTTGGCGTTGATTTGTTATGAGTCTATTTTATCTTTTATGTGGAGGATAATTATTTATATGCTTTCTTACTGTCCTTTTTATCCAATGATAGGGTACGTATGTTGAAGGTATAAAGGAGGAGGTGGTTTTATCTCCTGGGCATGCCCTTTCTTTCATTGCTGCTGGTGAAGGTACTACTGAATCTCTTTGTGTGTGTATATTTGCTTCTTAGATCACCAAAATTAACACATGGTTTTACTTCTAGTTGGGTTGTAGTGGTTTATGGTCAAGTTAGGATGGTTTCAAGTCATGGTCGGTATAGTTTTAATAAGTTCATAAATTATAAATGGGAATATATCTAGATCAATGCTTAAAAAGGCCGACCTAACCCATTAGATCCATGAGCAGCTAATGCTTCCCACTATGCATTCAAAAGGAAAGGGAGTAAACTGATTCTAGAGAGGAGAGTTATGCTGACTTTGGTAGGATGTAAATATAGAGTTGGAATAGGAAGGATGATATGTTACTCAAAAATGAATTGGTAATTACCTAAATAAACTTCAATACAAAACCTATAGTTGAATTTTCTGAACTCCATCCCAATTTGTCCTAATTTGTGGTGCTTTTGTAGTACTTTGTATTCTTTAGTACATGGGAAACTTTCATATGAAAATTTCTACGAGTTACTCTGCCTTCTGAAAATTCTTTAGTATATGAGATAGTATCTGTGATTAATTAGAGTATGCTGTATGTGATGTCTCTCTAATGTGTTAGTTTGTATATGCATATGAAGATGGGGGAGAGATAACAAAGTATGGGGTATGTGTCATCTGAAATTAGTATGAATATGTATATACAATGGTGATGTAATAGTACAGTAGGCAAGGGGGAAACTGAATAGGGGACAATGGTACATAACAACCCGTGAAATTTTATGCTGTTTTGTACAAGGTTTAAAAAAGATATAATGGATTGTGGGCTGAAAACACTGAATCTAATGTTTTCATAGATACCATCTAACTCTTTTTGATACTTTATGTTTGCAGAGCACCGGCACATTGGTTCAAATAACTTTAATCTTCTTAGTAGCCGTAGTCACACAATATTTACGCTGGTATGTGATCTACCTGAAGTTTACCCGTAATATAATATCTCTTTATGGCCTTGCATGTTTTTTGATGAAATAAATTTAAGCGTTTTTCTGCTGAGTTCAATCTTTCATATTGTTGCAATGAATTTCTAGGAACTCTGTGGGGGCTTGGCTTATTAATAGCATCTGGCTCCCATTATTTACGAGTGGCATAATATCTGTAAATGATACGGAGTAATAAACTAGTATCTTAATGCTAAAAACCTCAAACAACTAAGTGAGTAAATTAAGAAAAAAATATGAGTGTTCAAAACACAATCGCGGAAAACCTAGTAGTAGCATAATGTTCTGTTCAACTTTTCGATCACGATGTAAGCAAACGGATACTAACAAATTTTAAATGAAGAACGTAAAAGCAAGCAAGTAAATGAAGACTGTAAAATATTTAGAGGAATGATTCTTTGGGTATTTAAGTTTCTCAATGAAAAAGGAAATACAATAATGAGTTTCTTTTACAATGAATTTCTTTGTTTTCGTTTTTTGATGTTCTGCCTCTACGTCTCTTCCTTATCTTGGTATTTATAATAAACTAAAATAAAGAAGGCATTCCCATTTGTTCGTGATTATAAAATGGGATCATGGGATCATTTTTTTTCCTCTCATGCACATGGATTTAGGAGTACCATTAGGCACGTTTTGGACCACCCGTTTGAAGACATTGAAGTGGTCTCCCGTGCATGCATGGCTTTAGGATTAGTGGCATTTGGTTTTGACTTCAAGTTTCTTTGCTTTCTTTTGTTTTGACTTTCTTGCCGATATCGTCTCGGATCACATAACAACTAATATAACATTTAAAATTTTAAATCAGTTGCTAAATGATCAGTTAATGCCTTAACGGTGATAATATATCAACGCATGTAACTGCTAATCCGACACTAGCATCAACTAACACCTAAACTAACTGCTTAATTATTACTGTTATGAGTGTGGGTGCAGAGAAGAGCAGCAAAATAATTATTTAGAAAACTTAGCCCCATCATTACCCAGTCTTCTCCACATATTGTGCGTGTCATGGACCATATCACAATGGAATAAACCATTTTCCTAAAACTTTTGCATATGTGGTAATTATTCATGTCAGAAAACACTATGCCTTGTGCTATGGCGCTACCTTGACCACTGTGGGGATCACGTCATCACCCGGCAGCTAGCATCATAAGATTTAACATTGTCAAGTCACCAAGTCATCTAGAATTTTAAGTTGGTAGATAAAGGTGGGCTTTTGTAGGAATGAAACCTAATTCTTTTCATATCTTTATTACATTATCTATAAGGAAAAAAATATTGTCTAGAATGGTACGTCAATCTTTATTGATTGAGATCCATATTAGTTTATTATATAAAATCAGGCTAGTAGTAGTTGCCTAAGTCCGTTCGAAGTATCCTATTTTACCCCACTGATTATGGACAATATTTCCAGAGATTCATGATCAACATTCGCTACATTCCTACTTTACATGAAGATTATGGTAATTTTTTCACATCATTCTTTGTTAACATTCTCCACAAAGGGCACAACTTCTTTATCTTGCTTGAAGAGCTTCTATTTGTAAAGTGACAGTAAAGGTGTTGTGATACATAATGCAATGTTGGATCATAATTCCTCTTTGTTTTCCATGTCATCCAGTACTTTAGCCTTGAATTCTAGGTGTAACCATATGACTGACAGAAAGGGAATAGCAATCTTAGGATTTATTTTTTATCTCATTTAATTCCCGTCTCTTTTCATCGGCCTTAAGTTTTTTTTTTCTCTTCAGTTGTCTTGTGTATAAGTTAACATGTTACATGTTGTGTTGATAGCAGTTTCGACAACTATACAACACTATTTGCTAATCTTTTTACCTGAACTTGCAGATGATTGAAAGTAGCTCCCATGGTGACGAATACGATGGAGTCATATTTTCTCAACTTGTATGCGCATCTATCTTATGTCTCCCTAATACATGAGTTGAATATCGTTGCATCTTTTATTCAGACATTTTTTATTGTGTTTTAGAATCTAATTGATCTAGCGGGATCTGAGAGCTCAAAAACCGAAACAACTGGTCTGAGGAGGAAGGAAGGATCTTACATAAACAAAAGTCTTCTAACACTTGGAACTGTAAGTAGTTATAGATTTCTTCAACAAAGCCAACACAATTTCTGTAGCTCTATTAAGTATTAATTTCATAGGAGATTTGGTTAATGGGTGCTCACGTGTTTTGAACAAAACATTATTATCCTCTTAAACTGCTATTATCACATCAACTACCCAGGATGAATTCATACTAGTTATTCTATGGCCAAATGTGGCCACCTTTTTTTCTTTTCAATTTCCAGATTGATTTCGGTGATAAGTATATCTGTTGATGTAATGATTTGATTTAGAATTGATAATGTATTCTGGACTGGACTTACAGGTTATTGGAAAACTCAGTGAGGGAAGAGCATCTCATGTTCCTTATAGAGATTCCAAGCTTACCCGCATTCTACAATCTTCATTGAGTGGCCATGGACATGTTTCAGTATGCTTTATAAAACTTGCTCTTATCACTAGTTAATTTAAGCTCACTCTGTTTTCTGAGTTCTGTTCATCTCTTTACAGCTTATCTGCACCATAACTCCAGCATCAAGTAGTATGGAGGAGACACACAATACATTAAAATTTGCAAGTAGGGCAAAACGCATTGAAATCTATGCTTCTCAGAATAAGGTTTGTTATTTTGTTTTTGAATGGCTTTGTTGTTACATATCATTTGATTTGTTATGCAGTATCCTGAGAATAATCATATTATCTCACTGTTTTATGCTCTTGAAATATCTTGCATACAGATTATTGATGAGAAATCTTTGATTAAGAAGTACCAAAGAGAGATATCAGCTCTCAAACTAGAGCTTGAACAATTGCGTAGGGGGATGCTTGTGGGTGTCAATCCTGAAGAGATAATGTCCTTAAAACAGAAGGTTATTTTTTTTTTCTCTATCTCATGTTGCTTATATTGATAATGACAGGATTGGTTAGTTGATTTTCTTTTTGAACGGTTAATGAATTTCGCTTTTATTCTTTACTCGCTGTATTTATAGTTAGAAGAAGGACAAGTGAAGATGCAATCACGCTTAGAAGAAGAGGAAGAAGCCAAAGCTGCTCTTATGAGCAGAATCCAGAGGCTAACAAAGCTAATTCTTGTTTCTTCAAAAAACACAATTCCTGGATTAAACGATGTGTCTACTCATCAAGGGAGTCTTTCTGTTAATGGCGATGAGGTATGTTAATGGTTCTCAATTTATTTTCTTCTCATATAAGATACGATCTCACAATGGCGTTTAACCTCAGCATCTATATCATATCTTCTAGCTTAGCATCTAAAAAATAGTGTCAGTGAGATATGCTGGATGTCTTGAAGTTCCCCCTTTTTCATTCTCTTATTGATGTGGGAGGGAATAAAAAAAGATTATAGATACAATTAAAACCAGCCCTCGTCTCTTCTCCTTTTTCCCTTTTTTTTAATGAGCTTCATAGTATGAAACGTAATTTTTATAATATATTGTTTAACCAAGTTTATGTGTGGAATTTCATCTGAACCTTCAACAAACCTGTGCATATTGCATTTTGAGTTATGAAACTTGAGCTTGACGATCCTTCTTGTTGATGCTGCTGTTTCAGAATGCTTCTCTGCTTTTGAACAGTGACATGCAGAATGATTTGATTTCCGGCAATTTATCAGCAGAGGGTAGCACTATTACGGAATCAAATCAAGCGGGTGAAGTCATTAGTCGTTCTGCCAGTGGTATAAAGCTGCTAACAGTACGTTTTACGATACCTTTTATTTCTATCTATTTGTAGGCTTTCTGATAGCTTGCTATTAAGCTAAGCATTTTAGGTAGTTGTAAACACTTACATTTAGTATACCATGGGCCTCTGATTGACCTTTACCCTGTTGGACATTCTCTAAGTTATATAGTTTTGCCCATATACAATTGAAATAAATGTATCGCAAATTAACCGGTTTTCATGTAAATTGATTAAAGTTGACTGAACCCGTACCCTGCATTATATGTTCATTAGACGAAAACTTGGCAAGTATGGTGATGCCTCCATAGATTGATTCATAGTGCCCATAGATTGATTCATAGTGCTTGCTCCTATAACTTCTGTAATCATCAGGCATGAAAATCACACGTGTTCACTGGCTGATAGTTGTGTCCGCATGACAAAATCATTTTCCTATCTCCAGTCTCCATTCATATTTGCAGCCTTTTATGTTTGTCCAAACTACAAAAGATAGCAACCTTTAAATTTGGTTTTTATTTTGTTTTGTTTGACCATAGGGTGGGCTCTCAATAGACGAGATGGACCTTTTAGTGGAGAAAGTCAAAATGCTGGCAGGAGAGATCGCGTTCAGTACAAGTACCATGAAACGTTTAGTGGAGCAGTCTGCAAATGACCCCGAGAGCTCCAAATCCCAAGTACATCTCCCTTCCTCTCTCTCTCTCTCTCTCTCTATATATATATATATATATATATATATATATATATATATATATATATATATATATATGTATATATTGTGTGGTTGTGTGTATATCTTACCATGAATAGGTCTCAAGCTGTGGAAATGAACTATTTTTATGCTGGCATGACATGTAAATGGTGGAAATATTTATGCTGTATAATAGAGTTAGGAGGTGATGGGGTTACTAACTCCTGTCTTAAAATTTGAAAATTCAGAAGAAAAAAATGTGATTGATTCAGTACATAGTCTGCCGTAGTTATGCAAATAACATACGAATTGCAGTTTGACTTTTTGGCCTAAACATTAAGCTTTAGTACCTAGTTTAGTTAAGTATAGTATCTGTTTGGAAGTTAATTCGATACATGATTCAACTCCCTGATCTGTATGAGAATGGATTATCAAAACTTGTAGCTTCATTATTGTGATGATACTACAGATCAAATTTTGTTGATTACTTATAAACTTATTCTGATACTCAGATAGATCAACTGGAACAAGAAATAGAAGAAAAAAGAAGGCAAATGAGGGCCATTGAGAAGCAGATCGTTGAAAGCAATGAAGCTTCAATTTCCAATACATCGTTGGCTGATATGCAGCAGGTAACTCCACCTCCATCACACACAGAGTTTTGTTTTCATTATCAACTTCAGTATAGTCTACAACAATTTCATTCATAAAATTCGTAACATTGCTCTCCCTTCTAAATCAGACAATGATGAAACTGATGACACAATGTGATGAGAAGGGTTTTGAGCTAGAGGTTAGTATGTTTGTTTAGCCTTGCTTCTTTTGCGTAATGATTAACATTATGATCTTTTTAACTTAACTGAAAGTAATTATATATTTGGTTCTAGTTGCGTAACATGTATTGACGTTATAAACTAACTTATGGTTTTAATTGCTGATTTCCCTCAAATGTTGTCTATGTTTGCAGATCGTTTCAGCAGATAATCGTATTCTCCAGGAAGAATGGCACAAAAAGGTATTTACTCGAAATCACGTCCCTTTTGCTATTGCATTTGGTGGAATACAGTTAATTACACATTTGTAATAAAGAAAACTGTTATTTCAAATTATTATGCCATCAACACATTCCCTTTATGCTCTATCAATTTGGTAGATTTCAACTAGTATGCACGACAATGCATTTTTGCCTCTCTAGACAGCCAATTTTTTTCTTTGTTTTATTGTAGTGTGCAGAAAATAAAGAACTGCATGAGAGAATTATGCTGCTTGAGCAGCAGCTGGCTATAGCTAACGAGAAGCAATTGTCTTCTTTGGAACAGCATGGATCCAAAGAGTATATTGATGGGCTAAGAACTAAAATTAAGATTCAGGTGAGTAATACAAAGTACAAACCTGGGTATGGTTGTCTGGGTTTGTTTACTAGTGTTGGTATGTTTTAAATTTTAACGTACGTATATTTTGTTGGTAATAACTGACAACTACAATCTGTCGAATGATTAGTTAGATCTTTTTCTAGACCTGGGTTTCTAGTTTACATGTTGGAAGATGTTATATGGGTTTACTACTTTACTGACATGTTATTTGATCGCTTCTTTTTCGTATTTATTAGGAGGTCGAGAATGAAAAACTAAAGCTCGAGCATGTTCAAATTCATGAGGAGAACAGTGGATTATATGTGCAGAATCAGAAACTCTCGGAAGAAGCCTCTTATGCAAAGGAATTGGCATCTGCTGCTGCTGTTGAACTAAAAAACTTAGCTGGTGAAGTCACTAAACTATCATTAGAAAATGCCAAACTTGAGAAAGAATTGGTGGCTGCCTGTGACTTGGCAAACTCCCGCAAGCATGATGCCATAAAATCAGGTCGAAAAGGGCGGTCATCTGGGCGAGTAAAGGATGCATATGATGAGTTTGATTCGTGGAACCTTGACCCAGAAGATTTAAGAATGGAGCTGCAGGCAAGGAAGCAACGAGAGGCACGACTCGAGGCTGCCTTGTCTGAGAAAGAAATTATAGAAGAGGAATATAGGAAAAAAGCTGAGGAGGCAAAGAAAAAAGAAGCAGCTCTAGAAAATGATTTGGCAAACATGTGGGTTCTTGTTGCTCAGCTGAAGAAAGAAGCAAAGGGACCAGATCTCGATTCTAACAGTAATGTACGACAAGTTGAGAGACCTGAAAATGTGAGTCACCCGAAAGTAGAAAATGGCGATCGCAATAATTTAGTTAAAGAGAGGCAAGTTTTGGATGTTTTACAAACAGCTAATGATGTGCCAAAGGAAGAGCCCCTTGTTGCTCGTTTGAAGGTACTTACGTCTGTTTTTAATATATTAATCTCACTTTTTTGATTAGGAATTAGATGTTCACATGACTTTTTTTATGGTTAGATGGGCGGGTTGGGTAACAGGTCAAAACATGTTTAATTAGGAACTAGTCATTCTTAGTAGCTGTTGAAATGAACCATTTCAGCTTGGATTGTGACACGTTGTGCATTTTTGAATATTTTATATTAGTGATGAATGTGTTCTTACAATGATAATCTTAATGTTGGAATAGAACCATTAGGAGGTTAAATAAATTAAAAAACAGTCTTGGCAACTATCGACCAGCATGATCTATTTGACCAGTTCCCCTTTTGATAAGGAAATAAGTTGCACCTATTTACATTAAATTGCACGCATATTGGCCTCTACTTTTAAATGATTTTTAGCCTTATTTGAAGGAAAAAACAGTCTCAGCGACTATCAACCCACTCGCCTCTAATTATAAATGATTTTTAGCCTTATTTGAAGAGTATGGTTAAAGGTTTAGTTGGTTTCTCCATAATTTTTCATGGCTCATAATCAACATGTGCTCAGGCTCGAATGCAAGAGATGAAGGAGAAGGAAAAGGAGAAAGAAGTCAATTACGTTGGGAATGGAGATACAAATTCTCATGTATGTAAAGTATGCTTCGAATCACCAACAACAGCAATGCTTCTTCCCTGCCGGCATTTTAGTTGTAAGTTGCTTCATATTGCCTTACTATATGTCAATTGTTATTACTTATCACTTTACTAGTATACTCAAAATGAATTATGGTATTAAGCATTTGTATACCTAATTTCTTTTGCAGTGTGTAAATCTTGTTCACTTGCCTGTACGGAATGTCCAATTTGCCGGACCAAGATTGCAGATAGAATTTTTGCTTTCGCTTCTTGATATATGCTATTTACCTCCCTCAAATGAAGGTACACCAATTTTCTTTCTTTCTCTGATAGTGTTTAAAGTACAAAACATTCATTTTTGGAATACATTGTCAGCCATATATCTATAATTTAAAACCCTGAAAGACCGTCGATGCAATCAACCTAATTTCAGATAGCCTATTCATATTGGTTTTATTAATTATTTCAAAAAGAAAGTAGAATCATATCTGCTGAGAGTGGTGTTTCCTGGTAGCACAGTTGGCAGTAAATAGCTTTTCTTGCAAAGCTTTTGTACCGATGACATTATCAAATTCCGAATAAAAAACGACTATTAGATAAACTGTAGCAATATTGGTTATGATTTGTCATTTAAATCTAGTAAATGATTTGGTTAAATTAAACAAATGCCTCACTAATATTCTGCTGTCCTGTGTTTTCCATGGCATGCAGGAGCTTTAATTTTTTTATGAAGGATCGTTCACCTGCTGGTTCTCAATGTAGGGTATCACTCCTTAATTGTTCAATCTGTATGTAAAAATTGTTGAAAAGGTATAGTCTTGTTTTGTGTATTCCAATCTCGTTAAATTAAACCCTTAGAACCTTGAAAGGAACAAAACGAAAAGAGGGCGGACATTTTGTTCATCCGTTAATGGTATAAGTTAAAAGTATCTCATTTTTCCAGAGAATAGTATTATGTAACTTCTATTGAAAGTTTGTTTGTTTCATTTTTCAGACATATAGAATACTGTTTCTGCGTATTGAAGATAATAAATTAAATTACCCCGTGTCTAAAAAAATTCTCGAAATCACCAAGTCTGAGTATCATGTAAAAAGAAATATAAAAAAAATAAAGTAAGAGAATAGAGGTTAGTTATTGTGAAAAACAAAAATATAAAAAAGAATCAGAAGCCAATATTTTGACATTTTATCATTTTCACATCTTCAAATCACACCTTTTAAGGGTTATTTTTTTTCCCTATTATTGTTTCTTGTTAACCCAAATTTATGATGAGACGAATTGATCAGATATAGTTATTCTACAAATCATCGTATTTTTTAACAGTTTTTTCCTATTATTGTTTCTTGTTAACCCAAATTTACGACTTACAACCATATTTTTAACAGTTTTTTTCTATAGTAATACGTAAAGTTATAAGCTAAGCACGAAGTGATGTTCGGAAAACAAATTATTAATAATTTAGTGACGGCCATAATAGGATTGTGCCACGTTCCACATGTAGAAGATGGCGCAACAAAAGAAGTAAATGTTAGCTCCGAGAGTTTAGTGAAAAGGAGATTAACATTCATAGTTGTTACTTATTTAATAGTAGTAACAATTCCTTATAATTTGTAAAAAGCAGTTAAATATTCTGTTAAATCGTATCAAGTTTGATAATTCTTTAAAAGATGTAAATTATTCTCTTAAATAACGTAAAATTATGACAAGTTGAAAAAAGTAGTCACATATCCTCTTAAATCGCGGAAGTTTTTAGAAATCTTTAAAAGCAGACAATACTCTCTTAATTCGCCAAAAAGTTTTGAAAAGTCGTAATAAGCAGTCAAATATTCTCTTAAATGGCATAAAGTTTTGACAATTCGAAAAAATAGTCATATATTATCTTAAATTGCATAAAGTTTTGGCAATTCGTAAAAAGCAGTCATATATTCTCTTATAGATGGAAGAAAGTTTTTGACAGGTCATAAAAATCACTCAGATATTTTCTAGCATAAACACCAATCTCTTAGGTCGTGTTTGATTTGAACTGACTTAATATAAATATGACCTAATGTGGTAATTCACGGGAAGTCTGTTTATTTATGACTTAGGGGTTGTTTGATAGTTGCAGACTGAGTTAGTGCAGACTGAGTTGGAGCATAGACTGAGTTGGAGCTCAGACTGAGTTAGGTGCAGACTGAGTTTGTTGTGTTTGATTATGCCTCGGACTGACTATACTGACTGGGAGAAATGACTATTTTACCCTTCTGTTTATTTTTATATTGAATGTCGTACAAAATCTAAATTAACCATAAAGCAAAATTAAACATAAGTCCAAATGTCTTATGATCATTTTGATCATAACTATTGTTTAGTGTTGTTGCCGTGATGGTTTATGATCGTTTTAATCAGAACTATAATATTATGTCGTCGTATTTAATAGCATTTTGCTCTTTCCATTTATTTATATATGTTGCCTTCTAAAAAATATGTAATCAAAATTTTACTTTCTTTTACCTTAATTTAATTTTAACCAAAAAATAATTTTGTTTTGTAATTATCAAAAAGCACTAACTCAAGTATACTTTCACCAAATATAGTACAAGCCGGTTACCACCACAAAATAGTACAATACCCTATTAAATTTAGCAAGTGCACCAAAACCAATAATCCCACCCTCTTGCACTCTTCTTCATACTACTGCTTAATTTACATAGTACATATATAGATATAGATATATATTCACATTGTTTTTGGAGGAGGAGCAGCAGCAGTGGAGGAGCAGCGGCTGAAGGAGGAGCAGCGGCTGGAGGAGGAGCAGTGGCGGTGGAGGAGGAGCGGCGGTGGTGGAGGGGCGGCGGTGGAGGAGCAACGGTGGTGGAACTGCAGCTTGTAGGGGCAGTGGCTTGGTTTTTTTTTTTGATAAAATGTAGTCTGCGGTTTTTGATTGCGGACTGAGTCTTTGATATTGGTCCGTGATACGAACCGAGTCCGTGATAGCTCTGCCTTATCAAACGCACAGACCACGGACCGAGTCCGTGGTCTGAGTCCGGGTCCTTAGTCCGTGGTGATATCAAACAGCCCCTTAATCTGAAAAGCACGACTTAACTGACAAAGTCATGGGGGTGGTGCTTTCTCCATTAAGTCATGATTTTTCAGATATTTTTTTTTTTTTATAAATTTTACTTATTTATTATTATTTACTCTTTTACAACCTATAAAACAAACATCATTACTGATTATTTCACTCATACGTCATTTATCAAAATAGACACTATATCCATACGTAACTTAATGAATATAATAAACAAACAAGCCCTTATTCTATCTTATTCACACACATACTACATTCAGTTCGTTAGAGCAATTATCCCATAACAAACACATTTCGAAAATCACTACCTTAAATAAATGGAAAACAAAACACAAAGGCTATGAAGAACTAGTTATACCATGCCCAAATAACTTCTATACGAACTTGGAGACAATGTACAAAGAAATGAAACATACCGATTTGCAACCATGAAGACTAATGTACAACCAATTGTGTTAGCCGATAATGCAGAGAAATTTTAATGTCGTAGGGATAGTGGAAAAAACGATGAATACCAATATTGTAAAATTTCATTGGTGCCAAAACGTTTTAAGTTGTTGCAGAAAAATTTGAGGCCTTTCATTAGGGAGGATGCAAAACAATGAATTGTGAATCATTGAAAGTTTAGTAATTTTTGCAATTTATATCGTAGATGTGTTGATGTTTTTATTAATATGTTTGTCTTGCTACAAGCTTTTATCGTGTTGGAAGAAGTTAGAGAAAAAAGGCGACTTATTTAGACAATGTTTGATAATTTAGTTAAACGAGTAAATATCCATCTCACGTGCACATATTTAGGTCAACATTTTATGAATTGTAATGAGCATTATTAAAATAAACTAGATGTTTCCCGTGCGCTGCACGGGTTCCTTTTTTTTGCGGTATTTCGCACGAGTTCGATTACAGTTTGTTTCCCATAACCTCCGTCGCATGCAAGATAAGGCCATGGTTCGTGTCCGGGTATGGGCTGAGGGTGTTTTTTTTTTGTTTTTTTGGGCTTCGTTTGGGCTTATTATTGTTGGGCTTCCACGTCTTTTTTATTTCTTACTTCCCCTAACTTTTTTTTATTTTAAATAATACTTTTACGACCTTCCATCCCATCAGCTCCGGATCAAAGTCATTGATCGAAGCGAGAAGAGGAGAGGATGTCGTTTATCCTACTCCGGATAAAACGACTAAACTTTTTGTTTTTTACTTTTTTATCGAAATATAAATGTAGCTATTTGCTAAAACGATGCCGTTATTTATTATTAATCTGAATACATGTTCGAGAAGAGGAGAGGATGTCGTTTATCCTACTCCGGATAAAACGACTCGACTTTTTATTTTTTTACTTTTTTATCGAAATATAAATGTAGCTATTTGCTAAAACGATTTCGTTATTTATTATTAATCTGAGTAGATGTTCGTATTACTTGAATCCAAAAAAAATTACGTCCGATCTAAACGGTTGCTAAAGTAAGCATGAATAGTGGCCTGGCTGGTGATCCTATTTCCAACCAAACCATAGATAAATATTTGATTTCGAAACATAAATTTAGAGTAAAAAAAAAATTACGAAAAGTAAAAAAAAAACAAATAGATCTAAACCTGAGGGTTAGAAAGCGTAAAAGTATTATTTAAAACCGAGGGGGGAAAACGCAAAAGCATATAAAGTGCAGACAGGGAAAGCTAAAAGTTGTTTAAAGTGTGGGGGGGAAAAACGTTAACGTGCTTTAAATTTAGGGTGAAAATCGTTAAAGTTTTTAAAGTCGAGGGGGGAAAGCGTTAAAGTTTTTAAAGTTGAGGGGGGGAAAACACTAAACCCTTTAAACTCGAGGGGCCAAAATGAAGACCCTTTAAACTCGAGGGACCAAAATGAAAAAAAAAAAAATTATTAAAAAACCCATTTGGGCACACTTCCATAGAAACTTATCAAATTTAAATGGGAGGGTAATTAATAAATTATTGGTTTAGAATAGAAAAATTACTCCATCTACCATTTAAAAAGTGTCTAGAAAGAAAATGTTTGAAATAAAATAGATATAGTTAATAAAGTATTTTTTTATTACATTATCCATTATGTCTCTTTTTTAAGAGAGAATGTCATAAATCGTTCTTGTGGTTAGTCACTTTTTCAGTGTTCGTCCTTTTCGAGAAAACTTAGCACAAAGTGTCCTTTTGTTTTTTGAATTTATCATCTATCGTCTTTCCGTCCAAGTCCGTTAAAATTGGACCGTTAAACCCCCTCACGTGATAAGCATGTGAGGGTAAATGAGTAATTAAGCTCCTTATCACTCTGTAGCATTCATCCCCAAATTCAACTCCAGATTTTTATCAATCATATTTCCCTGAATCGAAACCAGGTCAAGCAACTCATCTCGTAAAGTAGTTTTCTGTCCCATACTAGATCCAGAACCGGAATCCTTAAACGGCAACAATCGTCCCTTAAAAAGCAGCTCATCAGCCGTCATCATATTGTTCCCAGAAACCGAGAACTCAAAGTCTAAAGAAACCGGCGGCGCGTGGTAAGATTTCAAAATCTGTGGACGGGAATGGAGAGATTCAGCGAAGTCGTGTGAGAAGGAAATGTGTGGACTGATTGGCGGGGGATAGGGTGGTCGGACTTGTTATACATGATGTTGTTGTTGATTATGGTGGTGATAGTGGTGGTTAAACATGCCATGGAATTACACATGAATAAATGAAGAAGAAGAAGGCAAATTAGGCAGACTGAATCACTGTTACAAAGAAGAAGAGGAGGTTGTATTTATATTTGTGAATATATATTTTAATAAATGAAAAAACGATGAATGGCTCCGTCGTGAAGCGAAAGGAGGAAAAAAAGGGAAGTGTGGCCAGGCTGGAATTTGCTTTCTACAATCAGTCAAACCTACAAATAAAATATATATCATGGATCTATAGTACTAGTGTGTCAGTTTCGTTGCATAAAAATTGAATCTTGGTTTGAAAAAAAGTTGTCATTTTTAGCCTTTTTCTTTTCTAGGTTTGATTTAAATCAAGTTTTCTTATATGGGTTTGTGATTTTTAAGCTTTTTTCTTTAATGGGTATGATTTAATTTGAAAAAAAAAACAATTTTTATTCAAAAAAATTCATAAAAAAATGGAAATTTTGAAGTTTTTGTTGATGGGTATGTTCTTGTTTGGAGCAAATGCCATGATTCTTGAAGATGACAAAAGGGCATTATTGGAATTTGTCAACAATTTTCCACACTCTCGTTCACTAAACTGGGATTCGAATTCAGAAACTGTATGTAATCAATGGACTGGTGTCACTTGTAGCGAAGATTGATAAAAATCTGGAATTGAATTTGGGGATGAATGCTAAAGAGGGATAAAGAGATTAATTACTCATTTACCCTCACATGCTTATCACGTGAGGGGGTTTAACGGCCCAATTTTAACGGATTTGGACGGAAGGACGATAGATGATAAATTCAAAAAACAAAAGGACACTTTGTGCTAAGTTTTCTCGAAAAGGACGAATACTGAAAAAGTGACTAACAAGAAGGACGATTTATGACATTCTCTCCTTTTTTAAAGGGAGTAAGTTATTTTTAGAGTTTAAAGTTACTACATTTTTGGTATTAAGATTATCCATATTTAAAAACAAATAATAATTTTAGAAAGAACATAAATGATAAAAAGATAGACATTTTCTTCTTTGTAGAGGAAGTATAAAGTTATTTTAATAAGAAACCTATTTAAAAGATACAAATAATAAGAGTATCATAATTTCAAAAATATAAAATTTTCATTAGGGTTATCCATTATTATAATAATGAGTTAAGATTATTTCAAGTAAAACATCTACTTATGTTAGATTAATATGGGTCATTAAATTAAGAGTTAATTATATAAATGGTTTTTGTGTTTGTTCGAATCTAATGGGTTCAGTTTCTGTGTCGCAAATTCTACGAGTTCAGTCCCTGTCCTATTAGTTTGGCTACAAGGATAGCCCATGTGTCACCTGAAATGACTAACCTACCCTTAACAAATTATTTTTTTTTATGTTTTTATTTAATTTAATTTATGATATACAATTTTAATAAATCCAAAAAAACTTATAAATGATTCCGCAAAAGAATGACATGGTCATGCTTCAACGAACACCGTCGCCCACCAACTCTTTGACGACATCATCGGCTGCCGGTGCCGACCCCCACCGCCCTGTTCATCCCCTTCTATTTGCCATCTCCTGTAAACAACATTGTCGCCTTTTCGACAGACTTTTAATTTGAGTTCTTTCCTTATCAAACTCAGATCATTTCAGGTGATGGAGGGACTGTCCTTGTAGCCAAACTAGTGTGGCATGGACTGAACCCGTAGGATTTTCGACCCAGGGACTGAACCCGTTAAATCCGAACACGCACATGGACCATTTATATAATTAACTCTTAAATTAAATAAGGATTAGAAGATAACAACACAATATATCTGTTATTAATAAAACCATTATTTATTTTTTTTGGTTTTGCTAAACGCCGTTTTTAGGACGATGGTTTATCAATCAGTTTATGGTAAGTTTGTCACACCCGCTCATGCGGAAACCCGATGTGTAAACAGTATTAGTAGTATCAGAGGTTCAAGGTTACAACATTAATATAACAAAACGTCCATCGATTATACAATTCGAGTACAAAGTTTTACATAATATGAATAAAATTAAAGTACAATGACATCAAAATGGATCCTAAAGGAACTAATCATAGCAAAACAAGCTCCATCAAGCACGTAGATGATCTAAATAATCACAAAAACATAGCATCACAATCTGCAACCTCAAACCCCTGAAAAACGTTAAAATAGACGACGTCAACATAAAGTTAGTGAATTATTCACCATTTTATATAAAAAAAAACATTAAATTCTAAAGGTTTTTGACCCGTTTGAAATATATAAGTCAATAATAAAGATATCTTGATTTAATAACAAAGTGAGATACATGTGTAGCCTTAGATAGATAAATTCACCTGAACCAAACATTTAATAACAACATTTACCCCCCACCTTAGTTCGCTAAACTAAGGTTTAGTCATCGAATAATAATAAGCGGTCATAACATCGACTCATAGGGAAAGAGTACCCTCGTCATCCCATACAAGCGATGAGGGTTGGTCAAACCATATAGATCTCTCTCTCTCTCTCTATATATATATATATATATATATATATATATATATATATATATATATATATATATATATATATATATATATATATATATATATATATATATATATATATATATATATATGTACCGGGCGTGTATACGAGGCCCTTATACTAACACTAAGGCCATATAAGTAAGGTAATGCTAATCTAAATGCATTCACAATCCACAATGCATAAAACAAGATATATAGTTTAATCACGCTTTTCATGCCCAAGATATAAAACGGTAAAAAGAGCAACGAATAACTCACGATAAATCAACGAATACGTCGGGACGACAAATCAGTAGAAATCACTCCACCGCCTAAGTGCCCTAGAATAAAGACATCGAAAGTCTAAGTACCTCTATAAGTTTAGTAGGGTTTAGCCTTAATAATTAACGTTATATTACATAGTATATTCAAAAGTGTTCCAACGAATAATATTTCGAGTCAAAAGTGACGAGTAGAAGATAACGATATTTCGAGTCAAAAATGATTACTAGAAGATATGTATAATTCGAGTCAATAATGACGAATAGGAGATATCGATTGAAGGTTAAATATTGACAAACAAAGTTTAGTCAAAGTTCACCAAGTTCTACGTTATGTATAGTTGACTTTAGCCACGTCAACGTTTTAAGATAGTTGACTTTAGCCAAATCAACGTTTTAGGATAGTTGACTTTAGCCAAGTCAACGTTTACGATGAGGAGTCAAAGTCAACTAAAAGTCAACATTCAACATTTGAAGAATTTAAGTATTTTGGGTAAAATAGGTTGAAAAACAATTTTATATAAGTTAATCGAAAGTCATAATTTATTATTAGAATTTAAGTTTACGATCGCATTTTTGAGTAAAAATTATTTTTATCGAAAATATAAGTTTAACGATTATTTATAATGATAAATATTATGTTTATGATTGTGATTACGTTTTTGAGTTCAAAAATGTATATTTGTCAATATATAGTTTTTATGTATAATAATACGTTTCTATATATATATATATATATATATATATATATATATATATATATATATATATATATATATATATATATATATATATATATATTATATATATATAGAGAGAGAGAGAGAGAGAGAGAGAGAGAGAGAGAGAGAGAGAGAGAGAGAGAGAGAGAGAGAGAGAGAGAGAGAGAGAGAGAGAGAGAGAGAGAGAGAGGATGAGGTGAGAAATGGATTTTCGGTGAGAATGTGAGAAAAAGGCATTGATTCAACATTTTTCTATTTTGATTCATAATTTTATACTTTTAAAAATATCATATTTATGTAGTTATGATTCAATATATCCATAAAAATAGTGATTATATTACGAATTTTAACTTCGGTTCACACTTTCTGTGAATTTATTTTTTCGACAACTTTGATTCAAAATGAAAATCTGTTGAATCAATGTCATTTCTCTCGTTTCTCACAGAAAATGCATTTCTCGGATCGGAATCATATATATATAAATATATATATATATATATATATATATATATATATATATATATATATATATATATATATATATATATATATATATATTTTAAGTAAATTATATATATATATATATATATATATATATATATATATATATATATATTTTAAGTAAATTATACCTTTTATTACGAATCTTTTAAGTAATGATATATATAATATATTAAGTCAAATTTTATAATATTCATAATAGTTTTAGTACTTATAATATATAAGTATACCTATGTTAAATATGTAAATTTTACGTAATAATTCGTTATAGTACTAATTATAGTCAAAATGACATATTATACATATACTTATGTCCAAAATAGTCCAAATAGTCTAATAAGTTCAATAAGTCCAAAATTAGTATTATTTGTCTAATAACGTTAGAATTTTACGATTATTCCAAATCTTACTTATAATTACTCGTTTTATAAATCTACTCTCATATTTACATCTTTTATGTCATTATTATCTAATAACTTATGTTATGAGAATATTATGAGTATTACGTTGGTAGATTACACTTTCAACCATATTTATCCATATTAATGTATTTTATGTAAGTTACTTAGACTAATTAGGTGATAAACAAGAAAACGTAAAGAGGAATTAGAGTAACATAGAAAGTATCGAAAACCTCCACAATAATCTACAAAAATTGCCGGAAACGGTCACAGTAGATAACCCGGAAAATGAGCTCCAATAGTTGTGGTTGTGAGGATCCGACTCCAAAACACACAAAAATCACACTATTAGTACAAGAGCTTAAGAATGAGAATTAGAGTAAGATTTTAGAGAGATTTCACTTAATAAGCTTAATATGGAGAAACCTCCATGGTGGTAAGCTAGAAATCCGAATATGCAAGGTGGTGGTGGATAGGTGAACCCTTGTAAAACTACACAAAGATTTATGTTAGAATCTCTAACATAAACAAAGAATAAGGAAGAATCAAAAGATGAAGAATTCAAGCTAGAATGTTTACAAAATGAAGAAGAATCAAAGGGATTATGATGAATATGATGGAATAATCTTCTGTTAATGTAAACCCACTCAAATGCTTAATATATACCTCTCAATTTTCTGGAAACATGGTGAAGAAACTGAGAGAAATTGATGTAGGAAGTGATTTGAAATGAAAGAAGAAAAGAGAGAAGAAGATGTAAGGATGGAATATGGAATGAGAGAGGGTTAGGAAGTATTGTTAGTTGTTGAATATGGTCTAACCCACTCATATCAGGAAGTTTCCAGCCAAAAGTCACTAGATGGCAAGTTGTGGATCTCACAATGGTGGAAAAAGACATTTTTAACATATTATGTCTGAAGCACTGACTGCATCGCAATAGCAACTCACTGCGTCGCAGTAGGCACCAACTGCGGCGCAGTGGTGCTGGTTTCCGACAGATTTTCGATGTTCAATTTTTTTCCAGTTGTTTAGTACGTGTACGATGGTAACTTAGGCATGTATTTGACTCGTTAGAAAGGGCCAACTTTTTAATATTTATAACGTTAATCTTAACCCAATAATCGAAGATATAAACACCCTAATTTATCTTACGAGTGTAATAAATCTATTAGGCAACTTACGTACTAAACGCTCTGCCACGAAGGACAAAGCAATAAGTAAAATACCGACTTAAAGAAATGAAGTGAATAACAGTAATAATAATAATAAGGTCAAAACAAAATATCGACAAAATAAAATGACAAATGGCACGCCGAAATGATACCTCGAAATCGCGGTTGTTACAAAGTTAATCTTGAATGAACAAAAATATTTCTATATTTATAGGAATCATAACGCAGATTATATTTTAAAATTTATTATCTCGTTACATATATGGTAATAATGAGGTTCATTAAATGTTAAGCTACAATAAGTAGATAATTAAATCATCATCCTAAGGACGACCTTTAGACAAGTAAACCATCGGCCTTAACATTTAGCAAAACCTTTTTTTTTTTTGAAAGTCAAAGAATATATTAGAAAAGCTCGAAAAGAGCATCAACTATACAAAAGCCACAAGCTACAAGAAGGAGCAAAAGGCAAAAATATGAATGAAAAAAATAACAACCTATAGAAGAGAACAAGAGCAAAAGCCCCGCCCCAAATAAAAAGAAACAACACCATTATGTTACAGCTCCAACAATGTCTCGAGGATTTTTAATCCATTCGGTCCAACAAAGATTTTTATGTGAGCATCTATTCGACAACCAAAGAATGTGAGGGAAAATGTCTTCACGTTGGGTTATTTCCAATTCTGAATCGCTAGCAGCGTGAAGATGGCGGTTTCTCCAATTCCGTATATACCATATCAAAGTGTAGCAAGAACCTTGAAATGTCTTATCAACCCAATTATTAACCTTAAGCGAAAAAGATTCTTTGAAAATATCAAGGGAATAGGCATGTGTCCTAGGAATTCTCCACCAACTCCATAATTTTAACCAAATACATTTAACACGAGGACAATTAAGTAAGCAATGCTATACACTTTCGACTTCATTACCGCATAATAAACACATGGAAGAGCTTAAAACCACCCCTTGACGAAGAAGATTTAACCGAGTGGGAAGCCGATCTAAGAATATATGCCAGAGGAAAATATTAACTTTCCGGGAACCCAAGAATTCCAAGTGAATATTTGACCCCCAACGGACTCTTTTAAGCAGCTTGCCTTGAACCAACTTAGATTGGTGATTAACCGAGAATGTGCCCGATGGGTCTAATACCCATCTCCAACTGTCCGAGTGACCACCCGATAAAGATAAGTTGCAAATAATATTGTCAAGTCCACAAGGTCTGAAACAGCTCTACCCCTTGGTTGAAACCATTAATTCCAAGACCCGCACCATAAACCGTTGCAAAATTGCCCTCTATCACAAACCAAACAATTCTTGTCGACTTCAACCAAAAATAAACGAGGAAATAAATCTTTGAATTTACCAACCTCGCACCATGAATCTGTCCAGAATTTTGTTCTGAACCACCACCCATTTTTCTAGTAATGGAATTACCAAACGAAACTCCGATGGAGTCAATATTATTGCAACACTTTACAATATTTTTCCATACACCAGTTCTCAAGTTTATATGAACATTTGTATTAACAATGGTCCATGAAACTCACAAATAACTTTTCTCTATAACGCATTTTTTCCAATAAAATACCTCCATTTCCATTTACCAAGAAGACCATAGTTCTTAGATTTCTAACAACCGACTCCCAACTCGCTTGAGTTTTACTAGCAAGAACCTTTCCCCATTTGACCCACACAATTCTTCTTTCATCTTCTTTGAAATCCCAAAAGAAGCGTGTTCGAATAGATTCAAGGCGATTAATAATTTTGACGGGTCTTTGAAGATAGAGAAAAAATAAAGTGGAAGAGAGCCTAACACCGCCTTTGTTAAAGTTAGCCTCCTACCGATGGAAGGGGCTCTAGATTTTCTAGAATTAAGACGTTTAATGAATTTATCAACCACTCCATTCCATCCATCCACCTTAGACATATTCTTACCAACCGGCAGACCTAATAAGTGAATGGTAATTTGTCATAAATACAATTGATGAAGCGAGCAACACTTTCCACTTTTATGGTGTCAACGCCTACACCATAAAGTCTACTTTGAACTAGATTTAATACCTTTGAACTAGACCATTTTCCAAGAATCATAACTAAATTTAATACCTTTGAACTAGACCATTTTCCAAAGAACAAAGCATCATCCTCAAATTGCAAAAGAGAAATATTTTATTCGTGTTCAACTAAGAAAAGACCATTATAGTATCCTTTATTGCATAATTACTTTATCATAACTTGCAAGGACTCCGCAAAAATCAAGAAAAGAAACGGGGATAAGGGATCCCTTTATCTAAGACCACACTCCATATAAAACTCTTTAGTAGGAGAACCGTTAACTAAGACTGATAAAGATGCCGACGATAAGCAACAATCAATCCACTTGCACCATTTGTATCCAAAACCCATTTGACACATTATATCTCTAGGATAATCCCAATTCACACTATCAAAGGCTTTTTCAAATCTACTTTAAAAAGAAGTAAGTTAATATCTTCCTTTTTTGCATAGCTTAATATTTCATTAGCAACGAGAGTCCCATCCAAAATTTGGCGACCTTTGATAAAGGGCGTTTGATTAGGACTAATAAGTTTATCAATAACTCTTGGTGCATAAAAAGAGTGATTGTTGAAGCTTCCAAAGACTCTTCATCATTGTTTTGTAATAAACATTTAGTTCGGGTGAACAAAGTTCATGACCCGAACTAAATATTAGTTAGGACATTTCATGAAGACTATAAGTCGGGTGGACTAAATCTTCACAAGAGTTTAGTTCAAGTTCACCCGAACTAAAAGTTAAATGAATGTTTTGTTTATTTGTTCACCGAAGTCTTCTTAAATGAACATAAGGGTTGATGTAAGGTTAATAGTTAGTGTGTTTAGCCTATAAATAGTGAGGAGGGTGAGTCAGTTGATATGAGCTTGAGAGTGAGTGAGAATATCAGTTGTAACAACTTTTCCCTCCATTTATGGCTTATGAATGAAAAATTCCTTTACACATTACTGTTTGATTCATTGTTCTTATTCGTTAATTCAATTCATTAACTCGTGATTCCGCCACCATTTAGTGATTCTAAACATCAAATTGTTGCTTTGAAGATTGATTAGACCTGGCAAGTGGTATCAGAGCTGGAAATCAAATCAAATTTGATTCAACTTAGTTATCAGAGATTGTGAGATACATTTAAGGTGTTTAGACGAGTTACAAGGATTAGAACAGTAAGATCAACGGTTTTTGAGTATTTGTAGTTTTAAAATTTGGCGGTAAAATTCGTTATTGAGGTATTCTAGTTTTAATCATTAGTTTTAAGTGAGAATTTGATTGTTAGAGTGTTTGCTAAGGTTTAGTTGATAATTTCTGCAAAATTGATCAAGTTTGAATCATCTCATGTTTAGTAAGTTCATCCGCGTTATTTTCTGTTCATCCGAGTTAAAATTCAAATTTCTCAATTCAAATTTTTGCAATAGTAATGGCTGCTCCAGCTGTAAATTACGATAGTGAAACAGGTTCTGAAAGGTACACTGAAGAAGATAACAAGCTAATTGACATAGACTTTCGAGCACTTGGAGCTGTGATATTGGCTCTTCCTACTGAAATTTACAACAATTTCAAGGATTGTTCTTCTGCTAAAGAGCTAATGGATGCCATGGAGTTGAGATATGAAGGAAATCCGGAGCTTAAGGAAAGCAAAAGAGACATGTTGAAGAAGTTATATAAATTGAATATGTGAGAGGTGAGAGCTTATCTGTACGAATCAGTAGATACACACTCCTAGTGAGTGATCTAAAGAGTGTTGGTGTTGAATTGGAAGATAGTGATGTGTGTAAGAAGTTGTTGGGATCTTTACCGACTAGGGCTGAGCATCGGGCCAATACCGGACCGACCCGACCCGAACCGACTCATACCGAGACCGAAAACCGGCAAAAAATCAAAAACCGAAATCGAACCGATTTTAGTTCGGTCGGTTCGGTATAGTATCGGGCCATGTCGGTATTGGTTTCGGTATAGGACCGAAAATACATTTGTCAGGCCCAGATTCAAACCTAAACTGGATAACCACCATCAATGCTCACTGAGCGGTGTGAAATATATATATCTTCTCAAAAAACGTCGTTGTATTACACTGTGATATAGATATATAGAATGGAGGAGGGAAAAGAGGCGTTATTATCTCCGGCGACACCTGGCGGTGACGGCCGCCCTTACTCACTCAGAACCGATTTAGATGAACAGATGCAACAGGAACGAGTTATGAAGATATCGAATTACGGTAATGTTTTATTACTCGCATTCAAGGTATGAATCGATTCATTGCTGTTAGTTAATTACTTTCCGGATTCGAAATCGGTGTTCAGGTTGTTATTGTTAATGTTGTTTTCTGATTCTCAATTCGAGACCGATGTATTTTCCTCCTAAATCGGGCGGGTCGGGCCAAGTCGGGTTTAGTCGGTATTTTAACCGACCCGACCCGAAACCCGAAAATGTTGAATTTTCTTGTCGACTACCGCCCCGATTAACATTGTTGCGGTCTCGGTTTCGGTCGGGCCACTCAGTTTCGGTCGGGCCAATTGGTATCGGTCGGTATTTCACAGCCCTATTACCTACTAAGTGGTCAGTGCAAGTTATGATCATTAAGAGAACTGCAAATTTGAATGCAATGTTTGATAGAATTGATGGGATTCTTCAATCATATGAAGTTGATATGCAGATTGATGAGAAGAAACAAACTGGTAACACTTATGGATGTGCCCTAAAAGCTCAAATTCCTGTGAATTCTACTAATAACCTAGTCAAGCTCAATCTCAACCTCAATCACATGCAAATTATCATTCTGGATGCTGCTATTCAACTAATCAATCATTTGTTGGATACAATGCAAATGGTTATGGAGTTTATTCTGGTCAAATTGGTGAATCAAGTGCTTATCAGTCATCTTTTGTGAATTCTGGAATAAATGGAATGAATTTGAATGGATTAGGAGACAAAGAGATATTGTACAAAGCTTTTGTTGCAAGCTATGAAGCATTTGTGGCTGGAAGTTTGAGTCAAGCTAAACTTGCCAGGAAGGATCTTGAACAACTCCATCCAGATGACATGTAGAAGAGTGATTTGAAATGGAAAATGGCCATGGTGAGTGTAAGGGCTAATAGATTTTTCAAGAAGACAAGAAGGAATAATTTCATGAAGGAAAATGGAGATAGAGTTGGTTTTGATAAGTCAAAGGTCAAGTGCTTCAACTGTGATGATTATGGTCACTTTGCTAGAGAGTGCAGGGCACCTAGAAGGATGAACAACAACAACTATCAAAGGAACAGTTACCAAGGAAAGGATGAGCAAAAGAAGTTGACAACTGCAGAAGTAAAATTTGTAAGTGATGAAGCGAGCACAAGTGGGAAACAATCTTTGATCACATTTGTAGAATGGGATGAAGTGCATGAGGAGGATTTCAAGAACAAGAAGGTGTATGCCCTCATGAGTAAGATAGAAAAAGATTCAGCTGATGAGGTACTTTCTAAATCCTTTTCTTTAGAATGCTTTAATACTCTTAAATACAATAGGGAACATAATCAGAGTTTGATTAAAGAGATTGATTTGCTTAAATTTCATCAAAGAGAGTTTTTGAAAACTGAAAAGGTTTATAAAGACAGAATTGACTCATTACTGAAAGATGTAGATGTGTACAAGGGTAAATTGGGAAGATTGGAGACACAACATGAAAAATTATTTGAAAGGTTTAAGAAAGTAACACAAGAATTAGAAAATGCTAAAATGCAAATTGATAAATTTAGTTTGTCTTCTAAAATATTGAATGGGATTATTGAAAATCAAATTGTGCATAAAGCTAAAGTTGGTCTTGGTTCTAATGTTGTTCCACCACCATTCGATAACTACTCAATAAAACCTGAATCTAGAAAGTTTAAGAGTAGTTTATCTAATGAAAATTTCTTTAATGATGTTTCTGTTTTACAACCCAATGTTGATATGAATTTAAAGCATATTGATGAAACTTTCACTTCTGTTCATAATGTGATTAATTTGAATGCTACTACTAGTCTAAATGAAACTTTTAATGTTATAACAGGTCTAAAGTTAGAAGAGTCAAGTAATTGTAAAGGATTAGCTGAAGAGAAGGCAGTTAAGAGTGTCAGAGAATTTAAGTCTGAGTCAGTCAGGGTATGTAATTTCAATTCAAATAATGTTCAGTCTTGTAATAAGTTTGACTTGTTAGAGATTGAAGAGGAATATGTATAATGTGTTCATGACCGTTAAAAGTGTTGGGTTTATAAGGTTTTAATACTGTTTGTGTCAGTTAGTACTGGGAACAAGATTGTTAATACTGGTGAGTAATAATACTGTTGATCAAGTGTGAAGATTAGTACTGGTACATTACTACTACTGACATAAGACTGGTGATAGTTTATACTAGCTGCATGGAATGCATGGCGAGAGTTTCTACTACCGCGCTTGTTAGTACTGTTTATATGATAGAATTTGTTAGCGCATTGTAAGGAGATAATTATGTAAACAATATATTAATAATTATCTTCGTAGATTTCTTTAGATTTAACCTAATCTTAATTTTGGTTTCCTCAAGGTCTATATAAATAGATCCCTGTGTCATTTGTAAACACACGTCTGTTAACGATCATTATTCTTAATAGATTGAGGTTGTTGGTGGAAATTCTTGTGTTCTTAATTGTTAACATTTATTCACTCATATACATAAACTGTTAATCAATTAACCCTTGTTAATATCAAAGTGTTGATCCGCTGCAACTTCTTTGATAGATCTAGATCTACACGATTGTATTTATACAAGTATAGTTCGACAGATCCTAACAAGTGGTATAAGAGCACAAGGTTGCTCTAGATCTACGATCAACAAGGCTTTTAAACAAGGTTTTCCACAAAAACAAAAACAAGATGTCTGATCTTACTGAAGGCGTTCAAGCAAATAGGGTTCCTGTCCTCACATCATCAAACTATGATATGTGGAAGAGTCGCATGTATCAATACATGTTAGAAACCAACTACTCCATGTGGCAAGTGGTGAAGAATGGTGCTAAACATGCTCCTTTACCTGGACCATATCTCAAGAACAAAGCAGCTGTTGAAGGTTCCGTTCAACCATTGATTGAATCAGAGAGAAGAGATACTCACAATGAATGTCAAGCGCTAAGTACTCTACTCATTGCTATTCCTAATGAGTATCAACATCAATTCAGGAACTATACTGATGCTAGAGGCTTTGAAGAAAAGATTTGGTGGAACTGCAAGTACAAGGAGAGATCAAAAGGATTTACTGAAGCAACAGTTTGAGAACTTCATGGCTGTGAAGGGAGAAACTCTATCTCAAACCTTCGACAGATTCAACAAGCTGATTGATGAATTATCAAGCATGGGAGTTAATACTGCTCAAGACGATATCAACAGGAAGTTTCTTCGAGCAGTAGGAGAAGAATGGGAAATGTACACAGTCAGCTATAGGCAAGGAAGCACTCTTGACACAATGGAGATTGACGAGCTGTACAATGAACTGCGGGTATTTGAACCAGAAATCAAAAGACCTAGTAATAACTCAACACAGAATGCAACATTTGTTTCTACTGGTGGAACACCCTTTGAAACTGGATTCATATCAAGTGACTCTAAAGGAAACAAAAATGAAGAAAGTGTCAGAGACGCTTTCTTTGCTAGTCATGGAAACTCTAGATTAGTTATTGAAGACTTGGAACAAGTGAATGCCAATGACTTGGAAGAAATGGACTTAAAATGGCAATTTGCTATGCTAAGTGTTCGAACAAGAAGGTTCATGCAACGAACAAGAAGAAACAACTTTGCAGTACGAAAAGGTGACAGAACTGGGATTGATAAAAGCAAAGTAAGATGCTTTGATTGCAAGAAGATAGGTCACTTTGCAAGGGAATGTCCAGAGAATCAAGATAATCATCAGAAGCAGACAACTCAACATAATTCATCTGGATCAAATAGCAATCCTCAAGGAAGATCATCAAACTCTACTGCTCTAGTCACTCAAGATGGACTAGGATTTGATTGGAGCTTTCAAGCAAATGAAGAAACAACAAATCAAGCTCTTATGGCAGACACTCCTAAAGACGACATCCCACATGAGGTACTTTCTGAACTCTGTACTCCTGCATGTATTAAACAAGTTAGGGAATATAGAGATCATAATAAACTTGTGTGTGAGTCGTTACATAAGCTAGAAGAGAGAAGAAAAGAAATGGCCACAGTCATTGCTAGTTATGAACAACAGGTTAAAGCATATGTCAAAAACGAATCAAAATATCAAGAAGATTTAGCAATTGCTATATGGGAAAAATACAATGCTTTAACTAAAGTTCTTAAGATGGAAGAACAGGTTGAAGAGATCAAAATAGAAAATGATCAAATCAAGCTCAGTATCAAGAAGTATGAAAATGCTTCTAAAACTGTTGATCAAATTCTTAGATCTCAAGTCCATGGGAATAGCAAAGAGGAGATTGGGTATAACAATGTGTCACCACCTTTTAACAATAATTATATCCCACCTAAGGCTGAGTCAAGTGAGGAACTTAGTGATGAAGAAATTGCTGTTAACACTCATGCCAATGCTGATCCCATAAAAAATAAATCTTGTTAACTAGACCCAAAACTAATGAACAAGTCAATGAATCACCTGTGACACATGATAAATCTAGTGATTCAGAGTCTACTGAACGTCCAATGTTGAAACAAGGTCAGAGTCCTATTTTTTACAAAAATCTCAAAAATTGACCTGAAGTTTATAGAGAACGAAAGTGGCATTGGGTGGGTTCAATGCCTCAGGGAAAAACATGTCAGTGTAAGGTCAAATGAATTGTACACCTGGAGTAAGGGGAAATGTTCGAAACCGAAATCAAAAAATCACCCAACAGCGAGGAAATCAAACTTTCATTAGTTGTGACATTTGTGGAAGAAATAATCATTTGACTGTCGAGTGTTTCTACAATAGAAATCATCATCGTGGAATTGGGTTTAGAAAGAATAAATCGAATGAAGTCCCTAGATTTGGTAGGACAGCTCAAAAATTTGTGAGCTGAATAAATGTGAATGCAAAAACACCAAAGTCAAATGTTCCACATACTACTGCCAAGAGAAACTACTGGCGAGCTACCAGTAGTAAGTCTACCAGAAGAAACTACAGCAACTCCACCAGTAGTAACTCTGACAGTAGTAACTCACTACACTTTCAAAACAAAAAATCTGCATATTAGTTCAAACGTTTTGATTATGTTAATGAAGAAGGTAAACCCAAGACTACTTTGGCTTGGGTTCCTAAAAGAAACTAATCCCTTTTTCATGTGCAGAGCAAGCCAAGTGTCAAGAAAGGAGAGACGTGGCATGTAGACAGTGGTTTCTCTAGGCACATGACAGGCAACAAGCTGCAGCTCAAAGACTATGTTGAATATGATGGGGGGCTATGTTGCTTTTGGAGGAAATCCACGAGGAGGGAGAATTACAGGAAAAGGAACGATCAGCAACGGTACCATTACTTTTGAAAATGTTCTTTTTGTTCAAGAATTGAACTACAATCTGGTTAGTGTTTCTCAAGTTTGTGATAAAGAAAACAAGGTCTTGTTTACGAAAACAGAATGCATCATTCTTGATCCTAAATTTGAAATAGCTGATGAAAGTATGATTGTTATTCGAACACCTAGGAAAGAGAATGTATATTGTTTAAACATGGACCAAATTCCCAATGAAGGAAAAGAAAATTGTTTTATCTCAAAAGCATCACAGGAGGAATCTTCTTTATGGCATCGAAGAATGTGTCATATGAATTTCAAAAACATGAACAAATTGGTCAAAAATGGGTTGGTTAGGGGTTTACCACAAAAAGAATTTACGTGCAATGATCACTGTATTGCATGTCTCAAGGGTAAACAACATAAATCTTCTCATAAAATCAAAGACACAAACTCTAATCTGTCAAGTTTACACTTATTGCACATGGATCTTTTTGGTCCTACACATGTTATGAATCTAGGAAAGAAGCATTATTGTTTAGTTATTACTGATGGATTTACAAGATATACTTGGGTTTTCTTTCTTGGTACCAAAGATGAAACAGGCTCCGAGCTTTCATAACACGCATTGAGAACAAGACAAAGAAGAAGATGAAAATCATCCGATGTGACAATGGGACAGAATTCAAGAATCAAGAGATGGATGAATTTTGCAGCATCAAAGGAATTGAACGTCAGTATAGTGCTCCACGCACTCCTCGACAAAATGGAGTGGCAGAACGTCGAAACAGGACACTCATTGAAGCAGCACGATCCATGTTGGCTGATTCCAAAATTCCAGTTACATTCTGGGCAAAAGCAGTTAACACTGCCTGCTATGTCCAGAATAGAGTATTGATTGTCAAATCACAAACCAAGACCCCATATGAGCTCTTTAATGAGAGAAAGCCATTCATAAGCTTCTTTAAACCATTTGGGTGTCCTTGTACAATCTTAAATACTAAGGAATATTTAGGGAAGTTTGACAGCAAAGTTTATGATGGATTTTTCGTAGGATCTCTACACAGAGCAAGGCTTACAGGGTTTATAACATTAAAACCAGAATTGTGGAAGAAAGCACAAATGTTTCGTTCAACGAAAAGACTCACAATGCCACTGGAGAAGGACCCGATTGGTTTTTTAATATTGATGAACTAACTCGTTCTTTGAATGCTCATTTTATAGGTCAACTGGACAAGAAATCGGACGCATGTGTTAATACTATCGAACCAGATACTACTGGGGAATTGATGTACGAAATCGAGTATATTTTAAAAACAAGAAATACTTACGACTCGACTACACAATCTTAGGCAGTGGACCTAATCAAGTATAGTATAGTTTTAGGTAAATCAGGTTCGTTCGCAGGGACTGATGTTTGAAATATAATTAATAATTAATAAAACAAAAAGTGGGTTTTTGTGACCGAATTGTCACTGTGCTTAAACTACTAAATTTAAGAAACTTGTTGATTCAGATGAATGGCTGAAAAGATTTTGTTTGTAAACAATTGATGAAAAATACATTCACTTGGACTTGATCACAATTACTACGGTTATCACTTAATTACTAACAATGTTGAACTACTTAAAAGGTATTTAACTTGAACTCTCGTTTCCCATTAAAACTTTAATCGTCTCATGTATAGTTACCACTCTCGTGTATAATTTCTACGTTTAACAACTAAGCAATAAGTACCTAAGCCGATTTTATGATTCAATCTTATAAAGCTTCCTCTCGAATAGCTTCTTAATTAATTAAACCGATCTCTCTTAATCTAGTTAACTAACAACCACAATCACGTTTTTATTGTTTAAATCTGTAATACTAGTTCCTCTTGAATACTAATATCTTTAAACTAATTATTGACCGATTAGTTATTTCATAAACTATTTTGTAATGTCACAAGTTCCTCTCGAATACCTATGATGAATTACTAACAGTTTATATAAAAGATTAAACAAGATTCAAAAACTGATTACAATTGGTTTTTCGATTAAACATAAAATCCAGTTCAATATATACGTAATTAAACAATAACCTACATAATTGATCACATCATCCAAGTGAACGTTAAGAAATTTAGCTACTCATAATAATAAAAACGCAACACAATAGAATTGAATGAAACATCTTTATATTAAAAGAACTAATGAAAAGTATTAAAGTACCAATGATCTGAATGCTTAAACAACGAAATTAATAAGTCTCTAAACACCAAATAACTCCAAAAATTCGTCGGTCCAAGCTAGGGTTTCAATACTCCAAAACTTGCTTACAATCATGATCATGATAACCCTAAAAATTGCTTTTATTAAAACGTAACGAACAAACGACTGCAGCTACAAAAATCCGCGGGACGGGCGTCCTCCCCTTGGGACGGGCGTCCCCCGCTGTTTTCCAGTTTTCATGTTTTGCTGCTCGTTTTTGCTTCATCTTTCGTGACCAATTGCTTCTAGTCTCAAAACATAACGGGAATACACATCGACCCGTTTTCTTCATTTTCAGCTCCAATTATGTCACTTCCTCTCCAGAACTTCGGCTAATACCTGTATAACATTTTAATACCAAAATTGCTCGAAATTCCCAAAATCCGTTATGAATTAAACTTTAAAAAGACAAATATCGCATATAATAATATGACTAAAATATACGATATCAAATCTCCCCATACTTAACCTTTGCTTGCCCTCAAGCAAATCCAGTTCAATTCAATTCAATTACCAAACCATGATTTAAAAAGCATAACCAAACACCTCACGAATTTTTGGGAGTAATTCACACAAATCTCTCGAACTAGTATAAAGGGTATGTAGAATATTCTGTAAATCCGCTCAATTGCTCAGTCATGGTGAGTTTTCTATCATAGGCTTGATAAAGTATCGTTTCTCCACCACTAGAGCCTAGGTACAACTAAACGGGGACTTTTATTCGGGTTGTAATGTACAGGTAAAGGCACGTGAATAAGTATATAGAGGTTAAATGGGTAAATAAGTAAAAGTAAACAAATGAGCGTAGTATACATCTAAACTTAGAATGAATCCGAACTCCTAAACGCTAATGAACCAATTGCTCCATATAACTTCAAATTCTTCCGAATTACATAACTCATACTACAACTACTTCTACTTTATTTCTTCAAAGACTCAAAATACATAAAACTACATAACTTTACAACTCTTTTTTTTTTTTTTTTTTTTTTACTTTTGCTAACAAATAAATATATGATACAAAGGCTAACGATATTCGATAATTTCAATGCCTTAACACTTCTAACTTCAATCTTAATGTATACAATCAATAGCAATCTCAAAACTATGTTCGGACTCATCTAAAAGTGAAAAGAAAAGGCTAATGTACAAAATATTTAGTGGATTTAAATGAAACGAATAAGTTAGGCGCAAAGTGGTTAACTAGAGTATCTAACACTAAAAGTAAGTGTTACAAAAGGGTTAAACGGAAATTAGCTAACCAATGTGATTAAGCTATAATTATTTAACAAGAAACGAATAGGCTAAATCAAATGGTTTATTCCTAAATTGCCCCTAACGTTATACCAAATTACACTAGGTTACCCTAATGCAATGCTCATCTATGGTCTCGAAACGTATGACTATGTCAAGTTCCAAAAGTCATCAACCATCGGCACACTCATACAAAAGAAAAGTAGCATTTAAAATGAATGCTTTCAAGGCTCAAAATCTCACTTTTATTTGAGTAGGGTATAAAATGTGCTAGGTTATGCAACATATTAAAAATTTCTCAAGACATGTCATCATTTTTTTTTTATTTTTTTTTTAAGTTTTTTAAGTTTTTTAATTTTTAATTTTTATTTTTTTTTATTTTTTATACAAATACAATACACTGACCTAACTAAACATAACGGATGTTTTTCCTCAACCCCCCATACTAGAGTTGGACAATGCCCTCATTGTACAAAACGATTCAAAACAAAGGAAAAACAAGACAAACAAAGAAGACAAGGTACGTTAACATTAGCTAGCACAAATAAATAAATAAAAACAAAAAATAAACTAAGAAATAAAAAGAAATAAGAAAAAGAAATGTTTATCTGAAAAGACCACCAACTTTCTCTCGATGCCCAGGCGCCAGCCTTGCCGACATCCCTCCAAATCCGCTAATCTGCCATGTGATCGGGGGAAGGGAAAATAGATGGTTCCCCACTCCCTCCGGAATACGTACCAAACTGCATCGGGTTACTAGGACCACTCTGATGCGGAGGCTGCTGCTGAGACTGAGGGGGATAGTAAAATCCGCCCTGACGATGTGCTGGAATGAAGATATCCGGTGGAGCATAGGCCGGAAGAACCTGACCCATACTCTGAGCCTCTCGCTGCGCCCACTGATCCATATAGGGCTGATAACGCTCCTGCTGATAAGTCACACGAGCCAGCTGAGACCCCATCATCCTCTGATCCTCAAAATAGTACTCCTGGAATCTCTGTTGAGACTCATACATCTGTTGCTGAGATGTCTGCATCGCAGTCAACTGTCGAGCTAGAGCCTCCATAGAATACGGATCACTCGGCTCATCATCTGACTCCGAATCTGACCCAGCATAACCAGCAACATCAGGCCCACTTCCAATCAAGTGTCCAGAGCGATCAAGCAACGAAATATTTTTCAATGCGGCAACATCCAACGTACGAACCCCAGCCACTGAACCAACGGTATTATCCAAAATCTCCCGATTAGCCACCCCTAACTTAAAAGCTAAATGGCATATAAAGGCGCCACCACACACTGCCCCCTCACCCTTACCATACGCCCTGTCGTATAAATAAGTTGCCAAACATCTGGCAAGGTTGCACGGACGTCGAGCTAGAATACAATACAGTTAAAATAAATCCTGCTGGGTACAATTATTCAGGCAATTTGCTCTGGACGAAATGGACTCAACAATCGCCCGAAACAGTATCCGGTGCATCGGGTTTACCATGGCTGCCTGTTTAATACTCTTATGATAGCTATCCGTACTAATATGATGCTGGCGCCAAAACAACGCAACGGTCATCCCAACCGGCCAAGTCGCTAACCCCTGAGTAAAATCTACTCCCAAAACCTCCTCCTCTGTATAAATACCCATGGCAACACCAAACTCAGCATAAGACATTGTAAATGTCCTTCCGCCCAGTCGAAATGTCATAACCGTCTCGGAGGTAGAACCCAAAGCCGTATTTAAACGGATACTGCAATAAAATTCCTCCACCAATCCCTGATAAACCGCATACTTGATTGCAAAAAATCGCTTCCAATCAGCGGTCAGAAGATTCTTGAAACCCAAAACCTCCACAATCTCCCAATCTAAAGTCCGATGCCCAATTATACGCTTCTGTTGAAGCGCTTCCAAGGAAATTTTCGGTTGATACTTCGTGGGTATATCCATTGGGTTACGCTCAATCACCTCCTGTTGTGGCACATTTCTGCCTCGTGGTCTCTTACCTACACGTCGACTCATCTACAAAACAAAGTCACATATACAACAATAATACAAATGTTAAACAACAAACTTTACATTAAAACTTCATTCCCGTTCTATTTGCCCATCATAATACCACATAAATGATTATAATACCGCCATTTTAATTGCCGAAAACACTAAAATAAAATTTCAAACTAAGTTTAGAAATTTCACGTTTAACATAATCAATTTAAGCAATCAAACTAGACGAGATCATAGTATCAAATTAACCATTAACAATCAAATTGAAAATTTTTTCAACCCCCCATACTAATCGCAAACTTAGGGTTAAAAATTTCAAGCAACAATGCACTTTCATGGTTAAAATCACTTATCTAGCATTCCCTTTACTTCCTAAACTCATATACACTCATTACACACAAAACCCCCAATTCAATTTCAAAATCTAAACCTATGGTTCATAAGCAAAAATCCCTAATTAATTGGTTTCTAAAGCAATAATCATGCACTAAATCAATATAGAATCAAAGAATTGAATAATTAAAAGCAATAGAAACTAACCTTGGATTGGGATTCAAAAAATTGAAATTGAAAAGATGAATTCGTATGTGTGTGAAGATGTCTCGGTGTGGAAGTAGAAAAGAAAGAAATATGGGAATAATAATGTTCAGCAATCAGCAAACAAACAGCAATACCTGGCCCAGCCCGTGTGGCGGGCGTCCCGTGTATGGGACGGGCGTCGCAAGCCCAAGTGTGACGGGCGTCACGAACTAGGGACGGGCGTCCCGCGTGATGTGTGATGGGAGTCACGAGTTGGGGACGGGGGTTCCAGTAGCCAAGTAATTTCGTGCAAAATGTGGAACGGGTGTCCCCCTTTTTGGGACGGGCGTCCCGCTCTCTAGAATTTTTTTTTTTTTTTTTCTTTTTTTTTTTTTTTTTTTTTAACAATGAAAACGAATACTAAAACAAAGGAAACTTAAAAATGAAAAACATAAAACGGAAGATGTACCTTAATCGTGACACGTGTACTTCCAAAATAAAAAGAAAAATATACAAGTTACCTCGGGTTGCCTCCCGCAAGCGCTAAATTTATCAGTCGAGTCCTTAGCTAGACTCGTGTTCTCTTTTCTTACTTGTCAATGGCATAAAAGCCATCCTCAGTCAACTCCACATTCTCCTCGTCTTCCTCATGATACAATTTCAGCCTGAACCCGTTCACAATAAAAGTCTCACCATTTCCGCTCCACAGCTCCACATATCCCGAAGCATAAACTTGCCTCACAATATATGGACCTTTCCATTTTGCCTTGAGCTTTGGTGCCTTAAACTTGTATTTCATCTCAAACATCAACACCTTGTCACCCGCTTTGAACTCTTTAGGTCTGATGTGTCTATCGTGCCAAGCTTTCGTCCTTTCTTTGTAAAGTCTTGAATTATCGTAAGCTTGCAATCTCATCTCATCCAACTCATGCAACTGCAAAAATCTTTTTTCACCTGCTAAGATCAAATCCAAGTTGCAATTTTGCAAAGCCCAGTACGCTTTGTGTTCAATCTCTAAAGGTAAATGGCACGTTTTTCCATAAAGTAACCGATATGGTGTGGTACCAATCGGTGTTTTATATGCAGTCCTGAATGCCCATAAAGCATCATCTAACTTTTTAGCCCAAACCTTAGGATTGTTATTAACCGTTTTCTCTAAAATTCTTTTTTAAAGCCCGGTTTGTGTTTTCCACTTGGCCACTTGTTTGCGGGTGATAAGAAGTAGAGAATCTATGAGTGACCCCATACTTCTTAAGCACCTTAGCAAGTTGGTGATTCGCGAAATGACTTCCACGATCACTGATTAAGGCCTTAGGAACACCAAACCTACTAAATAGTTTCTTAAGAAAATCAATTACCACATTAGCGTTATTCGTTGGTAAAGCCTTTGCTTCCGCCCATTTTGACACATAATCAACAACAACCAAGATATATAGATATTTATGGGAAGGAGGAAAAGGTCCCATAAAATCAATACCCCATATGTCAAATACCTCACATACCTGGATACCTTGTTGAGGCATTTCATCCCGTTTAGAGAGGTTACCTTGACGTTGACAAGCATCACAAGTCTGAACCAATGTTTGTGCTTCCTTGAATATTGTCGGCCAATAAAAACCTGCATCAAACACTTTCTTCCCCGTAGTCGATGGTCCACAATGTCCACCAGTCGGTCCATGGTGACATTCATCCAAAATTCTCCTAGTTTCCTCTCCAGCTACACACCTTCGGATCATCCCATCTGCACACATTCTAAACAAATACGGTTTATCCCAAAAATAGTTCTTCACATCAGAAAAGAATTTCTTCCTTTGTTGATGTGTCAAACCTTTTCGCATAACACCTGCAAAAATATAATTAGCTATGTCAGCATACCATGGATCATCAAGTACATCCGAATCATCATCTATCCTAAACAAATGCTCCTCGGGAAAAGTATCTCCTATATCAGTTTCCCTAAGTTCCTCAAGTTCCGGATTTTCTAATCGACTTAAATGGTCAGCAGCTAAGTTTTCAGCTCCCTTCTTATCCTTAATCTCTATGTCAATTCTTGCAAAAGAAGAATCCAACGAATGAGTCTAGGCTTAGCATCCTGTTTAGAAAACAAATACCTAAGGGCTGAATGATCAGTAAACACTATAGTCTTGCTTAACACTAAATAAGGACGAAACTTATCAAAAGCAAAGACTACTGCTAACAACTCCTTCTCTGTGGTGGTGTAATTCTGTTGGGCGCTATTGAGTGTTTTACTAGCAAAGTAATGGGTTGAAAATGATTTCCTTCCCGTTGTCCTAACACAGCACCTAAAGCAAAATCACTAGCATCACACATTAGTTCAAAAGGTAGAGTCCAATTAGTGAAACCATAATAGGTGAATGGGTAAGTCTATCCTTAAGAATATCAAAAGCATTTAAACAATCTTGATTAAATTCAAAAGGAACATCCTTCTCCAAAAGCCTAGTCATGGGACGAGTGATCTTAGAAAAATCCTTAATAAACCTACGGTAAAAACCCGCATGTCCAAGGAAACTCCTAACAGATTTAACATTGGTCGGTGGAGGCAACTTAGCTATAACATCAATCTTAGCTTTGTCTACTTCCATACCTAAACTAGACACCTTATGTCCTAACACAATTCCTTCTTTAACCATAAAATGACATTTTTCCCAGTTTAGCACAAGATGCGCCGCTTCGCACCTTTCCAACATTTTATCTAGGTTAATCAAACAAGAATCAAATGAATCCCCAAAAACAGAAAAATCATCCATGAAAACTTCCATGGAAGTTTCAATCATATCCTGAAAAATAGCCAACATACATCTTTGAAACGTAGCAGGAGCATTACATAAACCAAAAGGCATCCTACGATAGGCATAAGTACCAAATGGACATGTAAAAGTGGTTTTTTCTTGGTCTTCAGGGTCAATGGGGATTTGGAAATAACCGGAAAATCCATCTAAAAAACAAAAGTATTCGTTTCCGGCCAATCTTTCAAGCATTTGGTCCATAAAGGGTAACGGGAAATGGTCTTTACGTGTTGCATCATTCAATTTCCTATAATCTATACACACACGCCATCCTGTCACTGTCCTAGTGGGAACTAACTCATTCTTTTCATTGGTCACCACAGTCATCCCCCCTTTCTTCGGTACACAATGTACCGGACTCACCCAAGGACTGTCAGATATTGGGTAAATAATTCCCGCATCAAGGAGTTTAACAATCTCTTTCTTAACTACATCTTTCATATTAGGATTAAGCCTTCTCTGTCTTTGAACTACATGTTTAACATCATCTAAGAAATTAATCTTATGTTTACAAAAATGGGGGCTTATCCCGGGTATGTCAGATGTTCTCCAAGCAAAAGCTTTCCTATGGGCTTTCAACACATTCATCAAACGAGATTTCTCATCATCCGAAAGTGATGATGAGATTATAACAGGAAGTAAAGATGTACCTTCGAGAAAAGCATATTCCAAGTGCTCGGGCAATGGTTTAAGCTCCACATCCTTTGGAGGATTCTCGATAGAAGTCTTTATCTTCTCTTCATCATCCACTTTGATCTCCTCATAACTCTCCTCAACAGTTGCATCCTCTTCAACATCCAAAGCTAACATCTCCTCTATTTCTTCAATAGTGACATCTCCATAATCACTAATCTCCTTCAAAGCTTCTTCATCTTCTTCAAGCAATTCCTGTAATTCTAAGTCCAAAATGTCATCAATAACATCAATTCGAAAACATGTATCATCATAAGAATAAGAATGCTTTAAAGCTCGATCTACAGTAAAAACAATCCTTTCCTCATCAACCCCCAAGGAAATTTTTCCGTCCTTAACACGAATGATAGCATCCGCGGTATGTAGAAATGGTCTACCTAAAATCAAAGGTACCTTGCTATCCTCCTCCATTTCTAATATGACAAAATCAACGGGAAACACAAATTGACCTACTTGCACTCGCATATTTTCAGCTATACCTAAAGGGTATTGGTATGAACGGTCGGTGAGTCTAATACTCATACGAGTAGGTTTTAATGGCCCTAAATCCAATTTAACATACAATGAATAAGGCATAAGATTTATACTAGCTCCTAAATCAGCTAATGCCTCACAAGTTATTGCTTTACTCAAAGTACATGAAATTAGAAAACTCCCTGGGTCTCCTAACTTTGGTGGAAGCTGATTTTGAACAAGTGCTGAACACTCTGCATTTAAAAAACGTGGCTTTAGCTTCCTCCAACTTCCCTTTTCCAGTTACAATCTCCTTGATAAATTTGGCGTAATTTGGCATTCCTGAAATCAAGTCAACCAAAGGAACATTAATATGCACAGATTTAATCATATCAACAAATTTACGTACTGTTCTTGCATCTTCTCCTTCCTCAAACGTTGAGGGAAGGGAACTTTCGGCTTGTATGCTTTCACTTGAGGTGACACAGCCGGTTTAGATTGAGCAGCTGGCGTAACTTCCGGTTCCTCTTCGTCCTCACTCTCCTCCACCTCAACATTAGATTCCTGCACAACTGGATTAGTAACACCTGCAGAATTATTAACATTACCATAAACTCTACCAGACCTTGTAGACACTGCATTCACATGCTCATTTCGATTGTTAGGAGTTTGATATTTTTTCCCTGCAGTGTTAGGAAATGGTTGCCTTGGGTTTTGTTGCGTGTTACTTGGCAACTGACCATTAGGCCTAGCAGCATGTTGATCACTTATTCTCTCCAATCTCTTCTCCAAATCACTAAGTGCTGCTTGTTGATTCCTTTGTCCTTGCTCCAATTTCTCATTAAGGACCTTAAACTGGTTGTTTGTTGCTTCATTTTTCGCTGACTGAGTGTGAATGAAGCTTCTCATCATGTCCTTCAAACTGGGTTCCTCGTCTTCCTGTTTTTAACCAGACGATCCTGACTGCTGTTGATTCTGGTTGCTGTTCTGATACTGATTCTGGTTATTCCTTGGGTACCTGTTTTGAGAATTTCCAGAATTGTTAGCATTAAAATTATTATTACCAGAGTTATAATTACCCGAATTACGGTTATGAAAACCGGTTTTCTGAAATGCTCCTTGGTACTAATTTTGCGCGTACTTCACATCTTCACTTCTAACATCACAATCTTCAGTGTAGTGCATTCCCCCACAGTAGTCACAACCATTTGCCATCACATGCATATCCTTCCCAACTCTACTAAACTGATTATCTATCCTCGAAAAATTATTATCCATTTTACTAGATAAAGCTTTGATCTCAGCCATCATCTCTGTGTTTCCACTACTACTCTCAGCACTAGCAACTGTCTTTCTTCCTCCTCTTTCTCTACCAAACTGATTCTGTTCTCTAGATAAATCCATTAACAACTGATCATCCAATATCTTGGTCGCATCGTTGATGGATTTGTACTGAAAGCTTCCTCCCCCAGCTAAATTTAACCCCCCCTGCGACTGCTTGTCCAATCCAAAAAAGAAAATATCGATAATCTGCCCTTTCTCTAATCCATGCCCATGACAACCCCTGAGCCTATCCTTAAGTCTACTCCAAGCTTCAACAATGGTTTCTCCGTCGCCTTGTCTAAATCCCCGTATATCATTCAATAAGCTTCTTGCCAAAGATGATGGAAAAAATCTGGAAACAAATTCTTCCCTCATTTTCGCCCACGTACTAATGGAGTTCTCCTCTAACTCTTCAAACCAAGTGAGTGCCTCTCCCGTGAGAGACGATGGAAAAAGGATTAACTTTACATTATCTTCCCTTCCTGCACCGTATTTGAACATCTCGCACAATTTAACATATTTTGCCACATGCGAATTTGGATCTTTTCTCATCCTTCCGTCAAAATAATTATCCTGGATCATCTTTAGATGATGACCCTTCACTGAAAAATCATTTCCCATATCTGGAGTACGAATCGACGAACCCGGTGTTGGCGGTACTACCCTAGCTCTCTGATGCATCGGTACATCATTTGGATCAGCCATCTCAATTACTATCTCTACTTCTGAATCTGAACTGATTGAATCCTCGAAATTTACTTCTAGATCCTCCGTTTCTAACTTAACTGGTGATGGTGGTATATTTTTTGGTTTCTTGTTGCGCCTTTTCTTTGAAACTCCTGGATTAGACAGTGGACTTTTAAGCGGTAACCCAGAAGCCCTTGTGTTCATCCACTACCTGAAATCTCTGAAAAATCACAAATAAAAACCGTCAAAAGCACCTGATAAACAATTAAAGTAACTTTCAAGTAATTAATACCTAAAAGGATCGAATCAAAAATTATTAATTAAAATCAAAAACTACAGTCCCCGGCAGCGGCGCCAAAAACTTGATGTACAAAATCGAGTATATTTTAAAAACAAGAAATACTTACGACTCGACTACACAATCTTAGGCAGTGGACCTAATCAAGTATAGTATAGTTTTAGGTAAATCAGGTTCGTTCGCAAGGACTGATGTTTGAAATATAATTAATAATTAATAAAACAAAAAGTGGGTTTTTGTGACCGAATTGTCACTGTGCTTAAACTACTAAATTTAAGAAACTTGTTGATTCAGATGAATCGCTGAAAAGATTTTGTTTGTAAACAATTGATGAAAATTACATTCACTTGGACTTGATCACAATTACTACGGTTATCACTTAATTACTAACAATGTTGAACTACTTAAGAGGTATTTAACTTGAACTCTCGTTTCCCATTAAAACTTTAATCGTCTCATGTATAGTTACCACTCTCGTGTATAATTTCTACGTTTGACAACTAAGCAATAAGTACCTAAGCCGATTGTATGATTCAATCTTATAAAGCTTCCTCTCGAATAGCTTCTTAATTAACTAAACCGATCTCTCTTAATCTAGTTAACTAACAACCACAATCACGTTTTTATTGTTTAAATCTCTAATACTAGTTCCTCTCGAATACTAATATCTTTAAACTAATTATTGACCGATTAGTTATTTCATAAACTATTTTGTAATGTCACAAGTTCCTCTCGAATACCTATGATGAATTACTAACAGTTTATATAAAAGATTAAACAAGATTCAAAAACTGATTACAATTGGTTTTTCGATTAAACATAAAATCCAGTTCAATATATACGTAATTAAACAATAACCTACATAATTGATCACATCATCCAAGTGAACGTTAAGAAATTTAGCTACTCATAATAATAAAAACGCAACACAATAGAATTGAATGAAACATCTTTATATTAAAAGAACTAATGAAAAGTATTAAAGTACCAATGATCCGAATGCTTAAACAACGAAATAAATAAGTCTCTAAACACCAAATAAGTCCAAAAATTCGTCGGTCCAAGCTAGGGTTTCAATACTCCAAAACTTGCTTACAATCATGATCATGATAACCCAAAAAATTGCTTTTATTAAAACGTAACGAACAAACGACTGCAGCTACAAAAAGCCGCGGGACGGGCGTCCTCCCCTTGGGACGGGCGTCCCCCGCTGTTTTCCAGTTTTCATGTTTTGCTGCTCGTTTTTGCTTCATCTCTCGTGACCAATTGCTTCTAGTCTCAAAACATAACGGGAATACACATCGACCCGTTTTCTTCATTTTCAGCTCCAATTATGTCACTTCCTCTCCAGAACTTTGGCTAATACCTGTATAACATTTTAATACCAAAATTGCCCGAAATTCCCAAAATCCGTTATGGATTAAACTTTAAAAAGACAAATATCGCATATAATAATATGACTAAAATATGCGATATCAGGAATCAGTTAATACTGATCACTCAGTTAAAACTGATAATCCAGTTAATACTGGTCCCAAAGGTAAAACTGGTCATCCAGTTAATACTGTACATTCACACGTTCCTACTGGTTCTACAATTAATACTGGTGATCCCACTTCCAATGGTTCACATGATAAACCTGGTTCTTCTTCTACACATGAAAACAACTTCATCGTAGCTTTAATGAATGTCTATTTGTATGTTTTCTTTCTCAAATGACTCCAAAGAAGATTGAACAAGCAATCAAGGATCCAAGTTGGGTTGAATCAATGCAGGAAGAGCTCTTACAGTTCAAACTACAGGCAGTATGGACACTTGTTGTGCTACCAAGTGGGAAACGCGTCATTGGTACCAAATGGATTATCAAGAACAAAACTGACGAACGGGGAATAGTAATCAAGAACAAAGCAAGGTTGGTTGCTCAAGGGTACACCCAAGAAGAAGGAGTGGACTATGATGAATTTTTTGCTCCAGTTGCTAGAATTGAAGCCATACACATTTTCTTGGCATTTGCCTCCTTCAAAGGATTCAAGGTGTATCAATTGGACGTTAAAAGTGCCTTTCTTTATGGCAAAGTTGAAGAGGAAGTATATGTATGTCAACCTCCAGGGTTTGAGGATCCTGATCATCCCGATATGGTATACAGGTTAGACAAAGCGATATATGGTCTTCACCAAGCTCCTCGTGCTTGGTATGACACTTTATCTGTTTATCTTCTCAATCACGACTTTAAGAGGGGTGCAATTGACAAAACACTTTTCGTCAAGACAGTTGGGGGTGACATTATGCTAGTTCAAATCTATGTCGACGACATCATCTTTGGCTCTACGAATGATCTTTTATGCAAAGACTTTGAACATATAATGCACAAGAAATTCAAGATGAGTTCAATGGGGGAATTAACTTTCTTCCTCGGTCTACAAGTCAAGCAGAGTCCCGCTAGTATCTTTATTCACCAAGCAAAATATGTCAAAGACATTCTTGAGAAATTTGGCTATCAGGACGCCAAACATACGAGTACTCCGGTGGAAACACACTAACATCTTGAGGCCGACTCTGAGGGGGAGGACGTGGATGAACATCTCTACAGATCAATGATTGGATCATTAATGTACTTAACATCATCTCGTCCTGACATCATGTACAGTGTATGTGTATGTGCACGTTATCAGACTCGTCCCAAGATTTCACATCTCACTGATGTCAAGAGGATCTTTCGATATCTAAAGGGAAAACCAAATTTGGGTTTATGGTACCCAATAGATTCTCCATTTGAACTCATATCATACACAGACAGTGACTATGGAGGAGAAAATCTTGACAGAAAGTCAACATCAGGAGGATGCCAATTCTTTGGATCACGTTTAATCTCATGGCAATGCAAGAAACAAACGATCGTATCCACATCCTCAACAGAAGCAGAATATGTTGCTGCATCAAGTTGCTATGCACATGTGCTCTGGATTCAGAATCAAATGATGGACTATGGTATCTATTTCTTACATACTCCTATTTTTATTGATAATAGAAGTAACATAAGTATAGTCAACAATCCAGTCAAACATTCCAAAACTAAACACATCGAAATTCGATTTCATTTTATAAGAGATTGCAACGAAAAGAAGCTTATTCAAGTCGTCAAAGTTCATACTGACAATCAGTTTGCAGATCTGTTTACTAAAGCATTTGATGTGGGCAGGTTTACATTCTTGATTAACAGTATTGGCATGATTAATCCTGCTTAAACTTTTTCTTGTTAAAATGACGAATTAAAACATATCATATTGTATCTTGTGTGTGTTTAAGTTAATATTGGTCATTAGTACTGTCATGAGTTAATACTTTTATTAGTTACTACGAGTAATCTTGATAGTGGCAACAGTTAATACTGGTAATTATTATTTAAACAGTTACTACTAATCCTTTCCATTGGTTGTTTTTTTAGTACTACCAGTTGAAAAATTTTGGCGGGAAAATTAATACTGCCAAGTGGAAAGTTGGTTATTTTGTTTTGTGTGCAGGGGACAATTAGTATAAATGGGGAATTAAATGAATAATTGAATTCCATTCGAATTACACTTTCGCTCTCTCTCAAATTGGAAATCCTTAAAATTAAAGGAAACCCTCTAAACACAAACCCTCTTCTTACGCAAACCCAAATCGTTCATTCATCATCTACAATCTCAAAATCAATGGCTGAACAAGAACAACAAGCACCACAAGAACAACAAGAGCAACAAGAACTTAACTTCGGTCTAGTCCATAACATAGCCGCTGATCTTACTCCCTATAAAGATGCCGCAGACTTTCATCAAATCATTCGATTCTTCAGACGGTCATACATACGTTATGCTTTAACGGTTAACCCCCCGGTTAATGAAAAGCACATTAGGGAATTTTGGGCAACTGCCACTCTTGAAAACAGAAACAACCAAGAATGCATTCGTGCCGTTATTGACGAGAAGGAGATAGTTGTTACGGGGGCTACCATTCGGACTCATCTAGCCCTTAACGATGTAGCAGGTATATCTTCTATCCCCAACAATGAACTTTTTGACATCTTTGAAAGAATGGGGTATGATGGAAGCCTTACTAAATTCACTTTTCAAAAGGCGCTTCTCTCACCCCAATGGAGATATATGGTACATGTTTTACAACAATGTATCTCCAAAAAGCGATACACCTGGAACGAGATTAATACCACCATAGCAACTGCTATGGCGTGTATTGCTACAAACAGGGTATTCAATTTTTCAAACATGATTTTCAATGAATTAAAGTTCAATATTGCACACGTGGAAAACAAGTTTTTAATGTATCCTAGATTTTTAACCGTCATATTTAATAAGGAACTTAAAAATCTTTCCATTGAGGGTGATGTTCTCATTATGGACTGCCATACTCAGAAAACCTTTTCTAACATGAGGAGAACATCAAATACCTTTTCTGGTAAGGTGACACCACTGTTCTCAAATATGGTGGGTGTCACTGCTACATCCGGTGAAGGACCAAGTATCCCACTTGAGTCCCAACCCACACCATCCACTTCAACCTCTGAACATGTTACTAAAACCAAAAAGAGTGCCTCTAGTGCACCACCCCCAACCACTCAAAATGAACCTCCGAAGGAGCATGCCTCAAAGGCCAAGCAGGGTCATTCACCTCTTGGACCTAAAACCAAATAATGTAAACCAGTGGTGAAACAGGCTAAGAAGGTAGTCCATAAGGAGCGGGGAGACCATGTTGAACTGGCTCACACTACTGCTGCATCACCTCGTGATGCTCAGGGCAGTGTGACAAGCAATAAGACCCAATCAACGGCAACTCTTAATGAGGATGTTTCTCAGGATTCATCCTCAAGAGGTATCTGGCGCCAAGAAACCAAAAGGGAGGGTGATGCAACTGCTAGGCAGGAGGTACCCTCTACGTCCGAGGAACTGCCCACTGTTGGTACTCAATAGCAGGGTGGGGAGGATAGATATAACTATACCACAATTGAATTGATGGAAATGTGCCAAAAGTTTATCTTAAAGGTGGAGGGATAGGAGGATGAAATTAAATGATTGAAGAAGCTTGTGTCTGGTTTAGTTCAGGAAGTCAAAGTTTGTAGACTTGTAATGAAGAAAGGAGGTGGAAAGAAAACTGGAAAGAAAACCGGAAAGAAAGCTGCAAAGAGGGGTGCAAAGACAGATGGAGAGAATGTTGCCTCTAAGGGGGAGATGAATGTCGAGAAGGAAGCTGAAACTGAAACAGAGGTCCCAGTTGTTGACACAGAGGTTCCAGTCTTTGAAACAGAGGTCCCAATGTCTGAAAATGCAGCAGATTTTATGGAAGAAAATGGTGATAATCAAAAGGCACCAGAAAAAGTAGATGATATTCTGTTGGGAATTGCTAAGATACACATTGAAGAAAACGCTGAGAAGGAAACAACTGAGAAGGCAACTACAATAGAATCACCATTTAATACTGGTGAGAAAGAAGCTGTTAATACCGGTGAGGGTTCACCAGTTAATACTGGTGAGGAGCAAGCAGCTAGAACTGGTGAAGTCATGACTGATGATTCAACATTAGCTTCTCAACTTGACAAGATTAAAGATGAGAAGGCTAAGTAAGAGAAAGAGAAAGGTGAAGCTCAAAGAAAGGAACAAATAGCTGGTGCAGTTGCACGCCAAAGAAAAGCAGCAGCTATGGAACCAAAAGAAAAACCTGTCACTTTTGCTGAATCTGCAGGTACACATGAAGATACTCCTCCTGAGTCCAAGAAGCAAAGAACTGGGTATATTACAACAAAGAAGGGACTTCAAAAAGTCAATCTTGATGACCCAGAGCACACAAACAAAGGAAAAGGAAAGGTGGTGGAGAAGTCCAAGGAAGAAAAGGAGGAGGAAGAATTGAAAAAGAAACAAAAGATTGCTAAAGAAAGAGATGAAAGGAATAGGCTAGCAGAGTTGGAAAGAGAAAGAATGGAGCAAGAAAGAGCTATTGCTGAGCTGTTCAAGAAGATGGAACAAGAAGATCAAAATGCAGAACAAGCAACCACTCAAGCAGAGAGAGAAAGACTGCAGAAGATTGCACAAGAAGATGTTGTTCATGCACAAAGAATGGCTGAAGAACAAATTCAAGATGAGCTAAAACGTAAAGCTCAAGAAAAGAAAGATGCTGAACTGGCCCAGAAGATGCTAGATAGAGATGAACTCTTGTTACTAAAGAAAAGAAGAGAAGAATAAAGAAGCAAGAGCACAATTAAAAGAAACAAAACAAGAGCAGAGGACAAGAAGAAATATACTGATTTCTTGAAATCTACTGGGAAATACAGTGGTAAGAAGTTGGGGCCTATGAAGCTTGATAATGTCTTGTCATTATACATCAAGGAAAAACGCATTTTGAAGGCTGCCCAAGAAAAGGCATCATTGGAAAGAGAAAGGCAAGAAAGAGAAAGGGAGCGAGCTCTCAAAGCTGCTCGAGATAGAGGATACAAAGTGGTCCACTTTGGCAAAAAGAAAGAAGCTGGACCAAGAGTGGAAAAAGAAAAAGCTCTACCACAGTTTGTGCCGATGAAAAGAAGATATCAGGTGACATTCCTACTGCTAAAAGGTCATGACCAACAGTAGAAACTGTTAATACTGGTACAAAAAGAAAGGAAGGTACTGGTTTCACTGATCAAGCTGCAGTGAAGACAACTAGAGTTGAGCAGGAGAAGAAATCTACAAGTCAAAGTTCTAAGGGCAATGATAAAGAGAAAGAAGCTGAAAATAGGGAAGAGAAACTAAAAATTGTCCAGGTCAAGCTAGAAGATATTTCTGGAAATTTTGTGTTTGGTTGTGTACCCGAAATCTCAGATGAACAGGTTAATGAGGCTGCTGACAGGGTTTTTGATGATATGAAAACTCTGGTCATACACTCTGAAGATATGAATTGTGCAACAACTTTTTCTGAAGTACCCATCTTGAATTGGTTTGCAGTGGTGGTAAATGGCAAAAATGGGTATAAGGTTGTTCGAGCAGATAAGAGCTTCAGAGTATATTACAGTCATCTTGAGATTATCAGGAACATAAGTCGACAAGACTTAGTGGATCTTTTCCTTATCGGCTGCAAGAATTACTCTAATGGAAAAGGTACTGTTCCTGATCACAATGATTTACTTATGAAAGTACTTGAAGTCATATTTGAGCCCGAGAATGTTCCCGAGAAGGTATCTAAGTTTACTCCAGTTCTTGAATGGGTTCACTATGAGAGCTGTGGAGTTTATTCATTGAGCAGAAGTGATGGCTCACCTGATTACTTCTTGGTGGAAAAGAAATACAAGCATGGTGTCAATGTACTGATCAATATGTTGAATGTCAAGTTGAAGGCCAATCAAGATTCAGAAGAAGCTATTCAACTACTTTGGAAGATCAAATGCCAGCTTACAGATCATAGAAACTCTTTGTAGCCAGGTAAATGTATTGGCAACATTCTCCATGTTTTGCAATGAAGAAACTTATGCAGTTAGGTGAATGCAGAAGTTTAGGGGGAGATTGTTGGGTTTATAAGGTTTTAATACTGTTTGTGTCAGTTAGTACTGGGAATAAGATTGTTAATACTGGTGAGTAATAGTACTGTTGATCAAGTGTGAAGATTACTACTGGTACATTACTACTACTGACATAAGACTGGTGATAGTTTATACTGGCTGCATGGAATGCATGGCGAGAGTTTCTACTACCGCGCTTGTTAGTACTGTTTATATGATAGAATTTGTTAGCGCATTGTAAGGATATAATTATGTAAACAATATATTGATAATTATCTTCGTAGATTTCTTTAGATTTAACCTAATCTTAATTAGGGTTTCCTCAAGGTCTATATAAATAGATCCTTGTGTCATTTGTAAACACACGTCTGTTAACGATCATTATTCTTAATAGATTGAGGTTGTTGTTGGAAATTCTTGTGTTCTTAATTGCTAACATTTATTCACTCATATACATAAATTGTTAATCAATTAACCCTTGTTAATATCAAAGTGTTGATCTGTTGCAACTTCTTTGATAGATCTACATCTACACGATTGTATTTATACAAGTATAGTTCGACAGATCCTAACAAAAAGCTTTGAAAACTGAAAGTAAAATTTTTAAACGGAGGAAATTAAAATTAACTCTGGTGATAAAAAAAAAAATTTCAATCTGGTGAACAAAATTTTAAGTCGGAGGAACAAATGTTTAAATCGAATAAAATTTTGAGTTCTCACTTTAACTCGGATGTAGAAAGTTTTAACTCTGGTGATGAAAGTTTTAATTCGGATTATGAAAATTTTATGCCTGAAAGGAAATTTCGTGATCATTTTAAGTTTAACTATTTTAAAAGATTCAATTCCAAGTTTCCAAGAACTTGGATACCAAAATCTCATTAAGAAATGCATTTGTGCAGGAGCAATCTACTGATCCTGAAGAGAATATATGGGTGGTAGACAGTGGATGCTCTAGGCATATGACAGGAAACATCAAGTTACTACAGGAGTTCATTGCTTTTATTAGAGGTCATGTATCTTTTGGAGGAGATATGGGTGGAACTATCACTGGCCAAAGGAAAGTTTCAAATGGAAAGTTGACATTGGAGCAGGTTAACTTTGTGAAAGAGTTGAATTATAATTTTCTTTCAGTTTCCCAGGTATGTGATAACGAATACACAACTGCTTTCACGTCTGAACATTTTTATATTCTCAAGTCTGAATTTGTCATACCAGAGGATATGATAGTTTTGCAAACTCCAAGATATGAAGACATGTACATTTTGGATATGAATAAAGTTAAAACAAATGATTATTCAAATTGTTTCATATCCAAAACTACTGAAAAAGAGTCTGATTTATGTCATTGAAGGCTTTGTTATGTAAATCTTAAAAACATGAATAAATTGGTCAAAGATAATCTAGTTACTGGATTACCTACAAAGCATTTTCAATTACTTGACCATTATGTCACACCCCGCTTATAGCGGAAACACGGAATGTTCCAGTTATAATATCAAGAGTCAAGATTACAACAATATAACCGATAAACAAAACATCATATTAAATAGATCACGCCAAAAGTTACAAATACATCATAAAGTCAAAGGCGATAAGACACCGAGTACAAATACAATTCCAAAAGAAATAAACAAACGGATCGTCATGGAAATTACAATAAACAATTCAAATCCAAATTTCCCAAAAGCAAGTGATCCGAAAATAAACTATGGCATGATCAATGGAAATCCTCAATTTCCTGCAAAGCGTTTAAACGACATCAACAACATGTTGGTGAATTATTCGCAAATTTAAAGTAAAAGTTGACCCATCGACAATTTTTCATCAAAGACAACGTTAATTTCAAATGATATATCTTGTTTTCAACAACCAATAATGAGAGGTACTTTGTCTAGACTATTCATACACTGAACCTGACCGTACAACCCCAAATCCTGAGGTCGCCAACCAAAGGTAACAAATTAATTAACCGGCCATAACATCCGCTCCTAGAAACATTCTACCGAGCAGTGAGGGTTAGGTCTATAACCCATATAGATCTATATATATGTAACCGTTGGGCTCAAAGCTTAACAAGTGTATCAGGGGGCCCCAACAAGGGCTAATGGCTTAATCTAAGGCAGACCTAATCCACTAGGCAAACAAGATAATCAACAACATTCCGCATACAAGCAGACAATTTAAAATACGCTTTACAGCCCAAAATATTTAAGACAAGGGCTACGAATAACTCACTGATAAAGCTTCAGCAAACAAATATCGGGTACACCAAACACAGAGCTACAACTCCACCGCCTAAGTGCCTTAAACAATAAACAACATAGTCTCAGTATCTCTATAAGTCTAGGTCCGGTTTAGCCTTGTCGGTTAGATTAAGTTAAATATGATAATCAAAATATTAATAAGTTTAAATGAGGTGACGTATTTAGAAGGCGATGTTCCGCGTCAAACAGGACCGTCCGGAGAGATATCGGCATTCCACGTCATAATCGTCAACTGGAAAAGAATGATAATCCGAATCGAAAATGATTACTAGGAGTATCGGTTAATAGAATATCGTCATCAAGTTTCAACAGATCGACCAAGGTCAACGGAAATAATGTTGACTTGGTCAAAGTCAAACGTAAGGAATGTTGACTTTATAAAAGTCAAAGTCACAAATGTTGACTTATGAAAGTCAAATGTCATTTATGTTGACTTATTAAAGTCAAAATCAATTTAAAAGTCCAATTTATCACTTTGGATAATTTGAAGTCTTACTTTTCAAAATATAAGAGTAATATAATCTTCAAAACCATTTCACCAAGAGTTTGTCGTAAAAACGCCATTTGATGATTTTAGATTACGAACGTGTTATGAAACGAAGGTTTATTTGTTGAAAGAGGTTAAAACATCCGTTTTAAGTAATATTATGGCTTTTATAAATATGTTAGCGTCTTTGAGTCCAAAGACGATGTTATAATGTAATATATTACTTTTATGCACAAGTTTACTCATATAAGTGTTTTATAGTCGTAAAAGACTTGAAATGAATTTCGGCAGCGCTTCCGCAACGTATATTATTAGTCCAAATTCAGTACACCTTCCCGCTTGTCAACTTTTGTATTTTCAAGAGCAATTAAGTCTTTGTCATAATATATAATATGATATAAATTAAATACGTTACTTATGGTTAAAATTCACATTTTAACGTATTTTAGTCCAAAGTTGTCCAAATCCGATAGAACCAAGCGTTGGTCTAATAATTATTCCTAACCATTTTTCAAGGCTAAAACCAAACGTATGAAAAATGAGAAATTTGGAAGAAAGTCGATTCTTACCGATAACAACCGCAATTTAGCAAGCTAAGAACCCGGGACAAAATCCTTTGGATGGTGTGGTGATGAGATTTCTAACTCCAAAACACAATACACCATTCGTTAATACAGGTTCTTAAGATAACGAGCTTACGGTTACGAATAACAGCGAAACAAAACGAAAACGGGCAAACTGCCCTCTGAATGCGCCGCATAGGGACCACGGGCGGCGCATTCAGTGCAGTCTCTGCACCGAAATCGTTTCTAAGTTTAGTAAATCGACTTTTGATGGTAGATTCTGGACATGCAAGCTATAATATGTTCAAAAACACTTTCAAATAACACTTTGGTAAAGCTTTTACAACCATTTAATCAAGATCCATACACATTTTTACAAAAACTCGATTTTTATACATATTTTACCATCAAACTTTTATAAAACTCATTTTCTTTAGTTAGATCATACATGCAATGAATAAAACTTAGAAAATACAGAGAGTTTAAGTTATTATACCCCAAAGAAAGTGAAGATGTGAAGATCAAGCTAGATGTGATGAAGATCCTTGATGTGAGACGGTGATTTCGACCCGAAAACGAAATAACCCAAGTAAACCTCCAAATGGATGATCAAACCCTACTCCTCTAGATGAAAACAACACTTTTATGGTGGTGAAATTTGTGGTTAAACTCTGGAAATCACAGGTACAAGAAGAAAAGAAGGTGTGTTTGGGTTTGTGTGTGTTTGGCTTCAAAGAGAAGAGAGAGTGTGAGCTAGGTGTGTGTGTGTGAATGAAATGAAATGGGGACTCAATCAAGGGGTGTTAGTGTGTCTTTACTGGACCCAAAAGCCTCTTGGGCAAGTACAAACCCGGAATTTTTGATTTAGGCCCGTTAGTGAAAAGTTACAAAAGTTGGAAAAACACAAGTTGCTGATCTGCACCTGAATGCGGCGCATTTAGGGGAATGGCGGCGCATTCAGGCCCCAGACAACAAAAATTTATTTTTCGGTATAAGTTATGGTTATGCACATTCGTTCTTTAGAGTTCCCGATTGTTTTACATATGAACTTAGGCAAGTTCATTATAGGTATTATTGGTATTGTAATTCATTATATGATTCGATTTAAATTCAAAAATGGAAATACGTACTTCTCGGTAAAAACATAAACACGAGCAAAGCACGATTTCTTAAGGATAGGGATACGTTAACCGACAAATTTGGCATAAACCTCCTAACTTATTTCCATGAGCATACTAACTATTTGGCACTTAGATAAAAATCAACTTACGTCTCAAGGGACGAATCAAAATAATCACATAAAACCCGATCCTCATCAATAAACCGTGAGTAAAACAAAGCGAAATACAAGGGTCAAAACAATTGCGAATAATATTAAAATAATAACGGTAACTCAAGTACCTCAAATAGACGGGACGTCACACATTATATTTCTTGTTTAAAAGGTAAACAACATAAATCAAGTTTCAAACTTAAGACTCAAAATTCAGTAGAAACTGTTCTTCATCTTTTACACATGGATCTTTTTGGTACAATTAGTGTAAAAAGTCTTGACATGAAATCTTATAGTTTAGTCATCACTGATGATTATTCATGATTCTCATGGGTCTTTTTCCTTGCTCATAAACATGAGACATCTGAGATCATAAAAGACTTCGTTGTGCAAATTGAAAATCTTTGTGGTAACAATGTGAAAATCATTAGGTGTGATAATGGTACATAATTTAAGAATGCAGCTTTGAATGAATTTTGTGCTCATAAGGGAATTACTAGACAATATAGATCTCCAAGAACACCTGAACAGAATGGGGTAGATGAAAGGAAGAATAGGAGATTAATTGAGAGAGCTAGAGCAATGTTAAGTGCATCATCTTTACTTGTAACTTTTTGGGCAGAGGCAGTGAACACTATGTGTTATGTCAATAACATAATCCATGTTGTTAAGAGCCTAGAAAAGACTTCTTATGAACTGTTTTTAGGGAGAAAACCATTTATAGGATTGTTCAAAACTTTTGGATGTCAATGCTAAATTTTGAATACCAAAAATTACCTAGGAAAATTAAATACTAAGACAGATGATGGATACTTCTTTGGATATTCTAGTGTTTCAAAGGCTTATAGAATTTTCAATAGAAGAAATAGATCCATAGAATAGTCCACTAATGTAATATTTCAATGAATATACACCCAATGTTAATAATTCAGGTGCTACTTGGTTATTTGATTTAGATACATTTGTGAATTCTTTTAATGGTTTTTGTCAAGAACATGTTTCAGAAGAGATGCAGGTGTCTCCAGAAAATGTTGCTAATGTTGAAGACATTGTTGAGTTTGAGATTGGTACAGGACAAGAAGTTTGTGATCAAGAAAGTGCAAGGGCAAGAGTTTCATCTTCAGTTAATAACCAAGTCCATTCACCAGAAGATACAACATTTGTGTGTCAAGATTCTTCAAAAATTCAAACTGATGCAGACATTCTCCAAGGAGATAACATTCCAGTTTCGATTAAAGATCAAGAAAATGTTTTGCAAGATAAAGCTATCAACTCTGGTGAAGATCAAGTTAATCCGGGTGCAGTCATTGAAACTCAAGAAAACTCTGGTGAAGCACAAGCTAATTCGGGTGAAGATATTGAAAATCAAGAAAACTTTGGTGAATCACAAAACAATTCTCGTTCACAAACTGAAATCCAAAAAAAAATCTAGTGAAGATCAATTTAACTCTGGTGGAGAAAGTGCAAACAATTTTGATGAAACAAGCCAAGAATAACGCAGTGAAGCAAATCCTGATTCTTTATTCTATGATGATCTTGTGCTACATCAAATAAATCTTTCTGATAATATTACTAAGGAAATAAATTCATTTTTGAAAGTTCACAAAACACATCCTCTGAGTAATATTATAGGAAATTTGAATGATGGAGTCAAGACTAGGAGTATCACTGGTTTGGCAATTTATGTTTGTTTTCTTGCTTTCTTTCCCAAATTGAGCCAAAGGATGTAGGCATTGCCTTAACTATAAATAGTTGGGTAGAAGCTATGCAAGAGGAGTTGTTACAGTTTAAGATACAGGAACTAGGTACTTTAGCGGAAAGACCTTTAGATGTGAATGTTTTCGGAGTTAATTGGATCTTTAAGGTCAAAAGAGATGATAGAGGTATCGTTGTGAGGAATAAAGCTAGGCTTGTGGTTAAGGGATATACTTAGGAGGAGGGTATAGATTATGATGATGTATTTGATTCAGTTGCTAGGATAGAGGCCATTAGATTGTTTTTAGCATATGCTTCTTTTAAGAACTTTAAGGTATATAAAATGGATGTTAAATCAGCCTTTTTGTATGTACTTATTGAAGAGACTGTGTATGTTAGTCAACCTCCTGGTTTCATTGATCCTCAATACCCTGATCATGTGGTCAAATTGGACAAAGCTTTGTATGGTTTACATCAAGCTCCTAGAACTTGGTATAAATTGTCCAAATATTTGATTGCACATGGGTATCTTAGAGGCACCATAGATAAGACATTATTCATTAAGATAGTTGGCCATGATTCTGTGTTTGTTCAAATATATGTTGATGATATTATTTTTGGCTCAACTAATGATGTCTTATGCAAAGAATTTGAATCTGTCATGCATTCAAAATTCCAAATGAGCTCAATGGGAGAATTGTCCTTCTTTTTAGGACTTCAGGTTAAGCAATTGGATGATGGCATTTTTATTAATCAGTCTAAGTATGTCAAAGAAATGTTGGTTAAATTTGGATTCACTGATTGTAATTCTACTTCTACTCCTGTTGACACTAGGGCCAAATAACATCCTGATTTAGATGGTGAGAGTGTTGACCAACATTTATATAGGTCTATGATAGGGTCTTTGATGTACCTTACTGCAAGCAAGCCTGATATAATGTTTGGAGTTTGTCTGTGTGTTAGGTTCCAATCAAATCCTAAGGTTTCCCATTTAATTGTTCTTAAGAGAATCTTTAGATATCTTAAAGAACAACCTTCTTTAGGGCTTTGGTATCCTAAGAATTCTAGTTTTGACTTCTATGCATATACTGACAGTGATTATGGAGGATGCAATCTTAATCGGAAATCTACCACATGAGGATGTCAATTCTTATGAAATAGGCTATCTTTTGGCAGTGCAAGAAACAGACTTTTGTTTCACAATCATCTGTTGAATCAGAATACATTACTGTTGGTTCTTGTACTTCCTAGGTTTTATGGATTCGGACACAGATGTTAGACTATGGCCTTAACTTCATGAACACTACCATACACATACACAACACTGATACAATGTTCATAACTAAGAACCCAGTTCAACATTCCAAAACAAAACATATTGAGATTAGACATCATTTCATAAGAGATTGTTTTGAACAACACTTGATTCACTTAGTTAAGATTCACACTGAACTACAATTGGATGACCTTTTCACAAAGGCCTTTGATGTGACAAGATTCAACTATCTTGTTCAAGCCATTGGTCTTATGAATCTTGATTGAATGTTTCTTCAAAAATATTTTTGTACATATCTTTTTGCATTTTTTTTTGTTTTGTTTTCTTTTTATTTCAAAATACAAAAAGAGGGGGAGAAAAATAAGGAAAAATCAAAAATATTTTAAGTCTGGTGTTGCTTTTCATTTTAAGTTGGGTTAAGAAAATTTAAGTCCGATGTTGTTTTTGTTTTAAGTCGGGTGCTATGTTTTTGTACAGAAAAAATCCAAAAATATGTGATGTTTAGTTTGTATAGATAAAATTCAAAAAATATTCTTTCTATTCTATTTTTTTATACATATTTTCAGAAATTCAAATACAAAATTTGAAAAACCAATCAAAAAAGTATAAAAATTGAAAATGTTTTACAAAAACAAAATTTCTAAAAAATGAGTCATAAACATAAATTCCAGCATAATTTAAACATGGTTAAGTATTTATAGAATTTCTTGAAACCAAATATTTTCATAAATGCATATATTCTTGTATTTTGAAACCTCTAGCAATTTGTGGTTTATAAATTGCTTAAAGTCCTTAAAATGGATAATAGTCAAATGGGAAATCAGTTTTTGTCAAGTAGAAAAGCAAAGAAAAAGTATATTTTCAGTAAATTATGGCATCTAAATCTATTTATCATAAAAACTCTTAAAGTTTAAAGTGTTTTTTATAATTTATTGACTTTGAGATCCCTGAGGCCAACTTGATAAACGGAAAAGACGGGTGAATTAGTCCAAATTCTTTGAAAAACTAGTCCGTTGTCCTCTTAGAACCTTGATGCTTACTTGATAAACGGCAGAGACATGGGAATGAGTTGAACAACAATACTAAGTCAAATTTTGAACATAAAAACATGCTTTCAATCAAAAATACCTCGAGAGAAGAAACAATTTATAAGGTTGCAGAATCATATTCTAGGGACTCTCAATAAAGGTTGAAGATTGTATATGTGTTCACATTAAGTCTTTTGATACATCATAACACAAAACTACAGTGTTTTCATGAAAATAATGTATACATTTCATATTTAAGTAAAATATATTGTATTTTATTTATTTCCACTTGACAAGAATTGAATAAGTTTGACATTCTATCATGTCCTATTTAAATTAATAAAATCTACAATTTATGAATTTTTGACACATGGTGAATTCTAATAAAAATAAAAGTTTTTTCATTTTATAAAACATTTCATCTCTTTAGAAAATTTGCTCATATGAACTAATTTATGAAATCCTAAAATATAAGTTTTTGATATCTGAAATTGAAATTTTGCTTTTAAAGCAATTTCAAAGTTAACTGATGCATTAGATTGTTTTAATTCTGGTGTTAAGATTTTAACCTAGAAAGGTTTGAATGGGTTGGCTTTGAAATTGTTAATTTAATTCGGGTGTTAAAAATTTAGATCGGGTTTTAATTTAATTTATGTCTAGTATTTGAGTTGATTGTGTTGACCAAGTTTTTAAGTCGGATTCTTTTATTTTTAATTCGGGTTCAGTATTGTTTTAAATTTAATTTGGGGTCTTTTGATTTAGGTCGGATTTTATTTCTTTTGATGGGAAATATTTTATTTGAATTTAATCTGGATATTTATTTAATACTTATAAATTATGTTAGGTCTCAATAAGATCCCAAATACTAGCTAATCAATAACAAATTAGTATTCAAACGTTAATTAATACGAATCGATTAACACACAATTTCTTGTTTGATTATCGTGAAAATATAATAACAAGATTAATAAGAATAACACTCAGTTAATTCTATTCAAAAGGTTCAACGATTACAATAGTCAAGCTCACTATTTATACACAATAATAGTGAGCTTGATAAGTACGAATATTAGCAGATCTTCTAAAAGGATAGGAGATTTTATCTAACAAACTTACCTAAACTAACGCTTTACGTTTCATTATAGAGCTGAGTAGTCACCTCCACAATGCCTTAGTTTATTTTGGTCACTCAGACCCAAAATGTCACTCAGACTCAAAACTAAGACTTTAATAAACAGATTTATAATCTTGGGTTAAATCGTTGATTTTCCCAACAAATTCAAATAATCATTTTTAATTCATGCAAATTGTTTTTCTTATCTAAATCAAAATTACTAATCTCAATATCATTTCTTACCCTTTCCTATCACCGAAACTTTCTCCTAGATTCATTCTTCTACATTTTTAGAGCCTTTAGCATTTTTTATTTTTTTTTGTGATTTAGTCTGCTTGATTGTTTTTCCTCTGTTTTTCAATCTTTATTAAGGTGTGTTTCTTTTTTACTTTGTTATATAGCTTTTATATTGAATAAATTGTTGTTTTTGTGTTTTAATAAGCTTTGATTGATTACAGATGGCATTTATTTTTAAACCAAAACATAATGTTGCTGCTTTTCTGGTATGGGTCACTCTGAAGTAGATGATGAGTGGAGAAATATTTTGCGATTTCTGATAAATTCCAATCTGAGGTTTGCTATTTCTGAGAATCCTGCATTATACAGAGATATGCTAGTGGAGTTTTGGCAAAATGCAAGATTCAATATGGTGATTAGAAGAGTGTTGCGGTTTGATGATGCTAATGAGATATGCTAGTGGAGTTTTTGGCAAAATGCAAAACATAACTATGATTGATGGTGTGAGAATAATTACTTCTACTGTATAAATGGAGAATGTAGTTGTGACTGAAGATGTGATTAGAAGAGTGTTGCAGTTTGATGATGCTAATGGAATAGAGAGACTGGAATTGAATGAAATTCTGACTAAATGTAGAAGAGCGGGATATGAAGGTGATTTTCCTAAGAGTATGGTAAAGAAGACTAGATTCTCTTACAACTGGAGATATCTAGTACATGTGTTGGTGTGTTGTATATGAGGAAGATCAGGAGGTTTCAATGAGATGAACCAGTTGTTGGCTTCAGCATTCGTATGTATGATCACACAAAGAAGATTAAACTTTTTTGGGTTCATAATGGATTGTATGCAAAGGATGGTAGAGGGGAATGCTTTAAAATTCTTATTATATCCAAGGTTCCTTCAAATTATTTTGCAGTCTGAAGTACAAGGATTGGTGTTTGAAAGACCAAAGTTGCAAGAGAAGAATATGAAGTGGAAAATAATGAATAACATGAAGAAGTCCCTTTCAAAAGCAAAGGTGGTATTCTCTAGGAAATTCACACCATTTTTCCCTCCTATGCTTGCACAAGCACAAGTAGTTACTCAAATTTGTGAAGGGTTACATAATCAACAAGGAGAAGCCATTGATCAACAACCAGAACAATAACAAGATCAACAACCTGAATAACTTTAACAACCTCAAAAACCTGAACAACAACATGAAGAAGAACAAAACATAAATCAACCTTTATCACCTGTTATTCATGTTCCATCCCCACCACCTCATTCACCAATGATTCAACAGGGTCAAAGAAGTGATGACAATAACTGGTTTTATACCAGGGAAGAGAGTCAAGCTCTACCAAACCTTGCAGAAAATCATATTCTTACACCTGTTGTTCCTACACTTTCTACTCCTCTTGTGCAAATTCAGAAGGAGGTTGCTTCTACAAGTAGTCCTCTCCAACTATACACTTCAAAGAAGAAAGGGGGAGCAGGGATTGGAGTCTTGACTATGTTAGCTCTTGAGCCGGAGAATGAGTCATTGGAGCAATTGGTTAAACAACAACAATCATTGATAAATCAACTCAGATGGAGAAATGTTGTTAATGAAGTGATTAGAGATCAACAAAGATTCAATCTCATGTTGAAATCTCTTTATATGGATGATGCATCCAAAATAGGGGGAGATAAAACTGAGAACATTGTGGATGAGAATGTGGAGAATGTAGAGAAGAATGTGGTGTTTGATGAAACCACAACTGTTGTGCTTGAAGATGCTGACATGGAAAATACAGTTCAGATGGGAGAAAATGATAATGTGGTGATGAATGAGGAGGAAGTAATATCTAAGGGGGAGAATGTTAGCAGTGAATTCATTAATGAAGAAACAGAGATTGATTTATCCATGGTTGGTGAAATTGTAAAGGATTTGGAGAAGGCTGGAAGCTCAAAAGGTAAAGAAAAGATGGCTGAATTCACTCATGATATTGAAATGTTTAGCTCTGGTGATGTATTAATTATATCTAGTGAAGAAACATTTACATCGGGTAGTGAAATACTTAAGTCGGGTGATGAAAAAGTTACTTCGGGTTATGAGGAATATAACTCTGGTGGTGATGAAGACTATGATAGTGTCAAGACTAGGAATGAAGTAATAAAATTCAAAGTTGTGGATCAATTTGGAAATGTTTTGAATAAAGAAACGTTTGAGTAGTACTATGAAGGTTTATATGATGGAGTATTTGATGAAAATGCAACTGAAATCTTCACTGTATTCATCAAGGAAAGATATCCGATTCCAACTGTTGTATATGGAGATAGTGATATTTGGAACAAGGATTTAGGAGGAGAAGAACAGGTGATCAATATTGATAGTGATGATGAACATTAGGAAGAAACTGCACGTAGAGAAGGAAGTTGAAGTAATTGTCAAAGAAGAAGATGCACAACGTGACAAAACTGAAGTGATTACTCGAGAAGGTAGTAGTGTTAAACCTTTGGTTGGAGGAAGAGTAAAGTCAAAAGCCAAGAAGTCTGCTAGTTCAGTACCTACTAAAGTGGTTGAATTGAAAGATAAAATGATGGGGTACAAAAGTAAGTTAGCTGAAGCTAATTACAAGCTTCAGTTAAGAATTACTTAGTAGTAGCTGGAGGTTTTCAACCAAGATAAGTGGGGCAAATGAAGATAGACACTTTAGAAAGAAATTGGCTTGATGTTCAAACTAAGGTTATGATAGAAGAGATGCAAATGAGGAGAGAGAAGAAGTTAGAGGATAAATTGGATAGGAGACAGAAAGAAAGAATGTCAAAAGAAGATGTTGGTGGATCTTCTACAAAAGAGGCTGAAATGCATGTGGAGAGTCAAGCTAAAGAAACTCCAATGGTGACTCCTGTACAGAATGTTGAAGGGTCTTCTAAACAAGCTATTGATCGAAGTCAAACTGTGTCTTTAAAGTCTTTAGTTGAAAAACAAAGTCAAGAAGTGTAGTTAAAGATGAAGGTAAAATAAGAAGATATTCTTTTTTCAGAGTTCATGGAGAATGAGCCTTGGTTTACAAAGGCTCAAACAAAAAGTCAACCACAAACTCAAGACACATCAGTTCTTCTAGAAGATTACTATCTTGATGACCAAGTAGCTATTGCTCTTATTGATGAATTGTCTGACTGGGTAGATAATACTGCATTAGATGGAGGCAAACTTGATCAGTATGGGTTTCCTATTGATTCTGAAGACAAAACTGAACAAGGAAATGAAGGTGCATCTGGGTCAAGAATAAAGGAAGTGACTCAGGGTGATTTAAGAGCTGAAAGAAACGAACTTCTAAGAATGAAGAGAGGGATTCTTCCACCAATAGTAGGATGGAGGTTTGATCATTATAGAGGTGGTATAGTGATTAAAAGAAAGAGTGTCAGTGACACAATGACTAAAACCTTTGATACAACTGAGAAATTGATGGAAATATATGTGGAGGATGCTAGACAGTTATGTCAACTGAAGATGGTGAATCATGGTTCATATTCTCATGGGGATGATTATGAAAAATTCATACATGAGTGTGCCAAAACAGACTTTGTCAACTTTGGAAAGAAATTCAAGGCTAAAAGAAAAAGAATGACAATGTACACAACTCCAATGAAGAGAGTCAAAGTTGTGCGACGAAAACCAAAGATTCTCAGATGGTGGATGGATTATGAGCATGATGAGATTCTGCTAGACAGAGCAGATGATGAAGATGAGAGATTATATGAGAATGTAGATCTCTGAGAGCTTACAAATGAGGACTTACTTACCATTTTCAACTTACCTCTTGAGAAGCTACAACAAGATGATAATGAAAGAAGAATGGCTTTAGAGGTAGTTGCTTGGGAGGTAGACAAGATCAGGAGGGGAGACAGAAATGGAAGATAATCTGTGCATGAAAATGTTTGTGTTTAAAGATGGGAATGGAGCTAATCCTAGCAAGATGAAGATTTTGGAAGCATCATCCAATAGGGAGATTGTTGGGGCATAAAAAGAGTGATGGTTGAAGCTTCCAAAGACTCTTCAATAGTATTTTGTAATAAACATTTAGTTCAGGTGAACAATGATCATCACCCAAACTAAATCTTAGTTAGGACATTTCATGAAGACTATAAGTCGGGTGAACTAACTCTTCACCAGAGTTAAGTTCAAGTTCACCCGAACTAAAAGTTCGTTGAATGTTTTGTTTATTTTTTCACCCGAAGTGTTCTTAAATGAACATAAGGGTTGATGTAAGGTTAATAGCTAATGTGTGTTGCCTATAAATAGTGAGGAGAGTGAGTCAGTTGATATGAGCTTGAGAGTGAGTGAGAATATCAGTTGTAACAACTTTTCCCGTCATTTATGGCTTATGAATGAAAAATTCCTTTTACACATTACTATTTGATTCATTGTTCTTATTCGTTAATTCAATTCATTAACTCGTGATTCCGCCACCGGTTAGTGATTCTAAACATCAAATTATTGCTTTGAAAAATGATCAGACCTGACAATAACCCTAGACAAACGAGATGCAAGAAGCTTAGCAATGACCTTGTACAAACAGCCAATCAGACGATAATCACTTAACTCCAATGGATCAGACTTTTTAGGAAGAAGTACAATAAAAGAAGCGTTGCAGCTTCTGGCCAATCTACCATTGCTTATGTATCAATATAAATAGGTAATGGTCACTAGCATAATTACATTGTAAACTGAGTATATTCATAATGATAATGCTTGATACACTTAAAAAAGGTCATCTTTTAAGTATCTCTCAAAATCTTTTCAAGAAATTAAAGTTAAGTCCACCATGGGATTTAGTACTCGAACAATTCCAAATAGCGTCTTTGAAAGTCAAAACGACTCGAGCCTTAAAAACTTTTTCTTTTCTTCTCTTAATTCCTTCTTTTCTTTCTATTATTTTATTTCCTAAAAGACCATATACAAGGTCATTACCTTTATACATAATAGACATAATAACTAATTTGCCTATGTTCCAATACAACAATATAAACATCAAAATCAAATAAAACAATAACCCACTGATAAACCAATCAAATGATACACTTGAAAATCACTCTTATGTCCAACGAAAATCCGACGGGCTATTTCTCCATTCAATTCTTTACAAGGATCACATAAAAAACAACAACATAAATAAAAAAGAAATAAAAAAGTTTCTTTTAATTAAATAACCATATATAAACAAACATTTTTGTTCTTAAACAAACATGATGCCTGTAGTTGGACTATTTGATATATTACTACTTCGAGTTTGGCAATTTAAAAAATCTTTGTATTCATCAAATAACACATCTAAAACCGAATCAAACTTGTTTTTGTTGTTCAACTAGCATATCAAAATGTTTAGAAAAGATATTTGAAAAGTTCAATACATGAAAAATGCAATTTTTGAAAAGAACATGTACTTAGCATGTGATCAAAAAGGAATTGGGTTTATTAATTAGAACTTTTTTAATATTATTATCTTTTATTTAATCTAATAGTTTTATTTTTATTTAATCCTAAAACATAAACCCAAGTTTGCCTTTTCGTGTCATTTGATCATAATTTTGAGGAAAAAAAGAACCATGTCACATGATTAAAAATACTTTTATTGGCTAAAAGTTGCTTTCTCAAAATATGTAATATCATTTTTGACCTTTCAAATTTTTGTTTACATAAATGACATAAATTATTTGTTTTCATATGAATTATTATTATATATTTGATGATTATTTTCTGATCACAACAATATTTACGATATTATTAGTGACAATTTCTGACACAAATCACCATTAACATGGAATCAAGTGAGTTTGGGGGGTTAAATGAGTGATTGTTTTATATTTATCATGTATATTTAAAATATTAAGAATGTCAACTTATATCTTTTATATTTAGTCTTTATTTGATTATGGATTGTAAACGGGTCGGCATGAAAAATTCGTTTATTAAATGATATGGTTCTAGGTTTATGTTTTTGACATGATTTTAGATAAGGTAACTTTCGATTGAGGTATATGAACACGCGAAACAACGACACGCAAACCCAAACATGACCCAATTGCAGCACCATCGTCGGCTACAAAACCATTGACATGAAACGACACAATATGTCAAACTATGAACCAAACATCGATCTAAATCACGACATCACCTAACTAAACTACGACACTAAACCACATATTTGAACACGACACAAAGGCCCGAACAACATCACCATTGATATGAAACAACACATGATGGATATGAACCACAACACTCCAAAATGAACCACGGTCTCACAATGTTTCGAGCCTATGCCAATTTGTCTGAAAAAAGTATCTACCTTGACCCACTTGTCAAAAAAATGACCGATAAATTCTGCTCGGAGACCCGTGTATAAAAAGATTTTTTTTTATTAATAAAACTAAGGTTGAAGGTAGTATATACGGATGATGCGAGGGTTTATAGAGCTATCTACGACTGCCCACCAAAGCCGACAACGAAGGACGGGGTGGTGACGGTTTAGAAAACGAGGGGCGTAGGATTTTTACACAAAGAGAGTTATGCAACTCTACCTTTCAAGTTAAGTATTACATATAATGTTAATAAAATAAAAGTTTGGCATATCGTAAGAACTTTTTAAGATTGATTGTATACAATACCAATTTGGTAATAGCACATTATAACTATGTTTAATGATCCTTTAGAAAGTGTTCAATTGCTAACCTAAGAAATATTGATTAAAACCTTATGTATAAATGGTGTCTTGATCAAACGGGTGAACATCACTACGGATCTCTTATATATATAAATAACGATTATTGAAGTTTTTATAAGATTTTAATTTTAAAAAGTTCGTATTTTATCAGTTTAAACCTTAAAAATAGATATTTTTTTAGAGCAAGAAAGTGAGAATTGTGAAAACCACACTTGCAATTTTTATACTTAAAACTAATATCTTCCTCAAATTTTACAAACAGTTATTTTGTTGTAGAACTAAATAAACTATATAAAATTTGAATAAAATAAAACTAATTAAGGATATTAGCTGTAAAAAAAAAAACAAAAAAAAAAACAAAGAAAAAACAAAGAAGATATCAATCTGAACAACGTGGCTACTGAAGACGCAACACATAAACATATACATATACATATATCTATTATCTATATCTATAGATAGACAAATAGTCTGGATTGTTGTTATCTTATTTATTACGACTCCTGATCGATCTCAAACAACGATTGACTGCCGTAATCGGATATGGCGGAGCACGGCGGCGGTGGTTGTTTCCCGTCGATGGATCTATTCCGTTCAGAAGCGATGCAATTAGTACAAGTCATTATTCCTGTTGAATCTGCTCGTTTGACCGTTTCTTATCTTGGTGATATCGGTCTTATTCAATTCAAAGATGTCAGTTTTCTCTCTGTACTTGTAATTATACAGATCATGTTTTGTTATGTTATATAATTGTAGTTTAATTATTATTGTTTAATTTGTGGATCATTAGTTTAGTTAATTGAGGGATTTAAGTTTTTATGAGACCGATTTTCGTTAGTTGTCGTCTTTTAATCCGTTTAAATTACTCTTTTTTATAGGTTATGATTATCAAATATTGAATAGTTTAAGTTAGTATAAACTTAGGGGGTGTTTGTTTCGGCTTATTAAACGGGCTTATGAGCTTATGTAATTTTTCATAAGCTCATAAGTCCATTTTTTCCCGCTTATAAGCTTATGAAGTTGAGCTTATGACTTATTTAAAGTCATAAGCTCAACTTGATAAGCTCATAAGCCGGAAAAAATGGGCTTATGAGCTTATGAAAAATTTCATAAGCTCATAAGCTAATTGCATAAGCCGAAACAAACACCCCTTTAGTTATCCTTAAAAAGGGATTCGATGACATATAAAGTTGGTTTCGTTAGCAATGTCTGGGAAAAAAAGTCGATTTAGAGAAAGCGTTGTATGTTTGTTTCTGTTGGTTTAAGATTTGTTTTGAACTTGTACTTGTGTATATCCTTTTGTTTTGTAATTTGGTTCCTAGTGTAGAACTAATATCAATTTATTGGTATCTACAGCTGAATGCAGATAAAAGCCCTTTTCAACGGACATATGCCGGCCAGGTAAAAAAAGATTCTTCCCTTTAAGGTTTAATAAGTTGCAATGACTAAAGTGTAATGATTTGATTTTAGTGTTTGGAATATAATTTTTGAAATTCACATATTTTAACCTGAGGTATAATAATAGTTGATAAAGAAAACTATTGTACCAGAGCCTTATAGTTTTATGCTTTCATTACTACTTAAAACTTTTTTTTTGGGGGCTGTGCTTTAAATTGCTTTCTATTGTGAAGATTAAAAGATGTGGGGAACTGGCACGGAAGCTGCGTTTCTTTAAAGATCAAATGTCAAAGGCAGATGTCACACCATCAGCCAAGTCTGAGGTCAAACCTGAATTTAGTCTGGATGACGTGGAGGTATATACAATTTTCTATATGTATGCATTATTTAGACCATGTTTAGAACTCAAGCATCTCTTGTCTGTTGTGATGTTTTAGGTGACCATTGGAGATCTTGAAGCTGAGCTTATTGAAATCAACGCAAACAGTGAAAAGCTGCAGCGTGGATATAATGAGCTTGTAGAATACAAGCTTGTTTTGCAAAAGGTATATCTTATCTCAAAGCCTCACATGCGGTTATATAATTCCCATAAATATGGAAAAGCTGTAAATAAGTTTTGCTATGTTCAATTTTTTTTCTTTCTTTTCCTTAAAAACTTTTAAGTTTTAACTGTTCTACAGGCTGGAGAATTTTTCAAACTCGCAGAAAGCAGTGCTGCCGCCCAACAGAGAGAACTTTCATCAGATCAGGCTGCCGAAGAATCTTTGGAAACTCCTCTTTTGAAGGAACCGGTACATTGCTATAAACAAATCTTTTTATATATATAATTGAGTGTAGGCTTTGCATGTGAATGATTATTTATTATGCGTATGTGTAGGAATCAACAGCTGACCAAGGGAAACAAGTGAAATTGGGTTTTCTCACCGGCCTTGTGGCCAAAGGAAGATCCTTGGCTTTTGAAAGAATTCTATTCCGTGCTACTAGGGGAAATGTCTTTTTGAGGCAGTCTTCCGTGGAAGAAGCTGTTATTGATCCTACATCTGGAGAAAAGGTTAATACTGTATAGAACATTTTTTTTATTCTATATTTATACTTTAGCATTAGTTTTCCTGATTTATGTAGCATCGTTATTGTTGAACTACAAAAAAACAGTTTTGATAATATCTTTTCGTATTGGACTGGTGAAGCTGTTTGTGATATTATATTTTATGTTTCATGGTGTATGATGTTTGCAAAAGATATGGATTGCACAATAAAAAACCTTATCTGGATCAGGCATAAATTATTATCTTGATGCAAGGGTGCATCTTACTAAATAACTGTTTGGTCAAATTAAATTCCTAAACGCTGTCTTTATGGTACCCTAAGCGAAATGTTACTATTTTTTGTAGCTCAACTGGACTCAAAGTCGGCATTTATTTTTACTATTTTTCTGTCTATGAAAAACATACATTGTTTACATGGTTGCAAGGATTACCTATTTTAACATCTTACACATAATCTGTGATCGACTTTTGTGAACTTTTGGTGTAATCTCATTAAAAAGAGTACTTCTGTATACGTATTAAAACATGTCTACTGCCGTGCAGGTTGAGAAAAATGTTTTTGTGGTTTTCTTTTCTGGAGAAAGAGCCAAGAGCAAAATTCTCAAGATATGCGAAGCATTTGGAGCAAACCGTTACCCTTATGCCGAAGATTTGGGCAAACAAGCCCAAATGATAACGGAGGTACCCCGCATCCTTTTTCTTTAGTTGCTGATGATACTTATTATGTTCTAGGTTAGAGTGTATATTATGTAGCAAGTGATATATCATTGTCGAAATTTCTCAAATTAGTTTCCGTACACAGAAAATGCAAATGTAAGCTCAAACGAAAGAATTGAAAACCTAAGAAACATAAGTTGCATGTAGTAGCTGTGAAAAATGAGCTAATTAATACGTGTATGAGATACCTCTCTCAACATGCATGTATGGATACTGCAACTCTGACAGCTCTGATCAAAACTATTTGAAGTCATTGCACTTCGTATGTTATACAGTTCTTCCGAACTGTAATTGATTATGCAAAAACTGTATTTTTGTGAAACCGTCAATGCATTTCCAAATAAATCAAAATCTGATATACAGCATAAATTTATTGTTTCTTGGACGCTGCATTATATGATCGGGCCTCAGTAAGGACACTGATCATGTAAACTGTCTCTTTTCAGGTATCTGGAAGGCTAACTGAGCTAAAGACAACAATAGATGCTGGACTTTCGCACCGTGAGAATTTGTTGGAAACCATAGGAAAACAATACGAGCAATGGAGTGACCTGGTATGTGTTATGTGTTTCTTTCAAGATCTGCATGTGTGCGTGTCTGTGTTTGTCTAGATGGATCACTAAACTACATTATGTTTTTTTTCAAGGTTCGAAAGGAAAAATCTATCTATCACACGCTAAACATGCTTAGCTTTGATGTAACCAAGAAGTGCCTTGTTGCTGAAGGGTGGAGCCCCATATTTGCAACCCAGCAGGTTTGGATCCGTACTCTTATGCCTTTTATGTAAATGAAAGTGCGTCCTGGAGACAAAACAGATACTGCGTTTGTTGCTAATAGTATTGGTTGCTGACTTGCTGTTGTACTGCCAGGCATATGACTATTTTAATATAAGCTGGATTATAGAGGTGGAAAATGGGCGGGTTGGGTAACTGGTGAAACAGGGTTGGGTCAGAACAATCTTTTAATTGATTTAAGAGGTTTTAAGCATATGCATACACTTGTTATACTTTTGACCCTTTCTTTTTTTCGCCAAAGTGTCTTAATTTTAACCTATTTGAGCAAAATGTAATGCAAATCAACCCATGTTTTTAAAGTAAATTGGCTATTTCATATTTTTATGCTTACTGTCACTACGTCACTGATCTTTATGCTATCTGGTTTAACTTAATGTATCAAATACTATGTTCCAAGGTACTTAAATCGATAGTACTTGTCACTGCAGATTCAAGATGCATTGCAGCTGGCTACAGTTGACTCCAAGTCGCAAGTTGGTGCCATTTTCCAAGTGTTGCACACGAAAGAGATGCCTCCAACCTATTTCCGGACAAATAAATTTACAGAGTCCTTTCAAACAATTGTTGATGCATATGGGTAATCAATCATATTTTCTGCATTCATACTTGTCAGATAGTTTTGTCGTTGGTTGTCTACTTTTTTGCACTAGAAAAATATTTTTTTATATGGCCATAAGGAACAATTAATATTGACTCGAGCATAGTCTATAGTATACATTTAATATATAACATTTAGCAAAGCTAAAAGGTACTGTTCCTAAGCCAAATAGCCAGCATGGCTCTGCTCAAAATAAATTATTTTTTTTTTAATTTTTTTTTTTAATGGATGTTTTGGGTTGGTTTTTAGTTGAAGGTAGTGTTTGGTTTAACAAAAAATATCAGTGTTTTACGTTTCGGATATTTATTTCTTTTACTTTTTACTTCGAAGGGGGCTCCCCCGCAACGCGCGGGCTACCCCCCTCGTTCCATATCAATGATTATCTATTCTACTCTTGCTACAGTGTCGCCAAATACCAAGAAGCAAATCCTGGAGTATATACTGTTGTCACATTCCCATTTCTGTTTGCGGTTATGTTTGGTGATTGGGGGCATGGCATATGCATCCTTCTGGCAAGTTTATTTTTGATATTCAAGGAGAAGAAATACTCAACTCAGGTAACTAGCACTTGCTGTCAAATGTCAATATTTAAAAAAGTTTTTGTTGCAGAAATGAATGATAACTGATCTCAAGTTCTTCCGATTGTAAATTTTTGTATGATGATATCTACCAAAATCATTTCTTTCGTCAGTTACTGTTATTGCATCTTTGATATAGCATAATAAATTGAAGAACAGAAGTTGAAATTTAGGTTAAAGAGTGACATTATTTATCTATACTTTTGCATCTAGTTATCTTCCATTTGTTTTATGATACCATTTTGTTAGTAAAACAAATGGAATTATTTGTATTCTGCATAGAGACTGATTTATTTATGCATTTTCATGAATGCAGAAGCTTGGAGACATAATGGAAATGACTTTTGGGGGTCGTTATGTTATATTCTTGATGGCACTCTTCTCAATCTACACGGGTTTGATCTATAATGAGTTTTTCTCAATCGAGCTATTTAGTCCATCTGCATATGCCTGCCGTGATGATGGATGCAGGTAGTTATCAGACCCCTCCCACACCCTATTGTCTGTTTTATTATAGGTTTTTAGTGAGACCAAATAAGAGAACCAAAGTAATATAGAACCCTGGCAGATTCAAGAAACATATACAAACATCCTTATTTATATACTTCTATCTAACACTCTATAAACTTGCATATTATCATCTTCGTTCTTTTGTTTGCTTCTATATTTATCTATTCATCTCGTGGGGCTCATACTTTTCGTGCTTTGATGCAGTGAGGCTACCACTATAGGCTTGATTAAGGTTCGTGATACATACCCATTTGGTGTGGATCCTGCATGGCATGGGAGTCGCAGTGAATTGCCATTTCTCAACTCTCTGAAGATGAAAATGTCGATTCTTCTTGGGGTAGCACAAATGAACCTTGGAATAATAATCAGCTTTTTTAATGCTTTGTACTTCAAGAATCCCGTGAACGTATGGTAAGTTTATACACCATCATTGGATGTGCTGCTAACAGTTTCCCATATTATACATATTTAGCATAGGACACGTTTACAATGTAATAATTCTTGGTTGCTGACAATTAAATTTTGAGGATTGTTTGCAGATACTAAGTTAATCATATCATTTTTGCCCGTGTATTGAATTCATATTTATGCACCTATCTTAAGTTTACTGACAGTATTTTCTAATTCTGCAATGTCCAGGTTCCAATTTTTTCCTCAGATGATATTTTTTAAATGGTTTGTTTGGATACCTTTCTCTACTCATCATCGTGAAATGGTGCACCGGTTCAAAATCTGATTTGCACCATATAATGATATACATGTTCCTTAGTCCCACTGATGATCTTGGTGCAAACCAGAAGACGGTTCAGGTTTGTTTCTTCTAGCAGCAGTTATTTTTAGAGGTGGCAAATAGGTAATTTTTGGTGTCGGGAAACAGGATGGACAGGTTGACCCAAACATTCTTGTCCAATTTTTAAAACTAATTTTTCTTATTTATGATTACATAAAATAGTACTCCGTATAGCAATAATAATTACTTTTCTTTAAAGCAATTAAGGGTTACCCATTTGACATGTTAAGTATGAAACATAACCCGGATCAACCTATGCATAAAATGGGTTTAAATTGCCATCTAATTTTTATGTTGACTCCTCTGGATGTTTGATGCATAAGGATAGCCGTCATAATAGTCCTCAATGCTATACAAATCATTTCATACCAGCTTGTGCTACTACTGCTATCCCTAATTGCTGTTCGTGGATGGCTGCTTTAAGCCTTTCATTTTAAAGGCAAACATAACAGGGTATGTCATCTTGTTCACCATGCAAACATCTTCTATGTCAGCCTTTTCAGGCTTGGGTTTTGATAATCTAATTTCTTACTTTGTCTTTTTCGCCCTTTTTTATGAATTTCAGACACATCAAGGTCAGTCCTACACACGATTGAAGGCACGGAGGGCTCTTTGCAGGTGGAGGCAGATCACCATGGTTCACTGGTCATGAAGAATTTGAGTTCAGTGAAGTATTTGTTCATCAACTCATTCATACTATAGAGTTTGTTCTTGGGGCAGTGTCAATACGCTTCATACCTTCGTTTATGGGCACTCAGGTACTACTAGAACTCCAATCTCTCTCTTGAAACAAGATTTTATACTCTGTTGCCATTTTAAAAATAAATATTCCTTTCAGTATACCATTTCTTCACCCAATCTTTGTCCGTGTGTTCTCCGGGAGTAGTGGGTTCTTCTTCTATTAAAAGTTAGGAGCCTAGATATTTTATTTTGTGAGTTGTGCATCTATTAGGAAAATTTTCGTTTATAGTTGGGATTTCGTTTTGTTAAAAAGTACTTGCATTGTTTATGTTATTTTGGAATTCGTAACTTGTATGTTAATCAATAAGTTCCATTAGTATATGGGGATAAGATAGGCACCATCCCATGTAGCTATTATAGCTACTATATCCCATCACACACTTTATCTTCCGTCCATAACCTATGTCTAAACGAATCACACACTTTCTCTCTCACATAGCTACTATCCCCATGTAGGAAATCTTCCCTAATATGCGACAAATTGGTTCAGGAACAATGTGACCCGAAGTTGACTTTGAATCCCGTATTTTCTACTATATGTAATGTTGATGATGGCCTTCATTTTCAGCTTGGCGCATTCGGAGTTATCAACTGTGTTCTATGGAAGGTTCTTCTTCTTGCTTGGGGGTAAGTCATTTCTTCTTATGGTTAGCAATGGTCCCTAGATCATGTTCATCATCTGGCCCGTAGTTTTATATGTTTTTATTTTTTCAACTTATGGAGTGGGGATTTTGTTGTTTCTTAATGAATATGCTTTTCGACCTACCATTCTGCAAAATGTTAGGAATACAAAGAAAAACATAACTTTTGTTTTATATCCGAAATCAGTTGAGCCATCTATTTCTTTTGATTATTTTACTGTTTAGGGTTTAGATAATCAGTTTTATACCAGCTCCAACAGAATTGATTATCTAATCTGAGAAATTTCTTATTTCCCAAACAGTTTGTCACGAAAAATGTCTTTTTTGGTAATTTTATTTAAAATTTCCCGAGAATCAAAATTTGCCAAACATTCGATAATCTGTTTATTATAACTTGAAACAACATAACCACATCGAAACAGTTTTTAGGTGAGTTTGTAGTTTACATGAAAATAACAAACATAACAAAAGAGGCCTGTCCTGACTGTTTGTTTTTGACACAGGTACAATAACGTTATTATCCTTATTGTTGGTATCATCGTGTTTATCTTTGCAACTGTTGGAGTGTTGCTGGTGATGGAAACACTTAGTGCCTTCCTACACGCCCTAAGGCTTCACGGGTCGAGTTCCAAAACAAGTTTTATGAAGGAGACGGGTACAAATTTGCTCCCTTCTCCTTTGCATTATTGGGTGATGAAGAAGAATGATCGTATCACCATCTTCAGTTAGAAAAAAACTTCTTTAATCATCACTCAGCAGTCATGCTGTTTGTGCATATTTTCATGTGTA
>CAJVGC010000582.1:25778952-25814683 GCA_910822075.1 Senecio squalidus
AAATGCATTAACATTTTAATATATATTATGTATATGTTTAAACTTTGACGGATTTCTTACCAAGTCAAACTCATGAAGGTTTTTCTTTTTGTAGCAATTACTGAAGTCAACAATGTTAAACCAAAATTCTTCAAATAGATCCTCGACATTTGTGCTTTGACTAACCATTTTATCATTCTGCAATGAATTATAAATGTGCATTATACACATATTAACTATAACGGTATTTTAAAACACTGATTTTAGAATAATACCATGATATCAGTATGAAAAAAAGAACCGTTTTGCTGAATCGGGACCTCTTAATTTTTCATCTTCCTGGTTACAAATATTCACCCAAACCCTGATTGAACCTTCATGGTTAAGCATGTCTGGAATTAAACTCTCGAACATTCCCCTCTGTGCTTCAATTCCATTTTCATCTTTAAAGATGATATCCCTTTAATACAAATGTGCATCGTAGTTAACATTAAACAATACATAAAGATAAGAATTATATTAACTAAACATATATATTAAACTAATACTTACTGTTCTCCAAATGTAGCAGAGAAAATGCTTTCAGAAATTTTATTTTCCGCATCAATCAACTTTTTCCCCAATTGAACAACTCTTTTCACGTAAGGAGACCTCATTGAATATGTCAGCTTTAATGTTCGTTTCGGTTTTTCTGGAAGGATTTGTTCAATTTTTTTTTTCACTTCAACCAGTGGTACGATTTCTTTTCCTTTAACATTTCGGGGTTTTTTCTTGGCTGAATGTTTCTTTCTTGTCAGAGTCATCTTGCTTAGTTGTTTCTTTGTCGTACTTTTGGTTTTTGATAACTGTTGGGGTATTGGTGCAATTGGCGTTTTGAATTGGTTACTTTCATCTTGATTTTTTTGTGGTTCGGGAGTTGTTGTGTTTGGTTTTTTAACTGGGGATTCGTTCAGTTGTGTGATATTTAAACTGAAGCTCGGACCTTCAAAACTTTCATTTCTCTCAACAGCAACATTTCCTTGTTCTTTGTTTGTTTCCAACGTCTCAGCATCTTCATAATCAATATACAAAAAGTGATTAGATGTGCATTATAATATGTTCAAAACTTTATAATAACAGAAGCAAAAATTACTAAACTAACCTCCTTCATTTTGTTTCATATCAAATCTTGTTTTCTTCAAGTTTTCAATATGAATACTTCCTGGGAATTGAAGAAGTGCCTTTTCTATCAATTTTTTGGCATGCTTCTCCTTTTCGTCAATTTGTCTATATATTTCTTGGATTTCCAAAATACATTCCTTCTAAACAAGACAAAATATGTTTTATTATATATCAAATGTTAGTATAATGCATTGATATTAATCTTAGAATATTACCTCTTCGTTTGTGTATGATAATTTCTGTTTTTTTGGATAAGGTTCCTCAATTGCCACTGTTGGAGTTCTTTTTGCGATGCTCTTTGTCATTCTTGGAGAGGTTACATCACGTGTTTTTGGAGTATAATATTCTGGTAAAAGAAGTTATTATCATTTTTTATAATTTATAAAACTTAATACGAATAATAAAATTAATTTTTTGATTGTACCTTGACTTGCAGTGGCTTTTTCATTGTTCTTGATTTTCTCACTTTCCACGGCTGCATTTCTTGGAGAAGGTATCTCAAGTTCTTGTTGGAAAAAATGATCAGAATCTTCCGAATGCACATGTGCAGGTTCTTCTGTTTGAAGATGTGCAGGGTCTTCTGAATCAACATGTGCAGGTTCTTCTGTTTGAAATGTGCAGGGTCTTCTGAATCAACATGTGCAGGTTCTTCTGTTTGAAATGTGCAGGGTCTTCTGAATCAACATGTGCAGCTTCTGGATTTGCAGCTTCTTCTGTATGTGCAGCTTCTTCTTCTGAAATCAGCGGTGCAGCTTCTTCTTCTGAAATCAGCGGTGCAGATTCTGGATGTGCATCTTCTTTTGAATGCAGCTGTGGTGCATCTTTTGAAATTGGTACATCTTCAATTTGATTACTCTGAAGCTCTTCTTGAATCAGCTTCACAAATTCAGACTCTCGTTTCAGTCGAGTAACTCCCGTAACTCCCAATTCTTCCTCCTCCAACAACTTTAATTTTTCAGCAGTCCAGTACTGCAATGGTGGAATTAATGGTTCGTTTCCTTCAGGTTCTGCTCTTTTGAATTCTGCAAACAATAGCTATACAAAGAAAACTTATTTTTAATACGCATAAAATCTGTGCATATTTACTAATTTATTAATATGTGCAAAAAAATATTACTTACTTCAAGGAACAATTGTGGGCCGTTGAAATGGCTTATTTCATCCCACTCTTCTCGGCTACTTTTCAAACAATCTATAAAGAACCCGCACCAGTCCATTTTCTTCACTTCAGCAGGGTTTGTCAAAGTATACAAAAAGGTTTGGTTTACTGTTCCACACTTATTTGTTTTTCCTAATACCGTCATAACAGCGACCAAAAAGTTCAGCTTGTATAATGCACCCCCCTCCCTTTGACTCTTCATTTTATCAGTCACATTTTTCATATAAATTCTACAAGGATTTGTTTCGGTGTATTGTTCACTCCAAAATTTAGTTAATGGATCATCAACCAATTTTTTTTTCTTATATGTCTTTATTGGAATATTTCCCAGTGGAAATCCAATAATTTCATTGACAACATCTCTTGTAATTGTGAATGACACATTCTTCATTTTCAAAGTCAAAGTTTTTGGATCGAAATTCTTAACAACTAAGTACCCCAATCTTGCTGGTATACTTTCAATATTAAAGTTTACCAATTCTTTAAACCCCAAACTTTTAATATCTTTTATTTGTGCGTCACTAAGGTTTTCTAGTGCCTCAAACAGTAACTTAGGGGGGTTTCTGCGTTTCAAATTTTCTAAATTCTCTACTACTTCAGTTTCCCTCATTGGACTTAACTTCTTTTTTTTCTTACTAACTACCAACTTATTTTCTACAAAATCGTCATCTGGGTCCGATTCAATGGGAAGATCCTTAAGTTGATAAGTTAGTTTGTGTTTAGGACCTGCATATAGTGTTTATATACATATTAGATGCATCTCCTGTTAAGTTTCATGATATACAAAATTTCATACAATATGATACACAATAGTTAAGTATATAATCTGTGTATCATATAGTAAATATCTGTTGTGTGTTACATATATGTGTAAAAACTGTTGTGTATCAACAATTATGATACACAATAGTTATACATATATAACTGTTTTGTGAATCAACAAATATGTACCACACAAACAAAAATTCTACTACAATAAACAACATTTTTTTATATGCATTTAACATATGTATAATGAAATAACTAACAGAAATTTATAATATAAAATAAAAAAATTACTTTTTTTTGGAGCTGGACGATCATTTTTAAACTTTGTTCGTCTCTCATCGCGTACAATCTTCTCTGGTTCATCTTCATCTTCATTTATTTCTATAGCCGTGTCTTCTGTGTTTTTGAAAGTTGCTGATAACCTCATCAGTCTATTGCTTCGTCTTTTTGCTAAACAAAATGAAATCGAAAACGTTATGATGGTTATGATGTATAACAATGGCGGATTTCATTAGAAAACTTCAAAATATTAACTGATATGATACACGATATAGAATTTTTTACACTTACGAGTTAAATCTTCATCCGTTATCTTCATTTTTCCTTTCATCTAACAAAGAATCGAGAGTGATGAGTGATTATGATGCACAACAATGGCGGATTTGAACGAAAAAATCGATTTCTAAAAACCCTAATTTCGTGAATTGGGGAGGGTTTGTGAATTGGGCGGGGTTTGTGTGTGTTTGCACGATTGATTTTTTGTTTTCTATTAGTGTATTTTGTAATTGTTAAATGACGGGAATATTATAAAAACCCACTTAAGTAATAATGATTGGTTCTAATCGCTTCTCACACTTTTTACGATATTTCCATTTTTTACACGATCTCACCCTATATATATATATATATATATATATATATATATATATATATATATATATATATATATATATATATATATATATGGTGTTACACATGTAAGCTTACATGCGAAACTCATTAAAAACTATGTTGTTTGTGGTTTAAATGCTTTTTAACGCTTGATTTGTCATATATTCATCAAGTGAGAGGTGATCCCAAAAATGTAGGGGGTCATTGTTTATTATGAAAAAGTTATAAAAAGTTAATTCGGTATATGCCCAGTGATAAGGGAAAAACTTATATTGTTGAAAGTCACGATTAACGAAGAAAAAAAATGTGAATAGATAAAAATTTGTAAAGTTAGATTAATGAACATGATTAAAATTTTATAGATTTGAAGAATTTTTACAAAACGACATATTTTTTGATGAGTTTGGCATGTAAGCTTACATTTGTAACAGTCACATATTCACTTTTCCATATATATATATATAGAAAGAGGTTCTTATAAACCAATATTTAAAGTAAATTAAGTAAAAAAATATGAAAAAATAATTTATAATATATGTAATTTTGTATTATGTTATTCAATTATAACAAACTTTAAAAAAGCAAGTTTTTATATGCATCAAAATATATGTCGTTTAGGGGCTGTGCATCAAATTCATTGTTTTTGTGCGGTAAATCTTCAAATTTGATCCACAACGATAAAACTACCCATTTTTTTATGTACAACAAAACTTCGTTTTTTAAAGTTTGATATATGGTTAAAATGAACGATAATCCAAAATATCTCAAGTTATAAAATATTTTTTTAATTTTTTTTTCCTTATTTTATCTTAAAGTTTGTTTTACAAGAACCAACCTCGATATATATATATATATATATATATATATATATATATATATATATTGATTTGATATTATATGTTTATGAAGTCAATTGACGATTATACCCTTTTAGTGTTAAATTCTCCTTATATTTAGATCTAAGGGCAAAAAAATGGTTCCTTTGGTTCCTAAATATTTACATGGTTCTCATTTGAAACCAACGCTCTCTCTCTCTCTCTCTCTCTCTCTCTCTCTCTCTCTCTCTCTCTCTCTCTCTCTATATATATATATATATATATATATATATATATATATATGGAGGTTCTTATAAACCAATATTTAAAGTAAAATAAGTAAAAAAATATGAAAAAATAATTTAAAATATGTGAATTTTGTATTATGTTTATTTATTCAATTATAACAAACTTTAAAAAAGCAATTTTTGATATGCATCAAAATATATGTCGTTTAGGGGTTGTGCATCAAATTTATTGTTTTTGTGTAGTAAATATTGAAATTTGATGCATTATGGTAAAACTACCCATTTTTTGGTGTACAACAAAACCTCGTTTTTTTAAAGTTTGATATATGGGTAAAATGAACGATAATCCAAAATATCTAACGTTATAAATTTTTTTTTAATTTTTTTTTACTTATTGTACCTTAAAGTTTGTTTTACAAGAACCAATCTATATATATATATATATATATATATATATATATATATATATATATATATATATATATATATATATATATATATATATATATATATATATATATATATATATATATATATATATATATATATATATGAACTGGATCGGGTAAGAACGGCCCAAACTATAGGAACGCTAAGAACCAATGCTGACCGTCCGATTAAGGTGATGATCAGTAGTAACCACTTACTACTGATCAGTAGTACGAGGTTTGATCTAAATTTTTTAATCGGACGGCAATAATTTGTTGTTGATCAGTAGTAAGTGGTTACTGATCAGTAGTAACCACTTACTACTGATCATCACCATAAACGGACGGCCAGCATTGGTTCTTAGCGTTCGTAGACTTCGGACCGTTCTTACCCGAACCTCACCCTATATATATATATATAAATATATATATATATATATATATATATATATATATATATATATATATATATATATATATATATATATATATATATATAGGAACTGGATCGGGTAAGAACGGCCCAAAGTCTAAAAAACGCTAAGAACAGTTGCTGACCGTCAGATTAAGTGATGATCATCAGCAGTAACCTTACTACTGATCAGTAGTAACCTTACTACTGATCAGTAGTACCCTTCTACTGATCAGTAGTACCCTTCGACTTATCAGTGGTACCCTTCTACGGATCAGTAGTAAGGTTACTACTGATCAGTAGTAAGGTTATTGCTGATGATCATCACTTAATCTGACGGTCAGCAACTGTTCTTAGCGTTCCTAGACTTTGGGCCGTTCTTACCCGATCCAGTTCCTATATATATATATATATATATATATATATATATATTATATATATATATATATATATATATATATATATATATATATATATATATATATATATATATATATATATATATATATATATATATATTATATATAGTAATTGGATCGGGTAAGAACGACCCAAAGTATAGGAACGCTAAGAACCAATGTTGGTCGTCCGATTAAGGTGATGATTAGTAGTCCCCACTTACTACTGGTCAGTAGTAACCACTTACTACTGATCAGCACTGCGAGTTTTGATATAAAATTCTTAATCGGACGACCATAATTTGTTGCTGATCAGTAGTAAGTGGTTTCTGCTGATCAATAATAAGTGGTTAGTAGTGATCATCACCTTAATCGCACGGCCAGCATTGGTTCTTAGCGTTCCTATACTTTGGGCTGTTCTTACCCGAACCTCACCATATATATATATATATATATATATATATATATATATATAGAGAGAGAGAGAGAGAGAGAGAGAGAGAGAGAGAGAGAGATGTGATTTTTGGTCGAACCTCAAATGGGTACGATATGTTATTATGAATGATGCAGGGTAAAAAGTACCCAAAAGGCAACACTCGATGTAGAAAAGTTGTATATTCTAAAATGGTTCATAGACTAGGCATACAAATGGGTCGTTGTATAGGACATTGCTAATTTTTCATGTTCGGTTAGTTGCGCTTTTTTTCTTTTGGCAGATGCAATACTTCTCCCAAAAAGCCCAGATTTATATTCTTATGCGCAAATAAGTATGAAGACTTTGTTGATGTAGCAATCAATACAATTTTGTTTCACCCAAAAAGAGAGGATATGTTAAGCCTTTGTAATGATGATTTGCAAACCCAAGTTTCTGGAATGAGTTTAAGATTTTCTTATCTTTCCTTTATTAATGTCTATCTTTCTTATCCTAATTTAAATTTTAGTAATATTCATGGAAGAAGATATGCAACTTTAAAAAGTATGGCTTGACAGTTTGAATAAATCTTTCATACTCATTTAAGTGACTCGGTAGATTGTGTACCTTATTTACCCGTTCTTTGATACAAACCATTCAGGTGTCTGGAAAATCAATGTATAATGAAAGGAAAAGATGCAGAGATGGATTGATCTAGTTAACATTTATTAATTATTGTCCTAGCTTATCCATAAAGTTACCCGCCAAAACTTGTACCCTTTAAATAGTACTATTATAGAATTCGAAAGATAACATTTACATATATGTATTTCAGTATGATAACCAAAAAACAGACTCTGAATTAAAAAATACTTTTCATTTCCGAACCATAGAATTGCAATGTAAAAGGAAAATACAAAAACAATTTAGAAAGGAAAGCTTTGGAACAAGCGTATAATGAAGCAAACAATCACACGAACACCAATTACTATAAAATTTTTGTCGTCAGAATCTTTGTTACCCTAGAACTTTGCTTGTAGCTGATCCACCACACTTGTATCTACCTGGAAAGCCTTAGCTAAAATATCCGCTGAAATTGGAGGATTTGCACCAAAAACAGCATTTGCAATTGTTATGGCACCTGGGGTTTGACTGCTCAGTGCAGCAATAGCCACTGCATAGCCATTTCCGACATTGTGTTGGAAATGAACAAGTCCTACTGGGAACACAAATACATCACCCTTTTGCAGGACCTTGGTGATAAAACGGTTATCAGGGTTAGAAGTGACAAATCCGACTTGTAAAGTCCCTTCAAGAACCGTAAGAATCTCGGTTGCTCTAGGGTGAGTGTGAGGGGGATTGAGTCCCCATGGTGCGTAGTCAATCCTAACCATTGAGATTCCCAATGTGTTTAACCCTGGTAACTGAGTCGCAAAGACAGGGGTTACCCTTGATCCCACAGCGTTTGATGTGTTACCCCTGATGTGGAGTCCACTGAAGAAGAAATCCTCTGCTTGAACTTGCATCGGGTTCTTGCATGCTAAACCATTTACTTTCACTGCACAATATATAGTAAATTCTAATTAAAAAAGCTCAACAGATATATACTAATGAGTAATTTATTTTGAGATTATACCCGAGTTGCTGGGATCGGCTACACAAAAATCTTGGAGAGGTGAAGGCTCGTAGGCTAAGGCAAGACAGACAAAAGTAAGAGCTAGAACGCTCAATAGTATGAGTTTGTTCGCCATCTGTTTTTAATGTATAGAATCGGAACACAGAATAGATGTTTTGTATGGTGATGAAACAAGCTAATTTGTGGCTTTATATATAGGGCTAATCTGCATGGTTGCTGAATCTGTTGTTTATTGTATGTTTTTTGTGTCATTCTTCATACTATAATAATATTATCTTTTAGAATTGCCGTCCAGCGATTTCAAACGGCTTTAGACAAAGCATCATAGAACTATCGTTCTATAAATTAATTATTGTAATAATGTTGATAAGGAAGTGGTCAGTCGACTTATTAACATTTTGTAGTGCCAAGAATCGGTCAATCTCAATTTTTAAACATTTTCCATTAAGCGCAGCTACGTTCTTCTTTTGTAGATAGGGGTGTCAATACTTAACCCGATCTGAAACCAATATGAAAATAAATGAGTTGGGTTGTATAATCCCGATCTGCCAACCTGACAACCCGATAGTTTTTAGGTTATGTTTGGGTTAGCCATCAGAAAAGAACATGACCAAAACATGATTTTCTAACTGTCTTCCTGGACCAGCTGAAAGAAATGGGCAATGGCTAGTGGGACCTGGTTTAGGTATAAGTAAGTTAAGAGTTAGAAATATAGGTACATCTATCCAACAGCACAATCTTTGGTGTACAATAGTGCTTGTTCCTTGTGTGTAGTTTGAACACATAAATATAACCTTTTAAAAACATCTATATACTCTCTCTCACACATACAAACAAATATAAGTGTTTGGGACTTGAAGGTATTGGCAAATGCAGAGATATTGAAACAGCTCAATCAGAAGAGAAGGTGACGCATTATATTAGCTTCGTGATTTTGATTGAGCCGCGTCAATATCTCTCCCTTTGTACATGCTCTTGGCATCTCTATGTATAATGGTATGCCGCACGAAATGCAAAAAATCAACCTTGTCCGTCATGTTTTCTTATGGCAAGGCAAGTGCATAATTATGACATCTTTTCTAGATATTTTTCCAGATAAACAACGCTTCTTGGAATTTGTTTCAGCATATGTCAAAGGATCAACCTGCAGCACTGTAAGTTTTCTCATATAAATATATGAGTTTTGCCAATACAGCTCTAGATACACTTGCAACATAAGAGTTCACGACTTCACATGAAGATCATGAATGCACATACTAGGCTTTTGAGTTAGAGCGTCAACCATTGCATTAGTATTTTCGGGCTAAGGTTAAAATAATGAACTCCACGTAGGGAAAAGTGTTTATTAATGCTCTATAAATACCGTACAATTACAATAGAAACAACGTCTCCATGGCACGACGCTAAGGAGTGGAGGCTTCCGGAGGTGGAACCAGTTGCGATTCATAAGTCCGAGGTCAGAGAAACATTTGGATTTGATGGAATATAGTGAAAATCTTGTAGGTGTAATTGTATATGTGTGAGTTAACCAACTAACGAAGAGATTTTGGGTTGAAGTCCCATAAAATTCTTGAATTGTTCAATTATAGTGATCAAATGGAAAAATAAATTAAAACATTATGTAAACTTAATAATTCACAAATAGGTTCAGACCACTTAATTAATGGGTTAATAGTATGAGAATTTGTTTTGCAAAACTGATGGTTAAGTTTATGTCATTCGAATCTCTACGACTCTAGAACTTTGCTTGTAGCTGAAACACTACACTTTTATCCACTTGGAATGCCTTGGCTACAAACAATATCCCTTAAAATTGAAGGATTTGCACCAAAAAAAGCAGTTGTGATAGTTATGGGACCTGGATTTTGACTTCTCAACAAGGCAATAGCCGCTTCATATCCATTTCCGACATCGCGTTGAAATTACCAAGTCCTACCGGGAACACGAAAACACCACCCTTTTGCATCACCTTGGTGATAAAACAGTAGTTAGGGTTGGAAATGACAAATCCGACTTGTAGGGTCCCTTCAAGAACAATAAGGATCGCAGTGGCTCGTGGGTGAGTGTGAGGAGGATTGAGTCCCCATGGTGCGTATAACCATTGCGATTCCCAAAGTGCTTATCCCTGGAAATTTAGTGGCAAAGACAACAGCGCGCGTTTGATGTGTTACCCCACATGTATAGCCCACTGGATAAGAAATCCTCTGCTTGAACTTGCATTCGGTTCTTGCATGCTGAACCATTTACTTTCACTGCTCATCAAACATGATCTTTCGATACATCAAAGGCTTGCTTATATGCAACAATCAAATTAAAAAAACTTGGCAGATCTATACAGTCAAGTGCTTTTGTTAAAGACAGTACCTTACCTATCGGGATCAGCTACACAAAAATCTTGGAGGGGTTTAGGCTCGTAGGCCAATGCAAGGTAACCAAAAGTGAGAGCTAAAATGCTCACTAGGATGAAATTCTTCGATATATTTTATGGTTTTTAGAATATAAACCAAAGAAAGAAACACACAAAGTTATTGAAAGAGAGACGGAAGAGTTATTTTTTCACGGTTAAACAAATTGCACAGTGGGTCCATATATGTAGAGACAGAGTGCATGATTCTTGATTCTGTTGGTCACAGAATACTTTCTGTGTCTGTTTGCATCAAATTTAAAATTATTGCCGTCTAACGGATTAAAAGCGATATTAGATTCTACATACCAAAGGAGATTTTCTGTGGTGGATCTAAATCAATATTGTCCCGTGTCTGGATAAGGAATTGGTCAGCCGGCTTTATAGCATTTGGTATTATATGGTACTACAAAGAATTGGTCAATCTGAATCCTGATATGTAAACTAAGAAAGTGTCTGCTATGTTTATCTTTAGTGCTAACGTTAAAAAAAATAATGTCATGAGAAATGACACGATTAGCATTTTGCGGTTGGTTTGTTGGTATGAGTTTAAAGTACTCTTTTATACGCTAGGAATTGGTCAATCTCAACACTGACATGATAAAGTATGGAATTTCCTGCTATGTTGGGGTGGTGGTGTCGAAATGAATGAAGTGCTAAATTTACAAAATTACTGACTTGGAACTTTGAGGTGATTAGCATCTTGGGGTGGTGGTGTCGTAATGAATGAAAGGTGCATTAGGCTTCTTAGATTTCTAGCAGATTGATGATTTGAAAAATTGACATTTTTTTCTCAAATCAATGAGTAACGACTTTACAAATTACTAGTTGTATGAGGATGAATAAGCCCCTATAGTTCAGTTCCGAAATCTTGGTCATGACTCATTAAATGATTTATAGTTGAAGCATAAACGGAAAACACTACTTTAGAATATTTTTTATTTGCCCTATAAGACAACTCCGGTTAGAATTTACTAATAATGATGATGTCGGGCGAACTAACAATAAAGAAGCTCACGACAAGATTATATTCTACAATGGTCTCTAGGCATACTCGATCTACAACCCATCCCTCTCGAAATTTGTTCCAGCCCACCTCTATGGGTTAAACTGGAATATGTTTACCACTCTAAATTTCTTTCTATGGGCTAAACTGGAATATGTTTAACACTCTAAATTTCTTCATATGCTGTTTATATCAGTGTTGTATAGCCACTTTACATAATGAAAGTTGATGATGTAATTAATAGGTTTAAGCCAGTTCACGGTCAAACAACAAGAAACTTTTACTGAATAAACTTTAACGGAATCGAACACAAATAATTCTGAATAAAGCAAAGCAGTCACACGAATACCAATAAATTAACAAGTTTCTTTTGTCGTTGGAATCATTTTCACTCTAGAACTTTGCTTGTAGCTGATCCACCACGCTTTTATCATCTATAAGAAGATCAACCCTTACTCATTTCCTTCCTATCGGAGAGGAAATGTCGGGTTGCCACTTGGAACGCCTTAGCTAGAATATCCGCTGAAATCGGTGGATTCGCTCCAAAAACAGCATTTGCGATAGTTATGGCACCTGGACTGCTCGACGCATCAATAACCGCTGCATTTACATTGCCCACATTGCGTGGGAAATGAACAAGTCCTAATGGGAATACAAAAACATCACCCTTTTGCAGTACTTTGGTGATAAAATGGTTATGAGGATTGGAAGTGATAAATCCGACTTGTAAGGTCCCGTCAAGAACGGTAAGTGTTGATCGCCCTCGTTGGACCTCGATTTGGACCCAATCACTTAGAAAGATGCGGAAAGACTTTCAAGTGACTTTATGATGGTGAAACACACAAAATAACCGAGTGTTTGATATTATTAAACTTACGTAAAGGTTTACATCATTACCTTTACATCATTTGTGAAGAAAAAAAAATAAGAGTTGAATACACATAATAGAGGTTTGAAAATTGAATACACACAATAACAAATCAGACAAAATTTATTATATTCTGGTACACTTAGCCCTATCTTTTATTCTTAATACACAGTCGATTGTGTTCTTTTGTTATTCGATCTTTCAAGAGAAATTAAAAGTGAAAGTTTGCCATAAAGTTCTATAATTAACTTCTTTTCTTGTTTTGCTTTCTGCCACCTAGTTTCTCATTACCACCGTTCCACGGTTTAGAGTTATCCCTTATATCAATTTACAAACGTATTTACCAGTGAATAGTTACTTTATTATTTAATATTATATAATTAATTCTAAAGTTTAAAAATTAGTAAAATTAGTATCATACTAATTTTGGTTTATGTAAATGGTGTTGGGGTTGTATGGATCTTATAGTCAACGTTATATCGAAAAACCTAGCGGAAATAAGCTTACGATTATCTAGCGAATATGTAACCGTCGGAAACGAGATCAAACCAATGAATATTGATAAGATCGGACCTAAGGAAGACTATTCGGATGATTGTTTAGACTTTACTAAACGTTTGGAACACTAAAAACGGAGCAGCAGCAATTCGGTACACACCACAAAAATAACCAAAAACCTTACCGATGCAGAAACCCTAGCTGGGTATATATAGGCCCAGCTATTCATTCGTACGAATGAGAATTCATTCGTACGGATGAGTTTCTATTCGTGCGAACCACATCTGGTTCGTACGAATGGACTATATTAATAAACAAACTGTTTAACTTTCCCATTCGTGCGAACGTAACCTTCATTCGCACGGATTCATCCTTATTCGTGCGAATGAGTTTGAATATCATTTAAACATCACAAAACACATATTCGATCAATTCATAACGTTGTAAGCATTCAAACTTATAACTAATCAAATATTCAATACCGATATTCAATCACACAATACAAAGACTGATATAAAACGTTAGTTTACATATGAATCTAGTAACTACATAAATGCACCTACAAACTCCCCCTAGGAACTAGATTCTATGTCTTCAGTCTTCAAAATATCTGCTGCTGTCTAAAACACGCATTTGATCTGCCCTCTTATGAATGGATCTTGTGAAGGAAACATACGCGTACAACCTTGTTGAACCGCATTGCTTGATCCATATCTTTAATGTCAAAGAATATAGGCTGCAGATACAAAGCGTAAATATCATCATCGGAGAAATTTCTGATCCACATTGGATCAAAAATTCTAAGGGTTTCCCAAACACCCTTACGCTCCATCACCACCACTGCTTCTGTGGTTCGATCATCATAATACCACCATTTGAATCGCCGATGAATCTCAGTCTTTATCTGGCGAAGCGGTATCTTCTCTATCACCTTCGGCGCTTTATACTTGACATGCTTCACAGATTTACCCTTTTTTCCGATTCCAGGTATGGGTAATCTCTGGATACTGTGGCCTCAGGTACTTCCATTTATTTCTGAACTCATAATGAAGTTGCCTCTCCAACCAAGCAGCTTTGTCATCATCCTTACTGTATAACAACTTAAGACGAGCCAGTTGCAACATATCGAAATATGGCAATGTCTTCAAGTCATGAGCTCGTTGAAAGTAGTCAATTCCTCGTTCTCGCTTAACAGCATACACCTGCAAATCTACCAAGTACGCCCAGCTGATTATTTTACCTTTTGTCGTAGCACCCTTCAAGGTGTAAAACTTCGAATAATTCGGCTGAACAGTTTGTTGAGGTGGGCGAAAGCATTCTTTCATCGCCTGAATCCACTCAGCTTTCTTGGCATTTACTTCTTCTTCATTTGGTGTAGCTTGAGTAGCCTCTGGAGGGTTATTCAATATTCTAGCAAGATCTTCATCATTTACATCAAAGACGTTATCGTCTCGGAAATCGTTGGACTGATAGATAGGTTCTGTTGAATCAGCCGTCTGCTCGAACTCTATCTCATCGTCATCAACGTCAGAATCAGTAGAGTTTTCTTCAGAATCAGATGCGTTAGTAACTTCATCAGGGTTCATTTGGAACAATTCCGCGATCTGTTCTTTGGATAGACAATGTATGATCTCTCCCTCTTCGGCGTCATGATCGACGCTAAACCTAATTACCCCCTGCATATCCAACACGTAGGTTAAACTGGATTTTTTAAGAGAGATGGGAGTAATGTCATACTGGGATTCATTCTGTGGTTCTTTACCAGCTCCCCCAGACTCCATGCGTTCGCTTTCTGCACCAACTGGTTCAGCAGATTCATCGGCCGGTGCTTTGATTCGGTAAATTCCATCCTCATCAGCTTCCATCGATTCTTGTATTGCTTTTGAGGCCTCCTCCAGATACATAATCTTATCTTGAAACAATTCCAACTGCTTGTTCTGATTTTCAATCAACTTGTTTTGTTCATCAATCCTCCTCAGCATTTCAGCTTTCTCAGCTTCCCTCTCAGCTTCCCTTTGCTTCATTTGCTCGATCATATTCTTCATCTCTTCGTCCTGTTTCCTCTGCTTCGTCAGAACCTCCAATAGCATAGCATTTACATTCTGGAGCTGAGCAGACTCAGATAGTTGCCCAGATGACGATCCACTAGCAGTTGGTGGTACCGTTGTGGCAGGTGTCATGATCGGTATGCTTTGCTGTGACTGAGAGGTCACAGGAGGAGGAACAGGAATAGTTGTGCTGGCAGAAAGTTCACTTTGTTTCACCAGCTTGAGACGCTTAGAGATTCTCCCTTGAACAAGATCCTTCAGTGATGTTTTTGCGTTCCGTTTTGGTACCGAAGGAGTCGCCTCAGCACTTACAACCGTATCTTCTTCATCTACCAACTCAAACTGAGCTGATGACGCACCAGGAGTGGGAGAGTTAGCAGATATTACTTCCTCGTCTGAATCAGCTTGAATAGGAATCTCGATATTCTCTTGATCTGAATCACTGTCGTCGTTTCTCCATTTCCTTTTCTTCGGACAAACATAATCAGGATTCGCGAGATGTCCAATCAGTTTTCTCTCCGGAGGTGTTGGCTTGTTCTTGTAAACAAGCATGCGTCCCATAGTGATGTCACTCATAGTATCTAACTTGACTACATCTTTTTCAGCTTTCGGCAAGCCCGGAATCTTAGCATCAATAATCATTTGCACAAACCTCGCATACATTAGATACTTATGCTTCATCTTGACTTCCAAGTTCTCTATCATAAACTGCAGGACCATCGCCGAGAAATTGAATGGAGCATTCAGTGCTAGAGCGACAAATGCACTTTGAAGAATTTCTCGCATCTGGTCATGTCCTGCCTTTCTGGGACCCAGGCAATGCTGTATAACATGACAAAGATACTTGTATTGCACACTAAAGCCGGACTTAGTTATCACCCCCCTCTTGATATCACCATCGTAATGCATTCTCAGCAATGCCCCTCTGACCTTGTACACGTCCAGATTTGTTGGCGTTTTAGCTTCATCTTCAAACCCAACAACTTCTCGGATTACCTTCTCATCCACCATGATGTCATTCCCGAGCACCTTACTATGTATCTGAACCTTGCCGTCTTGACGAACTGCTTTGGCATGATTCCAGAATTCTGAAATGTGAGTCAAGTAAGGAACATGCTCCGTAGAAATTGCTTTGTAGATCCTAGAACGTTTCAAGAAACGAATGATCCCGACAAACTTTGCAGAATGTGGTGTCGTCTCGTCTAGGTGAGCGCACATGTTATTCTTTTGACCAATGACGAGATCAGTGCTTTGAGATGATGAAGATTCAGCCATTTTCCTGTAAACAGAATTAACCACGAAGATCGCAAAAAAATTAGAATAAAATTCAAACTTATTAAAATTTTCTGTCCAGGCCATTCGTACGAATGAATATTTCCATTCGCACGAATCGTCATGGATCCGTGCGAATGAGTTAGTCAAAACATACGGATTGGATTTTGTTCGTTCGTACGAATGACATAGCCATTCGCACGAATGAAGATCCTATTCGCACGAATGAAATTTCATTCGTGCGAATGAAGTTCATCGAAACAGTTTGAATTCCAGAAAACTTAGATTTTCAAAACCATTGTTTTAGATCACAAAACCTACATCATCACTTTCGCAATGTCCCGATTAACATAATCCCTAACCCTAATAACCATAACACACACAAATATATGATCAATTTGAGTCAAGAAGTCTCGGTTTCAAAAATCAACGATTAATACCTAAAACGTTTGTTATACCTTCAATGCGTTATATGGTTGTGTTCGGAATTCAAAATTACACACGAAAACTGAAATCAAAAACTCTTTTAAGCAACTTGAATTTTTAGAGAATTTTGAATTGATACGAATGAGTAAAAGTGAAGATTCTGGAACGATTGAGCATTATATAGTCAGTTTTCATTCGTACGAATGAGAAACCATTCGCACGAATGAGACTGACCATTCGTTATCTTCCCTTTGATTCGTGCGTATGAGCTGTTGGTTCGTACGAATGTAACGTACATCCGCACGAATGAGCTGTCGATTTCACAATCATAAACTTTCACTTTTCTTCAAAACTCAAACATTCAGTAAACGTTAAACACATGAAAATTATCGATCCATCAAAATAAAACGTTTAACTCAATTCATATATCCTAACCAAACACTTTATCAATTTTTATGACTTTACGAATTAATCTCAGTTTCACCTTTAGAGCTCAAGTCACGACAAGTACCTTAGAAACTAACAAAAATAAAATTAAAGAAAAACTAAAAACTAAAATTAAAAATCTTTTTGTACTTTTCTGTTTTGATGAATCAAATAACAATTAAATAAGAGTAAGGAAATTTTCATTATAACAAACTACTGAAATAACAATTAAATAAACTGAAATTTTCACATTCTTTTTGCGTTTTTCGAATAAGGGATCAGACTGATACTGAAACATAGCATTGTCGTTCAATTTTTGTAGTAACAGTTAACATATCAGTTGACGATTATTGGTATATTTGTCCTCTTAAACTTAAACAAACATTCACTTGACACTTTTTCTTTCCAAAATGGTTATCTCGCTAAGATCTCCCAATATTTTGAACATAGAAAACAACACACAATTTGAGTTTTTAACAGTCATCAAATTTATATCATAATTAGAATTGCAAGTATGTTTGTGTTTTTGTCCTCGTAACTTTTCAGCCTTTTCAAATCTATTTTCACAAACATTAGATGTAATATCATAATATCGATTTCGTATGTCAGTATTACATCAACTACGCATGCAATAAGGGCCAGTGATTCTTGATCGTTGAAACAAAATATCACTCAGAGAATAAGCGCTTCTTCAACCTTTATTTGGAATAGCCGAGTTATGATCTTCTTTCGACCTTATAACTCTGTTCATCCATCAAGATATTTGTGAAGTCTTTAGGTACTTCATCACCCTTTATTTGGAATAGCCGAAGTATGATCTTCTTTCGACCTTATACTTCTGTTCATCCATCAAGGTATTTTTGAAGTTGTTTCTTATCTCTTATTGCGATATTATTATTATTCTTTTTTTTTTTTTTTTTTTTTTTTTTTTTTTTTTTTTTTTTTTTTCAAATATATAGATCAAAACATTCAAGAATGTTATTCCACAATCACTGGAGTGGCCCTTAATTGCAACAAAATATTACTGACATACTGTATTTATTTTCTGATATTACACCTAATATTTATTATTTTCGAATCAATCCAGCGAAAAGCCAGAAACACTACAAAACAAAAGCTAATTAAAATACATTAAACATTTAATTTCGACCGCTTTGTGTTGTTTTCAGTGTTCTCAATTGTTATTGATCTACAGATATCATTTAGACAGTCTTTGAGACATATCCATAAAGATTTAAAATATATTTGATATCTGCGACAACCATTTGAAAAATGATTAATTTTCGTCAAGTTTCAGTGAGATAAGTCTACCAATATATCCTACAACCGACATGTTTAAACATTACATTCAGCATACTTTTGACAATTTACATGTTCAGTTTTAGCTCAGTATTTCCTCACTTCCCCCGTTTTTTTTTTTTTTTTTTTTTTTTTTTTTTTTTTTTTTTTTTTTAACTAACTAACTATTTCTCCCCCTAAAATGCTAAAAATAAAAATCTTTTTGTATTTTTGAATTTTATAAAAGTAAAAGAAGAAACGAAACTAAAATTAAAAGAACTAAAATTAACGTAGTATACAAAAACGGGTACGGTTACTTGTCCGACTTTTCTTCCTCTGCGATTACATCGCTTTTCTTAACCACACCATTTTCTAGCAGTAAAAACCCAAACCTAGACTTATCAAATGCTTTTGTAAAAATATCAGCTTTTTGAAACATCGTTTCGATATAAATTACGTCAATCAGATGTTTTTCAAAACAATCACGTATAAAATGATATTTTACGCCTATGTGTTTGGTTTTAGGATGGTGTACGGGATTCTTAGTGACAGCTATGGCAGCAGAATTATCAACATAAATAGGAGTAGTAGAGATAGACAAACCGTAGTCACGCAGTTGTTGCTGAATCCAGATAACCTGAGAACAACAGCTATCAGCAGCTACGTATTCAGCTTCACAAGTGGACAATGCAACAGCGGTCTGTTTCTTGCACTGCCATGTTACCAGACGCGTTCCAAGAAACTGGCATCCTCCTGATGTTGACTTAGCATCCTTTTTGCAACCCCCATAGTCTGAATCACTGAAAGCAGATAGCTCAAAATTGTCGTCATGAGGATACCAAAGACCCAAATCTGGAGTACCCTTCAAGTATTGCATAATCCGCTTCACTGATTGAAGATGAACAACTGTTGGTGCTGCTTGGTATCGGGAACACAAGCACACTGGAAACATGATATCTGGACGAGAGGCGGTGAGATACATAAGAGAACCGATCATTGAGCGATAAAGAGACTGATCAATTTTCTCCCCCGTAGAGTCTGGTGATATCCCGTGATTCACCGATAGGGGAGTAGAGGCTGACTTTGTTTCTGACATTTCAAACCGTTTCAAAATGTCGCTAACATACTTTGTCTGATGAATAAAAATTCCCTCTGCCGTTTGATCAACTTGTAACCCCAAAAAGAATTTAATCGGACCCATCGAACTCATTTCGAACTTGCTTGTCATCACCGTTTCAAACTCTTTACATAATTCTGGATTTGTAGAACCAAAGATAATGTCGTCCACATATACTTGCACCAGCAGAATATCTTCACCTCTTTCCTTGATAAACAGCGTACAATCTATGACACCTCGACGAAAACCGTTGTCGGTCAGATGATTAGCAAGTGTCTCATACCAGGCGCGCGGTGCTTGATGCAGACCATAAAGTGCTTTATCGAGAATGTACACTTTATCCGGATGTATGGGGTCTACAAAGCCTGGTGGTTGATTAACGTACACTATCTCTCGAATATTCCCGTAAAGAAAAGCGCTCTTTACATCCATCTGATACACAGTAAATTTCTTATAGGATGCAAAGGCCAGAAAAATTCGAATCGCCTCTAATCTCGCAACTGGAGCAAAAACTTCATTATAATCCAAGTCAGGAATTTGTCGAAAACCCTGAACCACTAGTCTTGACTTGTTTCTAACAACTACACCCTGATCATCCCTTTTGCATCGATGAACCCAGCGACAACCCAATGACTTGGCACCTTTTGGCTTAGCAACAAGCCTCCAGACACCTAGCTTCTTAAACTGTAGCAGTTCCTCTTGCATCGAATTAATCCAATTGTCATCCATAAGAGCTTCTTCAATGTTAGCTGGTTCAATCTGTGAAATAAAACAAGCATGAGCACAGTAAGTAACATCACCAGATTTAAACAAGTCAATATAAACATCGCTTTGAATCTCTCTTTTGGGTCGAGCTCCAGCCAGATATGTTTCATAATCATCAAGATTTGTCGATCTGCGAGCCCTTGATGATCGCCGGAGTTGATTTGCTGGTTCTTCTACGTTCAAATTAGGAGGAACCACAACATTAGGACCCAAATTATTAACATCGGGAGCTTCAACTTCCTCTTCAATCTCTTGAACATTTTCAGGATTTCCAATCGGCTCATTTACGTTAACTAAACCATCAGAATCTGAATCATCATCATTTACTTGACCATCTGCAGGATTATCTTGTGGACCAGGAGGAGTAGGAACTGTTGGAGTCACTGGATCATGAGGAATAGTTTCTTCCAAAGCCTCTTGATGGGAGTAGTATCTTGCAATATCTTCATCGGAGAACTCAGGAAGATTAAATGATTCAAACAGAGAATCATAATCAAACATCCATGGATATCCTTTCGAAGGAATCGGTTTAGAATACTTCTGAACATCCACCTCATACCATTCTTCAATAGCTTTGGTAGTAACCAGAGTTTCCAGTGAAGTAACCAGCAGCTTGATATTCTCGTACGTTTCAGATTTCTCTCGTAAAAACATGACCCAAGAGAATCGAGAATAATCATCAGTCACCACCAAACAGTATTTATCCCCTGCAACACTTGAATACTTGATAGGGCCAAACAAATCCATGTGTAGAAGCTCAAGCGGAGTATCGATGGTGTGAAACTTCTTTACTTTATGAGACTTTTTGGACTGTTTTCCCTTCTTACATGAAATACATGTTTCCGGCAACTGAAAGGTTTTCACATTAACTCCCAAAACCAAATCCTTGTGCATCAGGTGATTCATCTTTCTCAAGCTAAGGTGGCCCATCCGTTTGTGCCACAATATTGATTCACTTTCAGTAGCTTTCGAGACAAAAGCTTGGTGTTCAGTCGAATTTACATTAGTCTTCGACATATCGAGCACATACAAATCTCCAACTCGTGGTGATTGCATGATTATCAGGTGCTCTGGAATCACAAATTCTTTCTTCATAATGTAGCACTGGGTTTCGTCAAAAATCACCTTAAACTTCTTGTCGCAAACTTGAGAAACGGACAACAAGTTGTTGACCAATGCTTGAACATAATTCACTTTATCAAAACTTAATTTGTCGTTTGCGACGGATCCCTGAGCAGAAATATAACCTCCCTTATCACCAGCAAAAGAAACATAGCCACCCTTAATTGATCTAACATTTGAAAGTAACTTCATATTCCCTGTCATGTGCCTAGACGCCCCACTATCAACAACCCAGGTATTCTTGATAGGATCATAGACGACCTGCACAACAAATTGAAATTATTAATACCCAAAGCAAACCCAAGCCTTAATAGCCTTGGGTTTGCCATCTTCACCTTGAAACTGTAAGTCAACCCATTTTCCATTGGAACCATCAGACACGTTTGAAGGTCTTTCATTCTTAGCTTTCCATGCACGTTTGACATAAACAGTTGGTGAAATTGGCCTTTTTTCAATTTGTTTAACAATAGGTTGCTGTTTGGATTTACCAGCAGGAAGCAACTCATTGTTTTGTTTAGGAGATAATGACCTATTGTTTGAGAATCGATTTCGATTTGGACTTGAAAAGCGATTTCCAGTGGACATTCTACTTTGGTCAACATAATTCCTAGGCCTTTGTTTCAAATTTGGACAATTATAGTTAACATGGCCTTTCTCCCCACAATCAAAACAAGTTCTCCATTCGTTAAGATTTTGAGAACTTTGCGTCATTCTCCGGTGGTGTGTATGAGGTTTGGAGAACATAGCATTTGGACGCATAAAGCCGTTATGTTGTTGAACATTTTGTGGCTTCTGGGGATTTGTTGGTGACTGTCTCCTATGAGGTGGTATGAATTTTGCTTGTTCTGATTCTTTTGACTCAAATGCGATTGATGATTCGCCGGTTTTGACAAATTTTGGTCCTTTAAATTCAGGTCGTTTCAAAATTCTAACTTGTTTAGGTTGACTAGACGTTTTATTTGGAACACTAAAAACGGAGCAGCAGCAATTCGGTACACACCACAAAAATAACCAAAAACCTTACCGATGCAGAAACCCTAGCTGGGTATATATAGGCCCAGCTATTCATTCGTACGAATGAGAATTCATTCGTACGGATGAGTTTCTATTCGTGCGAACCACATCTGGTTCGTACGAATGGACTATATTAATAAACAAACTGTTTAACTTTCCCATTCGTGCGAACGTAACCTTCATTCGCACGGATTCATCCTTATCCGTGCGAATGAGTTTGAATATCATTTAAACATCACAAAACACATATTCGATCAATTCATAACGTTGTAAGCATTCAAACTTATAACTAATCAAATATTCAATACCGATATTCAATCACACAATACAAAGACTGATATAAAACGTTAGTTTACATATGAATCTAGTAACTACATAAATGCACCTACAAATGGGATCCATTCCTACTACCTTCAAATTTTAGTGTATTTTCCATTTCTCAAATATGTTGCCTTCAAATCGTGTTTGCACTCTATCTAAACGAATATACAACTAAAAGAGTTTTATCTAATTTTTATCGAACATAAAAATAAATCATAATAAGTAAGGTCGATCTAAATGATATTTTTCATCCCGGTATAACTATTTTTCATCCAGGTATAACGTCCGGACTTTTAAAAACCTTATAATAAATCAATTGCAATTTAATTGCAGCCTCGCTTCTCTAAATTCAATTGTTTCCTTACTTTTCGCCGTTTCTAATTTTCTTACAAAAGCAATTTTTCATGATAATTTGTTCATTCAAATTACGTATTCTATAGATTGGCGTTTTTTAAATTACTCAATAAACAATTAATTTTGTTTTTGGTTTTTAGCCGTATTCTTTATCGACTCCTCAAATTATTTGGGGTTTTCTACAAGAGTTCTAAAAACTCTTTTCCAGTCATTTCGGTTTTGTGCGTAGTTATCCTACAAAACAGTTCAATTGGCTTTTCGCTAATTCGTATCACATTAAACGTTGTGATGCGTTTGTTATTGACAAGGCTGTCTTTAGGAGCTCCAAAGCTTCTTCTGCTGATAGATTCTCCGTAGGGGGGGGTTGAGCGAGAGTGGGAGGTAGTTGTTGAGTTAGAGTGGAGCCCTCCAAACTAACACGTGGTGGAATGTTCTTAAGTAGGGTAGTGGTTCTTAGAGAGGGTTGTGTGGTACTCGTAGGACTTTCCATATGGAAGCCTTGAGGTCCGGTCTGAAAACTTTGATAACTTGACTGGTCTGTCTCTCCCGCGTTAAGCACTTCCACTTCAGCTGTGTCGGTAGACCCGAAAGGATAGGGTCTAGTCCGAACACCAAATAAGTTCTCCTTACTGATCCTTCTAGCATTCCCCGTCACGGCTCCTGTTCCTGTGCCTTGGAAGTTTGGGCGAGTGGTGTTGATGTCCACCGAGGGAAGGGGATCCTCTCTGCTCGGTGGGAGATTCATGGAAGGGCCTGAATCCATGGAGAGTGAAGGATTGAGAAAAGACTTAGTGAAAACCGTTGTTCTAAAACTGTCCCACGGATGGCGCCAATGTTTGAGCAGTAAATGACGAGCTCAACCAGTTTGGGTGTGATGGCTAAATCGATACGAACTCCTGCTAGGGCAGTGCGAACCTACCAAGCTCTTGGAGAGCCTAAGGTGACGTATGATTAAGCCTAGTGACGTAAGAGAGTGGGAAAATCTCTGTTGAACGTATGTGTGTGTAAATGAGTAAATGATAGAATATATAAGATAAGATGCCTAACATCTGACAAATGGTCAAGTATTTATAGCCAATTGATTAGGTATTCGTTTATGGGCCATGGGCCGTGATTGTACATTTTTGGGCCGTCATTTTGTGATCCAAATATGGAAAGTGACGTAAGCCTTGCGAAGCATGACGTTAATCCGGACATACAAAGTCTTTATGTCGGATATCATAGGCTAAACTTGCCAGACCTACGAAACCTGCTTATCGGCGAAATCAAGTTACTTGTCTGAACGCCATTGTCGTGACTTGGGCATTCCGACTCGTGATTGGAACCAAGCTTGACCGTGTTATGAGCCTTGCTCGTCGGCTAGGAGCTTTGCTCGCGGACTTGGATATCATGTTTGACCAGGACATGCTTTGCTCGCCGACTTGGATAACATGTTTGTCCGGAACATGCTTTGCCGCCCTGCTAGCTCGTCGGCTATGAGCTTTGATCACCCTGCTAATTCGTCGGCCACAACCATCTTGAGCCTTTGCTCGTAGGATAGTAGATATATATTCCATCCGAGCATGATTGTTTGTTAGTTGTTTGTGAGGTGTCATTTTCGGTTAAAGGACCATATACCTTAATATTTACCTTTTGAATGACTTTTATGCATTTTGTCCTTTAATATTAGAATTAACAAAAATATTAGAAAACATATAAAAGAGTATTATATTTATACAAAAACATTGCTTTCTTATTAATAGCAAATTAAATAGTTTTTTTTTGTTTGGATGTAATTGCATATTTAATTTCTTTTCTAAATAGATTATAATTTTATTTTATATCATTAATAAACATTTAAATATGACTAATTATTCATAATATTCTTGACTCTTAAAACAGTAGATTGATTTTGTGGACTATGAAAAACATTTTTTTTTTTATAAGGTATGTAATTAAGGGTATTTTTTATAAGTTCTATATAATTAAGGGGATAAAAGAGATAATGATCCAAAACTATTTAAAAGGAATAGAACTTGAGGCCCTTCCCTCTAGAGTCTAAAGACTTAACCAACCATTCAAGCATAAATATGGCTTAAATCTCCTAAAATAAAAAATATATATTAAAACTCTTTTAGTAACTATTCACCAAATAGTTGTTTTTATCTTGGTAAATGTTAGGAGGTGAATGTTATATTATTCCGATTTGCTATATTGAATCTACGTTTAATCTAATCACTTGTTGAAAAACCTTATATAATGTAAAGACTTACCCCCTTGTTGCTGTGTAAAAATCGGCTGAGGTCGAGTCAAAAACCAAATAATCAAATCGTGCAGATACTGGTATAAAACTACAACGTTTTCAGTTCAGATTTAATGTTTAAAATTTGAAAAATATGTTTTTTTTAACTTGTAAGTGTCGTTTTTAGTTTAAATTATTCAAACACTAATGACCCAAAGTTTGGTTTTAGGAGGAGAGGACCCAAGTAGTTTCATCCGTCCTGATTCTCAGTTTGTTACTATATAATTTTCAGTCCCTTTTTAGTTTAAGGTGATGAGTAATTGGGTCGGAATGAGTTTGAGTCAGATGAGTACCAAAATAAGACTGTTTAGTAATTGGACGATTTTGACCTGCGTGACTCGAGCTGCTCTTAACTGATTTGGCTCGTTAGTGGAACTATAATCCCAAATCAACTTATTTTTAGATAATTTGAAGACATTTATCTGTTTCAACTTTAAATACAATTTGATGCCTTCAAATCTACAATACTTAAACTTTTCTACTCAGCTTATAGCAATAGAGAGCAAGACATGAGCTATAGCGGGATTAAAAAATGACATAACGCTGTAATCACATCATTTCGAGAAGAATAACAAACATACCCGACTTATAGATAGGGCAAATGGAGTTTTGTAATATCAACAAAAATTATACTATATCGAGGTATCTTGTTCTATCTCCAGTGTCAGTGTAATGAATATCAATTATCAACAAGGATTGTATTTCATAAACCCCATCGAAGAGAGATTAATACAAATAATACAAGATCGTATCAAATTGGTACCTGATCACAAATCTGAAGTTTTCACCAAACTTACAACAAATCCTTGATGAAATCGAGGTTTAATGTGTCTCGGATAATAAGAAAAAGACCAAGACCAAAAACAAGCGTAATCCCTGATGACATGATCCCTTGCTCTACTTCTAAAGGGAGCTTTCTCCCACCTCTTATTGCCTCGACAAGAATTAAAGCCAAAGAACCTCCATCTAATGCAGGCAACGGCAAAAGATTAATCACCGCAAGATTAAGATTCAAAATAGCCGCAAACTGATACAACCCGTCAATATTTGATTTCGCAACTTCTGCACCAACAGCTATAATAGCAACAGGACCCGAAACTTTACTTGCAGACTGCGAAAAGTTAAGAAAAGTCTGTTTCAAACTATCCACAACATTAAACGTTAACCCCCAAAACTCTCGTCCTGTGAAACTAAAAGCTTCTAAAACATCTTTTGGTTTATCCTTCAAAACCCTAACATTCGGGGCTAACTGAACCCCAATTCGACCACTACCATCAACATTCTTATCCGGGGTAACCTTAATAATAAAATCTTTCCCTTTCCTATCAACCTTAAACAACACAGCCGATTTAGGATTACTCTTAATAACATCAACAACTTTAGAAACAGAATTTGGTATCGTTTTAGGTAATTCAACATCATTAACCGAAAGAATCACATCTCCAGCAAGCAACCCGTCTCTAGAAGCAGCCGAAAAAGGTCTAACCTCAGGCACAACCACACCCGGAAACGCTTCTTGAACAGGCAATCCAACAAACACAATCTGTGCAAAGATAATAACATACGCAAACACAATATTGGCAATCACACCAGCTGAAATAACAATAACTCGATCCAAAATGGGTCGGTTTTTCAACAAATTCTTATCATCTACAGGTATATCACTATCAGGATCATTATCAGGGAATCCAACAAAGCCACCTAAAGGAAAAGCGCGTAACGAATACTCGACATTATTCGAGTTAAACTTAGCTAAAATAGGACCAAAACCAACAGCAAATTTACTTACATGAATCCCTTGTAAAGAAGCAGCTAAAAAATGACCAGTTTCATGAACAACAATAATAGCAGTCAAAACAGAGACAGCTTCAATTACAGATTGAGCACTTTCAAACCCACCAAAACCCAGATCAGAAAATGCTAAAGTTTTTAACTTTTTTTGTGGGTTTTGAATCTTTTGATGTAAAAAATGTTTTTTTTCAAGAAAAGTGAGATTCGAAGATGAGGGTAAAAGTGGAAAATGGGATTTGGGTTTGGGATTAAAGAATCTGATTGATGAAGAAAGAGAAGGGTTTGTTAACATGATTATTTTTTATATAAATTTGAGATGTTTTGAAGTTTTAATGTAAGGAAGGAATTACAGAAGAAAAAAAAAGATTGAAAGTTTTTGGATAAAATGATATATTTGGGTATGTGTGGATGGGAATTGTCTTTATTTTTGTAATATTTAGTGGATTGTGTATATTATTCAATTTGTTTGGGATTTTGGGATTTTGGGGCTTTTGGGATTTGGATATTTTGGAAGAAAGATTTAGGTTTTACTTCTTGGCCTATGATAGTTTGGCCCAATTGCATTTCAATGTAGAACAATTTACCAAGTATTGATATATAGAGGGTATACACCACTAATAAGTGTGGAAAAAGTATTTCAAAATGTATTCGAGTATATCCATAGTATTACCCAATGTTTTGAAACCCGGTTCGACCCGGCCGGGTCAACCGGTTGAACCGGTTCCGGCCGAAAAATCGGGTCAAATTAAACCGGGTTTTATATCTTCGAAACCCGGTGTGACCCGCCGGGTTTGGGGTGACCCGGGTCAACCCGGTTATTGAAACCCGGCCGAGTCTCTAAGTTTTCGTGTTTTTTATAAAAAAAAAATATATTTTTAATATATTTTTACGACGTAATTTTAGTTGTTATATACTATAATTTTTAGTAAGTAGCTTTTAAGCTTAACATAAGTTATATTCATGATTTTTATATATATATTATTTAGTTTTATTCAAATATTATTATTTTTTATATTTTTTATAAAACCGGGTTGACCCGGCGGTTCAACCGGTTGACACGGTGACCCGATGGCTCGGTCGGGTCCATTATTGACCCGGGTTTCAAAACATTGGTATTACCTTTCAATTTAAATTCTGTAATCGTCTTGCGAAGCGTGCAATTTGAATATTATATTATTATTATTATTATTATTATTATTATTATTATTATTATTATTATTATTATTATTATTATTATTATTGTTATTATTACCATATGTTATTATTATTATTTGTTTGTGCCATTGGGTTAGACTTAGAGGTTAAGTTTGGGCTTAGGTTTTAGGTATTGGGCTAATGAACTGCTTTAATTTTTTATTTTATTTTTAGTTAGATGTAATATTGATCCAATAATTTGATCAAATAATAACTACAATTTCGTTAAATATAAACGTTTAAAGTGTATGTTATTCGATATATTTTTAACGTGATGCTACTCAGAATTTCATGTTTCAAGACATGATTTTCACAAATGATAGCAAAAGTGGTGTTATGAATGTGAGTGGTCTAATAGATTAGTACCTTTATAACAAAAAAAAAACATTGCAGATGCATATTTCCAGCAACGCACATTACCGTATTTCATCAAAACAACCCAAATTCGTAACATTACCGTATTAAAGGGTATGTTTTTTGTTGCCTATTGATATGGTCGATTATTATTGTTTTTGGTTGACGGTGAACCCGTGGAACGCACGGGTAATTTCCTAGTTATTATTTATATTGTATTCTTAATGAAAGTATGTGTTGTATGTTATTGGCTTTCTATAATTGTAATTGATGACGTGATATCGATTTATGATGATGTGGCAACTTATATAACTGTCATATCAATAAAAAGGATGTGATTAATAGTTTCATACAGTAATAACATATAATAGAGATTTTTAGAGGGATATATCTAAATACATATAAGAATAGTTTTTCCAATAAGTATACGGTTTTGGAAAATTGGAAAATTGGGTTTAGATATTTAGTTTTAAAAGTTGTGATCTATCTCTAGCATACCAAATAAGTACAAAGAAATAGTTAAGAAGCAAAAAATAGCTAGATAGGCCAAGAGTCGCAACTAATCAAACTATATTTTACTATTGTTCGAAAATCAATAATGTGATAATAAAAATAATGAGTCGAAAAGACGACAATGAACACAAAAAATTTAACGGGAAAAATCACGGACACAACCAAACAATGATATAATTAATAGACAATATAAGGAGTATTACAAAAACGTATGAAAAATTGTAAAATGCAATCTAAACTTATTACATAGAACATCTATATATAGGTAATAAATTACTTACGAAACAAGTTATGTTCTAAAAGAAACTAATAGAATTAGGGTTAATCCAAGCGGGCTTCGGGCCTTTCTGAATTTGGATTATAATTTAACCATCTCCACCTTGAGACATATTCACTTATGCGAACTAACCCATTTTATACATATACCCAGGTAAAAATTGGTCAAACATAAACCCCCAAATTCGCATACCCATTTTCTCTCTTACACGAACGGTCAAAACACCATTTTTAAGGCAATCGATCAACATAAATTGATCAAGGGCACCCTAGACGTGATAATCAGTTATTAATTTACATGTTTTCATAAGTTAGTTTTGTTTTTCGAAGCATTTCGGCAGCGATTTATGGTTTTTTGGCGGCGGTTTAGGGTTTAGGTTGTAATTAGTGATGTTTTATTAGTTAGAAATGCTATTAGGACATACCAAATGCCATAGGATTAGTTAATTGTGAGGTTTAGTTGATTTTAGGTTTGAAAAATCCCCAAATTGGTCCACGACCAGTTCGCATAATAAGAAACCAGTATTATGCGAACTGGTCTAATTTTTTTTAAAATATGCGAACTAACTATAGTTACATTGGCGTAACTATAGTTACGTTGGTGTAACTATCAGTTACGTAACTGATAGTTACACCAACGTAACTATAGTTACGCCAACATGAAGTTGAAAACGTAACTATAGTTACGCCAAGGTAACTATAGTTATGCCAACGATATATACAAACTTTAACAATTACTATCCTTTGTTTTGTTGGTTTTGCAGTATGTTCCTGCGGTACTTACTATACGTAGTAGGCTCAATATAGGTGTAGAGATTAGACATAGGTTGCAGTTGGTAGATGCGCAGTTAGACCTTTTTAGGAGTACTTGTTTTGGTCGTTGGCTTGATTTTGTAGATAAGAACAAGGACCCTTTATTAGTTCATCTGTTTCTTCAGACCTTAGAAACCCCGGAGGTCCCGTCTGATGAGGAGTTGGTATTTAGTGTCGGGGGTGTCCATGTTGTTAGGTTTACCCGAGAGGATTTTTGTATCATCACCGGGATGCGTTTTGGACTACGCACGTTCCCTTCAACCGGTCATTTTAACATGTTTAAACCATTTGACCCATTTACTTTTTAGTTAAGACTTTTATTTGAATCATTCAGCTAAAGCATAATCCAAATCAGCCCATCACTAAGCAAACAAGTCATTTTATGATTTAGTAGAGGTCATTTTACACTTTGGACCAAAAATCACGACATCATTATACCCTAATCTTCCTTCATTAGTAAAAAAAAAAGAGTTATCTGTGCATTTATATGTAAGGCATTAAACCGAACAATAATTGACCCATTAAATGTTATACAACTCATGTATAGGTTTGTCCAAAAGAAAAAGCAGACTATAATAGGTTTGTTATCAATTTTCTTGATGCTCTTAGTATAGGTCAAGTCACGTCTAAATGATAGGTGACTTAATATTCAATAACCATGACCAATAATCTATGTGACCATGTAAATGTGCAACTTTGAAACTCTACTAATCTTGAGTGCATGTATTTACAATCGTAGGAAAAATCTAAAACGGGACTGACATTCCTAAATCCTAATGAATTAAGTAGGCCAATGCAAGAATGAAGTTACCTAAACATGAATAACAAACTTTAGATGTATGTCAACTTCGGAAACTATATGTCCTTTAATTGTCACACCCCGCAAATGGCGGAACCGAGGTGTACGGAGAATACGGTATCAGAGATTCAAAGGTTACATCAACATATGTAAACCATACATAATCAACATAGATAAAAAGTTTGAAATAGCATACTTATTACAATCATCCGAAAATATCAAAATACGGCTACAGAGTTTGGGATACTAAGGAATTAATAAAAACAAAATAAATTCCAAGCAAGTAATCCACGTAGCCACCAAGCATATCATCAAAAAGGTAACCTCAAATCCCTGAAAAGCGTTAAAATACGACGTCAACATAAAGTTGGTGAATTATTCGCAATAATTAATAAAAACATAATAGTGTAAAAGTTTCAATACGTTTTGACCCAAAAGTGATATGATTTGAAGATAAGTCATTTGGAAAGTGATGTTTCAAAATATACGTGAAGTATACAAAACCTTTTAATAATATACCAATACAAATACCATAAAAATACCATAATCAATTCATAAAAATACCATACTGGATAGATAATTGCTTTAGATACATACGATACACCTGAACCATAACAATACTGGCAACTAACCCCACCTAGTGTCTTAAGCTAGGTTGTCCTCGAAATAAACGGTCATAACATTGCTAACACGGACAGGGCGCATCCATCATCCATCGTGTTAGAAATGAGGGTTTGTTAGACCCATATAGCGCTATATATATAAACCGGCGGCTAAAAGCTAACAGGTGTGTATACGGGGCCTCGTACTACCACAAAGGCGGTACGAGTTTGGGTAAGACTAACCTAAAGCATTCATATCCATAATACATACTCATAATATATATATCATAAAATACATTTATACAACGCTAATCATGCCCAAAAGTATAAAAGCGGTAAAAAGGGCAACGAATAACTCACAGAATAGCAATGCAATCCAAACACGATACGTCGGGTAATAATATAATACGGTCAAGCTTCCACGTCTAAGTGCCCTAAACATCATGTAAATAAATATGTCTAAGTATCTCTAAGTCTAGTGGGGTATGCCTTAACGATTAACGTTTTATACGAGTTTAAAATGACTAACAGGAACATCGATTTACAGAATTACCAACGTTTCAGAAAAATACAGCAACGAGATACGCTTCACGTAACTGAGAGTTACGCACGTAACTCAGTTACGTGATTCCAACATAATTACGTGATACAGGTTACTTACGTGACTAGTTACGGAATCGAGCATAGTTACGTGATAGAATAGAGAATTACGTGCCACAGTTTCGGGATTAGTTACGGGTTCGTAACCAGAATACGTTCCAGTAACTCAGTTACGTGACGTAACTGGGTTTTTACGAAAAATCACATTCGGAATACAATTCTGAGTGTTTTTAGGTGTCAAATTCATCCAATATCGAAACCCTATGTCCAGAATACGTTTAGGTAAATAATCCCTCAATAAAATTCGGGTTTTGATGGTAAAAAGTGGTGTTTTTGAGATTGAATAAAAATAATAAAGTTTCAAACAAAATTTAAGAAATACTTACCCGATTGAGATGAAAATTGGAGGAATGATAAAGATGAACGTGGTGAACAATAAACAAGCTTCAAAATCGGATTCCAACGGTCGGATCTTGAGATAATTTAGAGAGAAGTGTGAGTGTTTGTGTGTGTTTTCTAGAGAGATAAGTGAGATGGGGAAAATGGGAAAGAAAAGGGTGGGATGGGTAGGTGTATAATAGGACAAAATGGTTGGTGTCTAATAAGATAAAATAGTTGCTGGAGGTTTTAGGACCATTTTTGTAATAAAAATCTCATAGGACTAGGTTTGTAATAAAATTCTTGAAGGACTAAAATTGAAATACTTTTAAACGTTAATCTTAATCGAATAAATAAGGCATAAAACCCCTAAACTTATCTTAAGAGCATACTAGACTTATACTAAAGGCACTTAGAACTAAACGTTCCCGACATAAAGATTCGAACCACATAAAATACAAATACGATACTCATAAAATACGAGAAATACGAATACGATAAAACATAAAAGGAATACAATAGGGTCAAAACATAATCATAAATAAATAAAACGAATATGGGTCGTTAGAAGTATACCTAGAAATTCGCGAATGTCACAGTCTCCCCAAGTAAAAAGAAATTTCGTCCTCGAAATTATCACTTGGTACTACTTCCGCAGAATTTCATCTTCGCGTTCCCACGTGAACTCAGCTCCAAAACGGGAATTCCAGCGAACCTTGACAATCGGGATCTTACTTCGTCGTAGACGCTTAACATCACTAGCAACGATCTCGATCGGTTCCTCAACGAAATGAAGCTTATCATCAATCTGGAGTTTCTCAAGCGGAACTAATAACGTTTCGTCAGCCAGGCATTTCTTCAACTGAGACACATGAAATACATTGTGTACGCTGCTCAGTTCTGCCGGCAAATCTAGTCGATACGCAGCTGGGCCGACCCGGGCTAAGATCTAGAACGGACCCGTGTACCTCGGACTCAGCTTGCTGCGCTTCACGAATCGGACAACCCCTTTCCATGGAGATACCTTCAATAATACCATATCTCCAACACTGAACTCAAGAGGCTTCCTGCGCCTATCAGCATACTTTTTCTGTCGATCTCTTGCAGTAATTAATCGTTCCTTGATCTTGAAGATCTTGTCAGTGGTCTCTTGTATAATCTCCGGACCAGAAATCTGACTATCTCCAATTTCTGCCCAACATACAGGCGATCGACACTTGCGGCCATACAAAGCTTCAAAGGTGCACACTTGATACTCGTGTGATAGCTGTTGTTGTACGAGAACTGTGACAACCGTCAAAATCCAGGTACTTATTCTGTTGTGATATCAATTCGAAACGTTAGTTACTTCTTTGTCTCGTTCACTCTATTTTGGTTCGTAACTTTTGAATCTATACTTTATCGGAACTAGTGTCGAAATAACTTCCGGAATCAAAATTATAAGTCCTAATACCAAGAAAATACCTATTGAACTTTCCTAAGTTCATAACTTATCATAACCGACAACTTATAATTAACAAAAAGGTACAACGAAGCAATAACGCAAAAACGAAAATCTCAAAGTGACCAAAAATGGCCCGGTACGCCGCACCCAGTGAGGTGGTGCGCCGCACCTCTTGCCTGGATTTCAAAAATATTACAAGTTTGGTCCCTTTCTCGTTTTACACTCCCACCACCCCATTTGGCCAATCAAAAATCGACCTTTACTGCCATTACCTGTCCCAAGACCAGGTTTGTGACCCCCCCATACTCCAATTATCTTTTCTTTTCATTTTACTTTTCATTTTAATCAAAACAAAAACACACACACATACATTTTCTCTCCATTTTCTCTCTAACAAACCTTCACTCCAGAAACTTTCCAGCCATATAAACACCATTTCCATCCATTAAAAACGTTTTGGATCATCAAGGAAAGCAAAGGGTATCGTTTTTATCAAAAAGGACCACGGGTGTAAAGATTTTTGGAGCAAGAATCCGGCCAAAACTCTTCATCTAAACTTTTCCTTCGGTAGATCTCTATACTTTTACTATTCTTACACTAATATCAAATTGCATGTAAGATCTAACGGTTAAAAATACGATTTTTCATAAATCTATGACTTTTTACGGTCAAAAACGTTTTTAACCGAAATACTCTTTAGATCCACGAATCTGTGGATAAAAACAATTGTGAAACTGTTAAAATGTTGTTTTAAATGATATTTACTAATTGCATGTTCAATCTAAACAACAAAGAAAGTTTTATGAAAGTTTTATGTCACTTTTCTCACAAAAACGATTTTTAACTAAAAAGTAATTAGATCTACATTTTTGTGGTTTAAAGTTGTTTAGAAACTGATAAAACTTTATTTATATGGTATATACTGGTTGCATGTTGAAATCTATAAGTCACAAAACGTTTTTAGCAAGGAAAACACAAAACGGGATTGTGACAGCAGCCAGGTGCGCCGCACTTGTGCCCAGGTGCGCAGCACCGGGCTGCTGTCCTCCCGAAAATCGTCGTTTTATCCGAATAAAAGTTGTGTATACGTTCTGGACTTTTACCAAAATCATGAGGGGACTGAGATAAACAAAATCTATAATAAAAGTGACTTGTGTGGACTCTATTAATAAGCTATAATATATGTATTATTGTATTTTAGGTGATTTGTGAGCGGAATTGGTTTATAATTTTTGGATGTGAAATTTGGGCGCGGAAGCGCTGCCCAAATTTCCTCAGAAATTGTAAATCACTTCAGCGAGCAAAAGCACTTAAGATATAATAACCTAAAACGTTAAATCAAACTTTCGGACACAATCGTGACAATTACCTTTTGGACCATTTTGACGATACTTGAATTTGACACTTACACTTTAATGACATTTTACCTATATTATTATATAAGAACCTAATAATATAAC
>CAJVGC010000582.1:25814783-25856566 GCA_910822075.1 Senecio squalidus
TTCCTGTCTTGTCTCGTGTACGTTCATCTGATCTCCATCCGGCTTCTGAATATGAATAAGCTTCTCATGACAAACTATTTCGCCTCTATGCTTTGCTAACCAATCCATACCGATTACGACATCGAAACTACCGAGTTTCATAGGAATAAGGTCGATGGAGAAAGGAATATCAGCTAATACGAGGGGAATATCACGAATAACTTCTCTAACACAAGCACATCTACCATCAGCTATTTCTACTTCATAAGCAGGCTCTAAAGGACTAGAAGCACGGTTTACTAAGGGGCGGAAATCACTAGATATAAAGCTTCTATCGGCACCCGAATCAAACAAGATAAAAGCAGGATAATCATCGACAAGAAATGTACCAGTGACTACAGTGGGATCCTGGTGAGCTTCAGAAGATTCCATGGAGAAAGCTCGGCTTTTGGCAGGATTTCCTCTCGCACTAGTACCAGCACCATGAGTAGGAAGGGGAGTAGGTGCTATAAGCTTGGGACACTGATGACGGCGATGACCTACTTCTCCGCATTCAAAACATGCTCCATTAGCCATTCCACAAAACTGTTCGGTGTGGCCTAACTTCTTGCATCGTTTACAAACCCAACAAGCCACATTTGTTGCATGAGAACTGCCGCACGTACCACACTTCGGGCGCTTGCCCTGATAACCAGCTCCAGAACCCGTCAAAGCATACACTTGAGGAAGTTGGGGTCTCTGATCCTGACCACGGCTTCTCTTCCTCGAACTACCCATATCTCTCCTATCAAATCTACCAGAATCTCTTCGGCTCACAACCGGCTGAAGAACACCACCACAGATCATACTTGCGGTCAACCGACCAGCAATATCAACCGCACTCTATAGAGTACCCGGGATGTGAGAAATAATGTGGTCCCGCATAGTCTGGGGCAACCCTTGAGTGAAGCGTTCGATTCTCTCATTCTCCGTGCGAACCAAACGAGGAGCCAAGACACACAAATCGTAGAATCTATTCACATACCCACGAAAATCAGAACCTTGCATAGTCAGGTTCCATAACTCATTCTCCAACCTCTGCGTCTCAGATGACGGCACATACTCCTTCTTCATCATAACCTTCAGATTTTCCCAACTCATCAAGGTAACAGCAGCTCGGCCCTGAGCCCGTTTCACCGAGTTCCACCAAGTTAGGGCTTTACCCTGGAACAAGAACGTAGCATACTTAACCTTGCTTTCCTCAGCACATCCCGAAACGTCAAACACAGACTCAATCCTCTCAAACCACTGCAGGGTAGCAACCGCATCCTCATTACCCTTAAACTCAGTAGGTTTGCAATCCAGAAAAGTCTTATACGAACAGCCTCGGGGTGGATCCTCAATAACGATACTCGGTCCACCGACTCCCACATGCACTGCTCTTCCCACATCGGAACCATCGCGCCCAGACGCCGTATCTTCTGATCCAATACCCTGCATCACAGGTTCTTCAAACCCTATGTCGGCATCCTGCACCGGTGTCTCCTTCAGCTGTGCCACAATCACGGGTATTGCCGCTGCAATTTGCTCCGCGATCAACAGACTGATATTCGGAGTAGTGGTAGTAGCACTGGGGGCAGCAGTGGTATTCGGAGTCGTAGCACCCGCTCTCACACTGGCGCGACCTCGCCTCGTCGACCTTCTCGTAGCAATGACGGCCGGAGTAGACCTAGTAGAAGCTCTCTTTGGCGGCATCTTCTACGAATGTCAAACAGAATAAATAAGAACGATAATCGGATGTGCGACTAAAACAAACAGGCCTCATAGCATAAAATGCAAAACAAAAGCACATAAAGCATACGAATCACATACAGTTCCACAAAAGAAAGAAATGCGCACATAGAGTAAATCAGATAGGTCCAAAAGCCTAGGTCATAGTCTAAGTGATTCCGTAAGGTCACTTAGTTCGCTATAACCATTGGCTCTGATACCAACTTCTGTCACACCCCGCAAATGGCGGAACCGAGGTGTACAGAGAATACGGTATCAGAGATTCAAAGGTTACATCAACATAAGTAAACCATACATAATCAACATAGATAAAAAGTTTGAAATAGCATACTTATTACAATCATCCGAAAATATCAAAATACGGCTACAGAGTTTGGGATACTAAGGAATTAATAAAAACAAAATAAATTCCAAGCAAGTAATCCACGTAGCCCCCAAGCATATCATCAAAAAGGTAACCTCAAATCCCTGAAAAGCGTTAAAATACGACGTCAACATAAAGTTGGTGAATTATTCGCAATAATTAATAAAAACATAATAGTGTAAAAGTTTCAATACGTTTTGACCCAAAAGTGATATGATTTGAAGATAAGTCATTTGGAAAGTGATGTTTCAAAATATACGTGAAGTATACAAAACCTTTTAATAATATACCAATACAAATACCATAAAAATACCATAATCAATTCATAAAAATACCATACTGGATAGATAATTGCTTTAGATACATACGATACACCTGAACCATAACAATACTGGCAACTAACCCCACCTAGTGTCTTAAGCTAGGTTGTCCTCGAAATCAACGGTCATAACATTGCTAACACGGACAGGGCGCATCCATCATCCATCGTGTTAGAAATGAGGGTTTGTTAGACCCATATAGCGCTATATATATAAACCGGCGGCTAAAAGCTAACAGGTGTGTATACGGGGCCTCGTACTACCACAAAGGCGGTACGAGTTTGGGTAAGACTAACCTAAAGCATTCATATCCATAATACATACTCATAATATATATATCATAAAATACATTTATACAACGCTAATCATGCCCAAAAGTATAAAAGCGGTAAAAAGGGCAACGAATAACTCACAGAAGAGCAATGCAATCCAAACACGATACGTCGGGTAATAATATAATACGGTCAAGCTTCCACGTCTAAGTGCCCTAAACATCACGTAAATAAATATGTCTAAGTATCTCTAAGTCTAGTGGGGTATGCCTTAACGATTAACGTTTTATACGAGTTTAAAATGACTAACAGGAACATCGATTTAACAGAATTACCAACGTTTCAGAAAAATACAGCAACGAGATACGCTTCACGTAACTGAGAGTTACGCACGTAACTCAGTTACGTGATTCCAACATAATTACGTGATACAGGTTACTTACGTGACTAGTTACGGAATCGAGCATAGTTACGTGATAGAATAGAGAATTACGTGCCACAGTTTCGGGATTAGTTACGGGTTCGTAACTAAGTTACGTTCCAGTAACTCAGTTACGTGACGTAACTGGGTTTTTACGAAAAATCACATTCGGAATACGATTCTGAGTGTTTTTAGGTGTCAAATTCATCCAATATCGAAACCCTGTGTCCAGAATACGTTTAGGTAAATAATCCCTCAATAAAATTCGGGTTTTGATGGTAAAAAGTGGTGTTTTTGAGATTGAATAAAAATAATAAAGTTTCAAACAAAATTTAAGAAATACTTACCCGATTGAGATGAAAATTGGAGGAATGATAAAGATGAACGTGGTGAACAATAAACAAGCTTCAAAATCGGATTTCAACGGTCGGATCTTGAGATAATTTAGAGAGAAGTGTGAGTGTTTGTGTGTGTTTTCTAGAGAGATAAGTGAGATGGGGAAAATGGGGAAGAAAAGGGTTGGATGGGTAGGTGTATAATAGGACAAAATGGTTGGTGTCTAATAAGACAAAATAGTTGGTGGAGGTTTTAGGACCATTTTTGTAATAAAAATCCCATAGGACTAGGTTTGTAATAAAATTCTTGAAGGACTAAAATTGAAATACTTTTAAACGTTAATCTTAATCGTATAAATAAGGCATAAAACCCCTAAACTTATCTTAAGAGTATACTAGACTTATACTAAAGGCACTTAGAACTAAACGTTCCCGACATAAAGATTCGAACCACATAAAATACAAATACGATACTCATAAAATACGAGAATACGAATACGATAAAACATAAAAGGAATACAATAGGGTCAAAACATAATCATAAATAAATAAAACGAATACGGGTCGTTAGAAGTATACTTAGAAATTCGCGAATGTCACATTAATGACGAATTTCAGTCATTGAGCTTTCATTACTTGAAACAGAATCATTTCATCTAACATAATATAAGTACTTTTATAACCAACATAAAAACAAAAACTAAATAAAAAATCTATATCAAATACTCCTGATTACATTTGTTATGTGATGAGAACTTGCACATAAAAAAAATCAAAATCAAGTTAGAGATAACAATATAAACATGAAGAAAAATTTATGGAAAAACAAACCTTTAGACTGAAAATCTCGCACCAATATCTTAATTAGTTTCACGTTATGCAATAAGAAATATATAACAGTAAGAAAGACATAATGAAGATCTAAAATTGAAATGGTAGATAGGAAATTAAACTAAAATTACCTTTAATTGAGGAACTTCCATCTGCAAAAACAGTTCAACCTATTGTGTTCAGGATAACAAATCAATTGGTGCCAAATAGAAAAACAATTTGTAACATCCAATTTGCCGAAAAATAATAAAGATGCAAATGACGGAAAAAAAAAATTAACATATGCCTTTATCAAAGACTCGACTAATAATTGAAACCATTTGCTAAAGAAAATGAGCATAATCAGTTGAAAAAAAAAAGGAAAAACTAAAAAATCTGCCATCCACAGAACAAACACTACAGAATATGTACTTATGGACTGTCATATTTTAGCTTACTAGCTTAGTGTCCATGTACTACACGGAACTACATAGAAAGTTAGTAAAAAATAACAAAAAAGTCTTTGCAAAGATAGTAATAGAAAAAGTAAATTCATAAATAATATATTAAATATTTAATCTAATGTTGTTTTGACAAGTTAGTAAATTTATTAAAAAGAACAATTATCTTTTAATTTTAAATTTATTAAAGTTGTTTATGGATTCAAAAGATAAAGATAAGAAAGTCGGTAAACTAATTAACAAAGGACAATACTTGAAAATAAGGTAGATATCATTAACCAATGTGTAATAATTAAATTTTATTTAATTAAATAAATTAGTAAAAGATAAAATATATATGATTTAGAAAGTGGATTATGACATCATCAATCCCATTATCTTTCCTAGTTGACAATCTAATATAACAACAACTCAGTAATATGACATAATCGAAGAGTCTCCTTTATTAGATAGAAAAGATTTTTATTTTTATTTAAATCCAATCAACAGTCCTAACCAAATCAATCTAGAGAGATATATTATCATACAAGTCTCATATTAATTAGGTAGAATACCTAAAACTTATGAGTTATCATACTCCCCCAAGACAAGTTGCACATTGACGAAAGGTTACTAATCACTTGCCTTAACTGTAGGTTCATCTCAGCATAAAAAGCATGGTTGTGAGTTAGCTGCTACATGGCTTTAACTTGTCTGACTGTTTTCTTTTTTAGATCCTACCTTTAAAGTGTGAGAACTAATTACAATAAGAAGAGAATTGTTGATTGAGTATACTTGTATTTAAATCACACTCAAACAAAGATTTCTCTTAAGCACATCTTACCTTGTTCAACAATCTCCCAAAACCAATTTTAAAAAGTAAATATGACACCAAATTAAGAAACCATAAATTAGAAACCTGTATGAAATCAATGGAATTAGATGCTTTGAATTTCATCCCTTTAACGTGACATGTACCTACATCGTAAATACATAGAACAACAAATAAGAGGCTTGCAAAAAAATCCATATGAAACAAAATTGAAAAAATACTTGATGAAAGAAGACTAAGAAAGGGAAATAGAAGAATTAACCCTAAATCAGTATCCTTCATGAAGCAGACTTAGGGAATCAAAAACCCAAATTTTGAAATTTAAATTTTTTTTTAAGACATCTGTGCAATCGATTGAGGATTCCAAAAAAATAAATAAAGTGTATTTAGTACGCTTCATTTCTCCCAACAACAAAATAGTCAATTTGCCTATTACAAGCAACACAAGGCCCAAGACCTGGCTTTTTCTATTTAAAAAAAACTTTAAATACCTAATCAAACTAAACATAAAATTATGAGATCATCATTTTACATCCTGTCCTATGTGGATAGTCTAATGAAGTGTCAAGTCAGCCATATTACATCAGTCTCATCTCCCATTTATTAGATAAAAAGGATAAGCGTTGTTTGGTTGAACGGGGAGTTAATGTTACATGAAATGTTAGACTATGCGGAGTGGGGTATTATTACCTCGAATCACGCCGCCATGTAGGACGATAACGCCCTATAACGCCCCACCTCCACTCCGGTGGGGGCGTTATAGGCTGATTTTGGGCCACGGCGTGAGCAGAAACACGTCGTGGTGAGGGAGAGAGGTAGCTTCAACGGTCATTTGACCGTTGTGTGTTTAAAAAAAACGAATTGTGATTTCACCATTGTTGTAGAGCTTGATTGAGGTTTTGTGAAAATTAGTCTATGGAGAGTCACAGAGAAAAGGGGATTAGAGTATTGTGATTTCGGAGGTTTATAAAACTGGGCTGCCTTCAATATCTTAAGGGCCCATATCATAAATTTATAACCCACTTTTACTACAATTTTTTTTATTATAAATTAAACTCCACATCTATTTACCATATTTACCATAATAAAAATACAACTTTTAGTATTTTACCAAATTAAAAATACAATTTATAAATTAAATTGCACATCTATTTACCAAAAAAATAATAAATATATAACTTTTTAAAATCACACTCTCTTTCCTCTATCACTCCACATCATCATCACTTACACACAACCACTCCACCCATTTTTATTACTCCACATCATCACACTCTCTTTCCTACAAATCACCTCTATCACTCCAAATCATCACTCCAAATCACTTACCACTCCGCATAGTTGTCAAAACTATCTTTTTTGGAATGGATTTCATATTTGCAAGTAAACTCAGTCCTTTAAATTTTAAATCATTTGACCCAATTGTTCAATTAGGACTCATGTAGATTTTGAATCTTTTTTATTATGTTTGATATGTCATTCTAAACACCCTCATACTAGTTTATTTGATTATGAATTTTTTTGAAGAGGCATTTGATCTTCCTAGTCAGAGAGAAACTGCATTAGAACATGTTTTTTTTTTTCTTTTCGAAGAGATCTTTTTATCACATTTAACCTGCTAAGGTATAATTTAGGTATGAAACTACATATTTGTTTCCCTTACCCATGAACAGTAATAAGTCCACTTGATTATCGATTTCTTATCAGTAATCGAAAAGATCAATAAAAATCATGAATTTGTTAACGACTAAAAGACTCAATCTTCACCATCTATTATTTTTTAATCCACTTAGATTAAGTTCAAAACTCACTTTCAAATATTTTTTTTAAATTAATTTATCTCACAAACCGTTAATCGTTAGACGAAACAAAATATACCGTTGCGACAGTCGTGTTCTCCTGTTTGAGTAGAGCAGTGGTCATATACAATTTCGACGAGTTTTTTCCGATGGCCGGACTAATTTTCCGATGGCCGCATTACTAGAAGATGATGGACCGAATTAATAATCGGTTAATATTAATAAGGGAATCTTTAATATATAATAAAAGAGAGTTATTTTATATACTAATAAGTAATTACAAATAACTTTGATATAGGTAAAATAGTTATTTAGTAGATATATAATTCAAAGTTTAATCTCATTCATTTTATAATACAATATTTAAACAAATATACGAGATAAAACCAAATGGTCCATAAACGTAGAAAACAAGTTGATAACCAAGGATACCGAATATCTTGGGTCCTATACGTTTTTATACGGATTCTGGTTAACTCATTTTCATATAACAAACCCTAATAAACTATCGGAGGTAGAGAACACGGAGAAAAAGAAAGCTTAGGCATGATAAGAGCATTCAAGTTTTGTCCGGTTTCGATGTCAATTTTTCGGTATTTTGAAAACGTAATCTTTAAACCCATCTTCGAAAAATGACAGTTAATAGAGGCTAAACTAATTTATCCGGGTACTAACTTAGACTGTTTAGAAAACGAATTAAAGATCTGAAACTAGCATGACTGCTTTAGTAGTAACGGCTTAATATTTATGTAATCAAATGCATAAATGTTGGTTAAATTGACCGTAATGATGAGCAGATAAAAGGAAACAAATTTGGTTTTGGGTCTAGTAAGAAAGACATGTAATTTATATATTTATATATAAATTTACTAATTAGTCCTTATAGTTTCTAAACTTGTACATATAATTCTTATATATACTAAACTTTTAAAACCAATTGGTTACTTTTAGTTTCTAATTAGTTCATTTTATATAAGAAAGAGATGTATTATAATAAGCTAGAAACTAAATATTTTTATTTTAAAGAAGCATTAAACTAAGAGTGGATATGGTGAGGAAATATATCTTTTACCTTATATGAAAAAAATGTACTTGTGGCTATGTTTGACCTATCGGTTAAAAGAAAGTAAACAAACTAAGTATTATATATAATTAAAAGGGCTAATTGTTTTGAAATATATTTAACTTTATATGAAAGTCTATTTTATGCATTTATTTTTTGAAACCTCTGTTGTATTTATTAAAATTGTATATATACCTATTGTGTGTATAATTTGACTTGAAACTTGTTTATAGCCGACGTGACGCAAGTTTTTGACAAGTGAAATTCAAATAAATAAAATATTTTGCCAAGTAAAATCTATCTTTTAATATAATTAATTAATTAATGCTAAAAAACTAAAAGAAAAAAAAGTAAGTAAACAATAATATGTAAATAAATTTCTCGGATATAAACAAGCACTTCAAAACCCATCATTTTTTTTGGAAACGGCAAATGATTGTACATCGGAGCCTACTCGTAATATTTCAACGAGCACCCCAGGTTCGAGCTCCGCAAAGCGGGCAAACCCAGCCTCCCACGGGGGTCTCCAGGGAAAATTCGCCATGCGTGCCTTAAGATGCATGGGTAAAATATTTTCCCATGCGTGCCTTAAGATGCATGGGTAAAATTACGCTATTGCGACGACCACAAGGGTCGAACCCACGACCTCAGCCCACATGGGTAAAAAACCCGGTTCATCACAACCGGCTAGGCCGGAGATCATTTAACCTTCTTAAGTCGCCAATTAATTTTCACTAGTGATGATTGCAATAATATATAAATGATCACTTATTTCTTTACATCCAAAACCAAACAACCCTAAATCAGTAACCAATTTGAAAATCAAATAAATACCATAACATTTGATGTGAGAGAGGTTTGTGACGTCTATGTCGCCATTAATGACGGTGATGGTGGCCAGATTCAACGACGATGGCGGGCTGTTTCGACGGTGATGACGACAAGCTTCGACGGCTATGGCGGGAGGTTCGACGGAAATATGTCTTGTTGCGATGAAATTGAACTGCGATAAGTATGAATTATATTGTTAGATGTGTATTTGGCAATGAATCTGATGTTGAAGTTGGAAATTATAAATGAATTATTGAATTTGATTTTGAATCGACCGAAAGTAATGAAGAATTAAGATCCATTAAATTAAATTAAATTAAATAAAAAATTGTTTTGTATTTAGAATATTAAAGTTTATGATGACAAGGTAATGATGTGTCCTTTTTCCTTGTGTGGCATGTTACGTGTTTGACATATCATCATTATGGGGGAGGTTCTTATAAACCAATATTTAAAGTAAATTAAGTAAAAATATATGAAAAAATAATTTATAATATGTGTAATTTTTTATTATGTTTATTTATTCAATTATAACAAACTTTAAAAAAGCAAGTTTTGATATGCATCAAAATATATGTCGTTTAGGGGCTGTGCATCAAATTCATTGTTTTTGTGCAGTAAATATTCAAATTTGATACACAACGATAAAACTACCCATTTTTTATGTACAACAAAACTTCGTTTTTTAAAGTTTGATATACGGTTAAAATGAACGATAATCCAAAATATCTAACGTTATAAATTATTTTTTAATTATTTTTTACTTATTTTACTTTAAAGTTTGTTTTACAAGAACCAACCTCACATTGCTATAACCCTTAGAATTTTAATTGATAACCTGTTGCTTGGTAAAATGGTAAACTTCTATGTACAAGAGGTGTCAAAGGTAATTAAATGAATACAATACAACTTTTAGAAAATGGATGAAGACAATAATTACATACAGAAAGTCAACAATGCTAAAAAAAATCACAAGTCGTCTGTTATTATGATCTAAAACACTTGTTCGATACTCATTCTGATCTAAAACATTACATGGCAATTCTCACTGAATTACAAGAACAAGAAGCATCATCATTTGAATATGATGTTTTCTTGAGCTTCCGGGGTAAAGACACTCGTCTCTCTTTTACGGATCATCTTTATCGTGCTTTGATCAATGACAACATACGTACCTTTCTTGATGAACAAGAGGTTGAAACAGGGGAAGAACTGAAACCGGAGCTCACAAAAGCTATAAAAACCTCTCGTGCTTCGATAATCGTATTGTCAAAGGACTACGCCTCTTCAACATGGTGTCTTGATGAGCTCGTTATGATCCTCGACCAACAACAGAAGACCTCCAATTATATTGTTATTCCTATTTTCTACCATGTTGAGCCCACCCATGTCAGGAAGCAAGAAAACAGTTTTGGAAAGGCAATTGCCAAACATAAACAGATGCTTGATGAAGAGAAAGACCAGGAGAAGAAAAGTCAACGCGCTCGTAAGCTGGAGTCGTGGACAAGAGCGCTTACACAAGTTGCTGATTTAAAAGGAAAAGATGCACATGGCCGGTAAAACTCATAAAACTCTTGTTAAATTTTACTTTGTGCTTTACTTAGACCACTTTTGTTATTTGAATCGACTTGTAGCCAAGAGACGATGCTTATTGAAGAAATTGTTAAGGATATCAACGTTAGATTGAGTCTACACTTGCAGAGTAAAATCCCACAGTTGATAGGGATGTACTCTTCAATCGATTTCATCAATTCTTGGTTGAAAGATAAGTCCTCAAAAACCGTTGACATTCTTACTATTTGGGGAATGGCGGGGATCGGAAAGACAACTTTGGCAGAATATATGTATAAGTTGCACTACCATGAATTTGAAAGAAGCAGCTTTGTTGAAGGAATAGCAAGAAAATGTACAGAACAATCAAGTGCATTGCTTGATTTACAGAAACAGCTATTGGGAGACATTTTGAAGAAAAGTACAATAGAAATACGTGATGTTAATGTGGGCACTGCTAAGATTGAAATCGCTTTAACTAATAAACAAACGTTGTTGGTTCTTGATGATATTGATAAGGTTGAACAGTTGGATTTATTGATCGGAATAAAAGGCTTTCGCCATGGGACCAAGATTATAATCACAACCAAAGATGGGTCACTAACTGAAAAATGTGCATTATTGTTCCGCACAACATTTCCTGCCACACATAGGAAGCATAATCTGTCTGGCTTAAGTGACACTGAAGCTCTATGGCTTTTATGTTGGCATGCATTTGGAACCAATGCTCCCAAGGAAGGTTATGAAAAAGAGGCAAAGAGAGTAGCAACTTACTGTGAAGGACATCCATTGGCACTTAAAGTCTTGGGTGGTTCTTTAATCAACGAAGATGTAGCCACATGGAGCCACATCTTTGAAATGTTCGAGACAAAAAAGTTTTATACCGATATACAAAAGGTTTTGCAAATAAGCTTTTATTTGTTGCCATCAGGAGATTGTCAAGAATTGTTTAAGCATATTGCATGTTTCTTTGTTGGGAAAGATAAAGAAGTCACAGAAACAATTCTGAAGGAATGCGGTATCCGCACATCATATGGAATAACAAAGCTCATTGATAGATGCCTTCTCTCGATCGGAGAGCATAATGAGCTGAAAATGCATCAACTGGTTCAAGAGATGGGGAGAGATTTAGTCCGTCAAGAATCACCTAAAAAGCCATGGAAGCGTAGTCGATTATGGAATTTTGAAGAGTCACTCAATTTGTTAAATGAAGACAAGGTAATATGAAATACTTAATTGTCTTCTGTTATCATTTATATCACAATGTCAATGTTTCATTGTTCATTTTCTTCTTAAATAGGGTACGTCAAAAGTTCAAGGTCTTGTCCTTGACATGAATATGTCTAGATCAAGTTATGAAACAAAGCATAAGTTTCACGATGTTGTGGACAACAAATTCAGAGCACTCTCCTTAATCCATTGGGTTTATGTGTTTTTCTCTATTATTTGGAGGATCTTCGCTCGGGTTTTTTTAATGTTTTTGCCACCACGGTGCGAAGCAACAGAATTAAGAACAAATGTTTTAGCAAAAATGGATAACCTATTTCTACTTCAACTTAATCATGTAAAACTCAAGGGGTCGTACAAGAACTTTCCTCAAGGTTTAAGATGGTTGTGTATGCATGGATTCCGTTTGGGATATATACCTTCAGAATTACCAATGGAGAATTTGGTTGCTCTCGAAATGTCTTTTAGTGACCTGGAACAACTTTGGAAGAAGCCCGTGGTAAGAAATTCCAGATCAACACTTAATTTGAGTGTTTACTTTTATATTTTTATTATAAAATGCTTAACTAACTGAGTTTTGTTGTAGCAGATACTTGGGTCTTTGAAGATTCTTAATCTAAGTCATTGCATAAAGCTTATCAGAGTTGGTGGATTCTCCGGACTACCGTCACTTGAGAGATTGATACTAGAAGGATGTTTAACTCTGAATCATGTTTGTGAGTCGATTGGTGGATGTGCTAGACTTGTACTTATCGATATGAGTGACTGCAATAAGCTAATGAAGCTTCCTAAAAGCATGTGGAAATTAAAGAAAGTTGGAATTCTATCAATAACAGGTTGCATTGGTTTTAATGAATCTCCCATTGAGATGAAGGATATGGAGTCGCTCAAAGTGCTAAAAGCGGAAAGAATTCCAAAAATGGTTTTGCACTCGTTACCACCATCACTGGTAATCTTGTCTCTTAAGGATAATAATTTATCTAATGAATCATTTCCCATGGACTTCGGTAGCATGTTGATGTTGAAGGAATTATATTTAGATAAGAATCCAATTGATGCCTTGCCTACTTTTGTGAGAAGCCTCAGCAAGCTCGAGGTACTTAGTGTCGGCGGATGTTCTATGCTCAAGTCAGTTGTGCGCCCTCCAAGTACAGTGAAATATTTAATTATTGAAAAATGTCAGTCACTCGTGAAAATTACATTTGATGAAGAAATGTCAAGTCAACCATTCATTGATTACAGAGATGTAGAATCCTTAAATGAGATTCCAGGCATAATGAAACTTCAAGAGTTGTCACAAGTTGATGAAGATATATTAAGCGCGTTAGGGTGGACAAATATACAGAGCGTGAAAGATCAAGAGTTAAAAATTGAATTTCTAAAAATGTGGTTTCGTGCTAAGAAACTTCCAGTCCAGGCATTCTCTCTTTCACTAACACAAAACTACACCCCAACAATATATGATAAACGTATGCTGACTAATCTTATATTTGCAGATGTTTTATGAATTTGGAATATTCAGCACGTATTATCTCGGAAAAGAGGTCCCAAACTGGTTAGGAGGTGATAAAATTAATGGGTCATCAATATCGTTTATTATGCCATCAACTCCAAATAGCAAAATGTTTCGGGGATTCAATATAGCCTTTGTTCATGCATTTATAGGTAAAAGTCAGCTTAGTTCTTTAGTAATAAAGATAGTGAATAAGACCAAAAATCTTACCTGGAGATATATTGGCTATGTTTCTGTTACGGTAGAAGCTGATTCAGAAATAGTATGGTTAAGCCATTGGATGTTTGGAAACGACGAGTTTGGAGAGGGGGATGAAGCAAGCGTTCATATAGATGAGTATGAGGACGAATATGGTGATAATGTGGTAAAAGAGTGTGTGATGAGCCCTATATTTTGTGACATATCAGATACAGACCAAAAAGATGACCCGTTGGCTTATTACAAGTCTTGGAAATTCATAATTGGCGGTGATCTCTCTCAATTTCAATCGGTTTCTGGAGATTACTACCTATGGCATTATCCTGGTTTTGATGTTTTCCGGTGGAGAGAAAAAATTGGTGGATATTTTCTATAACATGGTATGCTATTATATCTTCCTCTGTCCGATTAAATAATGCTACAAATAACATTAAATAATGTACGTTTGGGTCTCATACGGGCGTTGAAAGTTTAAAATTGTTTTTTGCTTTCTTGGTTTTGGACCATCATGATTTCCTATCTCAAGTAGAAAACTGGCCACAACAACCTGACATTAACATAATACTCCGTATTAGTATCGAGAAAAACAATCACGGTGTTTCGACTTAGACTTTGACTTGGAAGTCCGATAAAACTATTTTTCAGAAACAAAAATCATATAGATTTGTTTTGAAAATTTAGTATCATAGGCAAGTAACTCATATGAGTTATATAAAAAAGTTTTATATGAACTTTTTTAGCTATAACTCAAGACACGCCACTATTTATAGCAGTTCGTGTTTAAAATCATCTTGTTTGACCTCAAAAGTAAAAAATCCGAACATGAACAGTATACAATATAACAAAAAATTTAGCAAAAAAGCAAATGGGTCAAAAGTTACCCAAAGTATATTTTAAATATATAAACCTCGTAAATCTTGTAGTTTTGGTAATCATAGTTATCAAAGTTGTATTTATTAATAGAAAAAACAAAGATTTTGGACAAAAATGACCTGAACACAATCTCACATGTGATGATCAAATTGGTTCCAAATGGAGTATTTTTCACAAAACGCACATCATTTGGAATCACGAAGCTCATTGACAGATATCATCTCACGATTGGTAATCAAAATGAGCTGCAAATGCATCAATTGAAATAAAACTTCCTCTAGCACCAGAATAGATAACTACAAAAGCGAGAATATGATAGCATGAGCATAATGGATAAGTCGAAAAAGTTTTACCCCCAGTCAACAACAAGGTCATTTTACAATAGCAAAAAGCAACATAATCTATTTAGTTCATCCATAACTTAAAATCAACTTCCTCTGCTCGTAATACTCTGATTCAACAAGTTATAGAAGGTCAATACTTGCCTAATCAACGCATTTTTCTCAACGTTAACCGCAAATCAACATAAAAATCTCACAGTCAACATAATTTACAAATCAATAGTACTCTTATACACTAACGGAGGACACTTTTGGTCCTGGGAAATTTGCACCGAATTTCTAGTACAAATTTGCATCAAAGGCGTCTTCAGCTCTAACCCTTTTAGCGTTCTCCAACTCTTGCAAGACAGCAGCATGTTTCGTACCTCTAAGATGATCTTCCATTACAATGCCACTTGAACAAGATGAATTACAAAGCTCACATAAAAAGGGGGTGCTAACATTTTGTCCCCGCTCTTTCAACTGCACGACAATTCCTTTATGCCTTCATGTCTCGGAATGTTGATTCAGATGAATAATAGTACCAAACGTTATCTGACAGATCTTGCAGACTAACCACATTGAGCGTCTTTCTAGTGCTGTACCACTCGATGATGGCTCTTTTCTCTTTAATGTTGTATGACTTGAAGAATGCACCTACAAGTATATATTTTTACGGTCATCTTTCCTTCCGACTATCTCATATTAAAAAAAAAAATAGTAAAACGATGAAAAAAGTTTCACCTGGGAAGGTAGCAAAGGATTTAAGTTTATAAGAAGTCGGGCGTCCAATTTATTGCGATATTCCATTTCTCTTTTTATAGCAAGCTCGACCGGCATTACATTATGTAGCGTAATCATTTCTTCATCCATCATTGCTACACTAATACATGACATGTCACACATTCAAACACATTTGTTAGTTTTTAAGCAATTAACGCCACTAAACGAACAATTTCGATATGTTCATAGTATTCGTAAAACCGAATGAGCCTCGTTTATCATAATTTCGATATGTTTATCTCTTTCAGAATCCACCCTTCATCATTGGGTCTTTTAGAAGTTTCAGTATACATGCTATCAAAAAAGTTTAGTGTAGTAGTAGTAGATTCACTTTCAGATATATTTTGATCATCATTAGTATCTTTAAATGGATAAACTTTTTCATAAAACTTGACATCTCTAGGAAAAATTACACACTTGTGATCAAGATTATACAATTTATAACCCTTTTTAAAAATTAGAATAGCCAATAAAAACACATTTGTGAGATCTACTTCTAAACTTATCAAAATTGTTTAAAACGGTAGCATAAGCAAAACAACCAAAACTTCTACGGTGGGACAGACTTGGTTTAAAACCATAAACATACTAGAAGGGTGATTTACCATTTAACACACAAGAAGAAGGAGTCATGTTAACAAGATAAGTAGCAGTTCGCACACAATCAGGCCACATATTCAACGGAATCTCTCCCTGAAACATAAGAGATCTGAACACATTCAATAGATGTCTATGTTTCCTCTATGCAATGCCATTTTGTTGAGGGGTACATGCACAACTAGTTTGATGTATAAAACCATTTTGTGTCAAAAACTCATTCATTCTACAATTTACAAACTCGGTACCATTATCACTTGTGAAAGTTTTAAGCATATACACCCAAACAACTCTAGAGAAATCATCAACAATAGTTAAGAAAGACTTGAATCCTTCCTTACTGTTTACCCTATAAGGTCCCCACTCAAGAAGAGAATTAGAGAAAACAACTTGATTCGGTCTTTAGCTTATATGATGGTTTTTTTATATCCATCTGACTGATTTAAAGCTTAAGTATGGTATTATGTATTATGATGATAACTATTTTGTATTTATGATATGTTATGATGGCTAAACATTTTAATTTTAAAGTTATTACTTGTTAATTATATTAAGTTTATACAAAGAGGACACTTTCACGTCTCATCGCAAGTGTTGAGCTCGGCAGAGCATGTAGTCGAGCTTTCATGAGGCAAGTAGAGCGTGTATCATAAACTAAATGGGCAAAAATGTGTGGGTCAACCCATATTGAACTATGTTTCATCCTTAACCCATTCTAAATCGGCAGGAAAGCGTTCTCTTCTTTTCATCCCTGTTGCTTTCCTTTCCGGATTGTAATACAATTTATCATCAAAGTAGTAATAGTAACACGAAATGGATCTACACAGCCTTGCTTTTGAGAGTCGGGGTGTTAATTGTTTTCTTCTATAAGATGCTTGTCATACACTCATATCATACATATGGTATGCAACTAAACTTCAATAAAAGTCATTTGTGTTTGATGTGACTTCATCGCATTCAACAATCTAATCGCTCAATTTAGCTAGTATAGTAAATCCACATAACATACTTAAGTAAAGTTATGGCACATCAGTTGAGTATTTAATACACTTATCGATTTAATGAAAGCTTGCATGAAGCTTTTTATTGATTGCTCGTGTTCCCAATTGCCCTCAAGAAATTTTGATAAACTACAATGTCATCATAGTCGATCATAATCTTTCAAATATGATGGTGACATAAGCTTTTATCGTCTCGAAGAGAGCATATCTTGAGTATCTTTCAGACAGTTTTTACAAACTTGCAGCATAGAGCAACTATTTTGGAGATTGTATGTGTTAAAGTTTGCAGTATGATTGAATAATGTGTCGTCATGAAACGTAGGTCCAACAACAGATCCTTTATGTTCTTTAAAACAGTTTAGACAACTACCTAAACAACTAACCAGTTAAACTTACAGGAGAACTCATTTCCGTGCCTTATAAAATGTATTCAAAGAATTTGTTAACAACAAATTAACAAAACAATGAAGCGTTTTCGTAACACACACACAGGTAACATTTGTGGAGATGGTACCTGAAGCCCGACTCATCGACTCTCAACAAAGAACCCCCAGTGCTAACTCCCGTGCGAAAACTACGATCCAATTTTTTTCTTGGACCACAAAACTAAAACAGTTTCATCTTAGTCAGAAAGTTGGGACCAGAATTGTGCACCATGTGATTCACCTAATCCTATCATACAAACGAATCAGATATCGACATTCTAGCAACTTAATCCCAAAATTAAAGTTTTTTCCGATAGCATCTTTAGAAACAGAAATAAACACAATTACACAACTACATTAACTATGCATAATTAAGCTCAAGTAATAAATAATCAAACAAACACAGATTCAGCCACAATGAATCCACCAATTAATCAATGCTAAACCGTTATAAAACTTTTTAACCACAATTTACTAATCACAAAGCATAATTACTGCAAATAGCCTACACAAACCATATATCTAACACAAAATTTAAAACAATTTAGCAGCAAAAACAAATCCAATTGAACAATAAATGACTTCATTTATTATGTCATTTTTCCGGAGCCCTAGTCGCCATAATTTTCACATAAACAACAACTACAAAACCAGTAAATAGTAATAATAACACATAATGGATCAATACAACTTGCTTTAGCGAGACAGTATGTTAAATTTTTCCTTCTATTAGATGCTTGTCATAGATATGGCATGCAACTAAACTTCAATAAAAGTCGTTTGTGTTTGTCGTGACTTCATCGCAGTTAACAATCTAATAGCTCAATTTAGCTTGTCTAGTAAAATGCATAATTAACGTATTAAAGAAACTTACGGCACATCAGTTGAGTAATAAATACACTTACAGATTTAATGAAGTCCCTTGTATGAAACTTTTAATGATCGTTATGTGTTCCCAGTTGTCCCCAAGTACTTTGTATGAATTTCAACACGATAATCAATCAAATTCTTTCAGCAATGATAGAAACATAGGCTTTTATTGTGTTTCTAGATAACATAACATCAGTATCTGTAACAAAGTTTCAACATAAGACGATATAAGCTGAGATGCAAAGTACTAGTTACTGTTTCAGTAAGGTTGCCATATCCTCGATTTTTTTTTATTAAATCACAACTATAGCAAAAGAGTAGCTTGGAAACACTTACAGTAAGAACTTGTCGGTTATGAAAGCATGGTCCAACAACAGATCCTTTATGCTCTCTCACCGACCTCTATTCTTTAAAACAGTTTAGAAAATTACGTAAAATTGTAAACAACATACTAGCCAAACTTACACTAGAATCGTTTCCCGTTCTTAAAGAACGAGTTGATAGAAAACGAAGCCTTTTACAAAGGGATTCAGACGATAAGGGGTTCCTATCTTAGAACCAACCAATTACTTCTGAAAACCCCTGAGCCTTCGTTAGGGCATGATACCGAAGCCGACCCAAACAGAGAACATTGTCTCCATTTACCGCTAACTCTCATACGACCAGAATTGTGCACGTCTGATTCAACTAATCCTACCATACACAACCGAAGTTTTTTGGAAGGACTTTTCATTATCACAACCAAAATTGATTGAAAAACACAATTAAACAACTACATTAAGTATACATAACTATGCTTAAGCAATAAATAATCAAACACACAAATTTAGCCTAAATCAAGCCACAATTTAATCAATGTCAAACGGTTACAAACAAAGTTTATCCACAATTCAATCACAAAAGCTTAATTACTGCAATTTAGCAACAAAAACAAATTCAATTGAACAATAAATGACTTTATTTATTATATTTTTTTTCTCCAAGCCCTAATTTAACAACCAGAAGAAAAAAAAATAGTAAACAGTAAAATCTACACCAAAATTGTTCTTTTGTTTTACAAATTAATCGATATCGAATAAAGCTAATGAGCAACAAGGAAATCATTTCCAAAAGTTTCAATAACCGGTTCCGGACAATCAAACATCGATCTAATCGCCATCAGCTTCTTCCGTTGCGGACACCGCGGCGCGTAAAACCTCTGTGAGAAATTCGGCATATCGGAATCCGTTAAGACAAAGCCTCCAGCGCCTTCCTGCTGCTGTGTAGAGCTTGGAGATGGTGCTGGTGATGATGAGATGGTGCGGTGTAGAGGGATCTGTGAATCGAATGATCGGAGATGAGATCTGGTTTTGATTTTGGAGTCGCGGAGTTGAGCAAGTGCGCCGGGACGGAGGTAGCGGAGGTAGTTGGTAGCGGTGGTGGTGGTGGAGGATTGGTTTCTGATGCGGCGGTTCATGGTGGCGCGTGACGGAGTAGATAGGGTTTTAGAGAGAGAAAGTAGGAGATGGAGGAAAAGGGGAGAGAGAGAGGCGGGATTTTAAGGAGAGAAGGAGCGGGAAATGGAGAGAGGGAATATAGGGAAATTAATTCAATTACGGAACACACGGATTTTTTCTTTCAATTCTATATCTTGCCCCTATACTATATCCTTTTTACAAAATGGCTCTTTTCAACTTTTAAGGAACCATTAGATGTTACGGTTTTGAAAGACGAGAGAATGTAACGCATAAAATGTCGAAATACATGGAAGTTTTTATGGTTGTGTAAGTCTTGATTTTTAATTTGAAAACATTTTACATATGAAAGAGAATGATATAATTATCAAAGGTTAATGAGAAACATAACTTGAAAGAAGAAGAATCAGAGAGAAAGTGCTAATTAATAATATTTTTATTAATTAAAGTTGAAATATTATTCTAATAATAATAATGATAGTAAATTTTTGTAATTAGATACTTTGAAATTTAAGAAGAAGATCAATATGAGGTGATGATGTATCATTTGTTTTGGCTTGTCGCCCCAAGCCATTTAGTTAAAAATTGGTCTTGAAAAGGTCGAGCTATATTAAAGGTTTATGGACCGTAATAGCGGTGAGCAAAAATATTGAAATATCGGTATTATATTGGTACTGAACCAGTATCGGTATCAACCGAATACAAGCAGTCTGGTATTCAGTATCACATTTTTCAAAAGTTCGGTTTTTGGTATTAATGGTATTTAGTATCACACTTTTTGTATCTTGTATAGTACCGTATCGACCGGTACCGAACATGTTTATTTTGGTACGGTATTTGATACCAAAAAAATGACTAAAAAAAACCGGTTGATACGATACCGGTTTCGTACAGGACTGGTATCACGCTCACCCCTACACAGGTAATATTATCCTAATTTCTCCTATAAATAAGAAAAACTAAACCACCATTTCATCCCATTGTATCTCTTCCTTTCTTATCCTCACTTTCTTGTTACTCTCTTTTTGTCTCTACTACTTTGTCTTACTAGAGATATCTACCTGATACTTCTTCATGACGCTGTAAAGCATTTTCTTCACGAACGATGTGACCAACAAGGAATCGCCGCCCGACGAGGCTTAAAACCCTCAAGGTTTTCTCCCTGGCGGTGTAGAGCATTTTCTCCATGAACGATGCGACCAACAAGGAATCTCCACCCGACACGGCTCAAAACCCTAGCACTCGTGTCAATTTTGGCACGATCATATGGTATATCTGTGTTGACATGAACAAAATATGCTTCATGTTTTCTTCATAACAAAAAACACTTGTGGATCTGTTATAAGTCTTCGCGTCTATCTTTATTATAGTTTTCTAAAAATACACATTATACGTGAAATCGTCATGTATACAAAATTTTCGTACACTTAAAGTAATGATGTATCATTTATTTTAGCTCGTAGCCCCAAGCCAATTATTAAAAAGATGGTCTTGAATAGGTCGAGCTATATTAAAGGTTCATGAGCCATAATGTTACCTTAATTCTCCCGATAAATAGGGAAAAGCTAACCATATTCTCTCTCTCTCTCCCTCTTCCCAGAGAGGTCTACTGGATCCTTCACCGTAGTGGTGTAAAGCATTTTCCAATGAACGATGCGTTGAATAGGGAATTGACGCCCGATTCGCCTCGAAACGCTTGGGACCGAGTATCATAACACTTGTGGCACGATCATATGGTGTCATGTGTGTTACATGAACAAAAGACGCTTCGTGTTCTCTTCACAACAAAACAAAAATGGTTGTGGATCCGTTATAATCCTTCACTTCTACCTTTATTATTTATTCCTAAAAATGCCCATTATATGTAAACTCGACATGGTATATATAATTTTCGTACTTTTGGGTACTAAACTTATAATAGTATAAAATAAGTCTTAGCATTAAACCTGTTTAACTATAAAACCTTTCCGGGTATACTACATTTTCGCGCTCTAAACTTGTTTGGATATACAACTCATTCGGGTATAGTACATTTCACATCACTAAACTCGTCCAGGTTTAAAAATCTTATTGGTATACTACATTTTTGAGCACTAATGTTGCGTTTGGTTTTGAATACGTTTGGTAATGGGTTTAGTGATCGTATAAGTTTGAAAGAAAAATGGATAAGTAACACTTGTGCGGTTGTGCCAACGTTTGCTCGTCCCTTTAGTCGATTTTGAGTCGATTTTATAAAACCGTTTCCATCACGGCTGTCAATTGCTGATGAGGTTTTTTTTTTTTTTAATTCCATCGATTTTCCGACAAGAATAAAGACCCGTCGGTTGTGGCCCACTACTAAATTATTTTTATATATTTTCTTTTTTATATATCCATTGTAAATGAAAAAAATGATTATTTTTTTAAAATTGTAGGTTTAACGGTCAATTTTTTCTTCTTCCCAATTCTAAGATATATATATATATATATATATATATATATATGAAGAGTTTCTTATAAAACAAAACTTAAAGTAAATAAGTAAAAAAGATGAACAAATAATTTATGATATGTGTAATTTTGTATTATATTTATTTAGTCAATTGTAACAAACTTTAAAAAAGCAAGTTTTGATATGCATCAAAATATATGTCGTTTAGGGGTTGTGAATCAAATTAATGATTGTTGTACAGTAAATATTCAAATTTGATTCACAATAATAAAACTATCCATTTTTTTATGTACAACAAAACTTCATTTTTTTAAGTTTGAAATATAGTTAAAATGAACAATAATACAAAAATTCAAACCTTATAAATAATTTTTAATTTTTTTTTACTTATTTTATCTTAAGGTTTGGTTTAGAAGAACCAACATCTCTCTCTCTCTCTCTCTCTCTCTCTCTCTCTCTCTCTCTCTCTCTCTCTCTCTCTCTCTCTCTCTCTCTCTCTCTCTCTCTCTCTCTCTCTATATATATATATATATATATATATATATATATATATATATATATATATATATAATATATATATATATATATATATATATATATATATACATATATACACTTAAATTCACACAACCAAAAACTACAGCACATACCTACATACACTTATTCATTATACATTTATCAAACACATCACAAAAATCCTGCGAAAACAAACCAAAAAAACACATTCGGTTAGCCACGATATGTTTCAACACATGTTATACAACCCGATGTTTATGCCATATTCACTAGGGGGGGGGGGGGTTCTTATTCCGCGGTATAAAAAGTAGTGGTTCACCATCAAATGCTCTCGGGTTTGCTTCATACGGTCACCAATCGCCAATCGATTTACTTTAGCATCTGACGATCCACGCAACTCGTACCAACACCCTGATTGGTACCAAGAATCACCACCACAAAATCCACTCCAATTAAACTGTAACGACCCGAAAGTATTTAAAGGACTAGAATTGTAATAGTTTTCGTTAAAGGACTAAATTTGTTATGAATTTGGTGTCAAATGTGTTAGTATGCTATAGCTTGAGGTATAAAAGTTAAAATGTGTAATTATATATAAAGGTTACTTAAAGGGAAGGAAAAACATCAAAAGTTGTTGTGTGCGTGTACGATTAGAGTGTTTCAAAAGGAGAAGAAGAAAACATAAGTCGGCAAATCATTTCCGATCTTTTCGGACGTGAAATTCTTATCGGATAGCTAAGCGAATCATACCAGTGAACTCCTGGAGTTGTAAGGAATACTTTGGTGTATGCGAAAGTTAATTTCGTTAAGGTTGAACTCGAGCCGTTGTAATCGGAAGGTAGAACACAATCTTTACGTGTACATGTCGTTTATAAGTCATTTACTGTTATTTAGTAGCGTTTTGGTTGAGTTTCATTAAGTTTTATAAAGGTATAAAAACCTGCGTGGTTTTAAGTGGAGAATAAGGTTGGTTATGGGAAGCTAGCTGGCGGCTGGGATCAGACTGAACATGGCAAACCAGTGGCTGGAAGGATTTTTAGCAATATTTTTGTATCGTTAAGCTAGTTAAGCGTTAATCATTGAAAGTTTATACGAGATTGTTAACAGACAATATTCCGATCAGGTTGATCGTGATAAGCATTGCTTAACGATTGTTTTTGGACGTCGGTTTGAAAGTGAGTACAATATCTCTTTGTTAAACCGAGCATTTAAACAAAATAACGTTTTAAAAGATATATAAACGTTTTATAAAGATGTTTGAAAGTAACGTTGTTGATAAACGACGTTATTTATGTATAAAGATGTTTTGATCAAATAAAGATGAACCATAATAGAGCAACGAAATTATATGGTATGGGTACCCATACATGATGATTACGGATGGTTGTAGCTACCCGTATATTTGGATAACAGATGGTAGTAATCTACATGTATCCTTATTAAAAATGCGTTTTATGTTAATTATATGATTATATAACTGATGTGTTCTAATTTATGCATTATAAGGAGTATGTCTTAGTTTTGCATAAGAGGACTTGTGTACGGGTAGTGTAGATGCTTGTAGAATTGACAGTGAAACCTAGTGTGACCAACTAGCTGAAAATTTCTAGGCAATTGATGAGTGGTACACTTAGAACGTTGATGAACTAGGTGAGTGATACACTTAGGACGTCAACGTATCATATAAGTGATACACTTAGGACGTCGATGGACCAGATAAGTTGTGTACGTAGGACATCGATGGACCAGATAAGTGTGCACTTAGAACGTTGATGGACCGGATAGGTAGCATACTCGGGACATCGATGAATTAGATAAGTGGAACACGTAAGGTATCGATGGACCAAATAAGTTGTTTACTTAGGACCTCGATGGACTAGATAAGTTGTTTACTTAGGACATCGATGGACCAGATATGATATATTTATGGTATCGATGAACCAGATAAGTAGAATACGTAGGACATTGACGTAACCATATAAAGTGAATACTTAAGACATCGACGTAACCAGATAAAGTGAATACTTAGGGCACGATGGACCCTAGTAAATGTAAAGATTTATGCATTGATACGAAATTTATTATGTTGATGTGTAAAATCTGAGTTAAATTATTTATTTAAAATAATTGGATATTACTAAAGTAGACTATCCCACAATACAGGCAGTGTACCTGATCGTATAGTAGTATAGATCTAGTAAGTCCGGATCGAACTCAGGGAACGTGTATTTATATTCGTTATTCTAAATTATTTAATTAAACTAATGAAAGCAAATAAACAGGGGGGACGTTTTAGTTCTGCGAGAACGTATTTCGATTAAGTAAATAACTAAAGCAAAATAATAATCAATTAACTAAAGTGGATAGTGAATGAAAAGATGTTTGAAAAAGTTTTCAAGATGTAATCAGATATTTTAAAAGCAGTGTTAACTTGGATTTAATGTTTCACTTGAATTATGAATTATAAGATTATGTTGAATTGGTTAAACTGTGATTTCTCAATTAACTAGACTTCCTATTAGAGTCGTCTAATCCTACAATATTAAGGAAAGATTGTACGAACAATTGTCGTACATCAAGAGCTATCTTAGATTTATCCACCCTAAATTGTGCATTTAATTCACTATTGTTATCAATTTAATCTATCGACTACGAATTAACTAAAGTCTCAATTATTCGAGTATGATATAATTGTCTTGTTCGTTTGATATATTAGGTTACTATTACTCTTAGCCTATCTCAATTAAGTCTCAAGCTATAACTATTTAACAAGTTAAACAACCATAAATAACGCTAAGTAGTTAACCTAATATATTCAAGTAAACAAGGATTACGATTAAACGATAATAATAAAGGAAAAACCAATTACTTCAACATAAAACTTAATGATTCATAATATCAAGCTAAACAATCCAAGCAAACACTTAATGGAATTAGTTCATGATGGATTGAAAGAAATCAGCGAAACAAACAAATAATAAAGACATATTGTTGTAAGATTAAGCTAAAATTAACGAACCAAGATGAACGATTCTTCAAACACGATTAAACGACGTTAATCGTGGCTTCTAAACACTTCTAGGACTCCAAAAACCCTTCCTTGCAGCTGTGTTGTCGACTTTGATGGTGGAAAAGTGGAAAAAAGGATCCCCAATTCGTAAGCCCTAAAGTTTGCTTAAATAGGGGTCTGGCCGACCTTCCAGCCGCCGGCTAAAATAACTCAGCCGCCGGCTGGATTGGTCTGATGAACTTTCTTCCAAAACATAAATTGTAGCTCTCTCTTTCCTCTTTCTTCTCCAGTTGGAATCACCTAAATCGGACATCGTATGAAGAAGTTATGATCAAAACAGTGAAGGTGTATAAAACACTTTTCTCGCATGATCTTCAACTTTGATTCTTCATAGTTTTTCTTCATTTAAACTCCGTTTTCTACCGATTTTAACTCTTTTTTGTTCCATGATCCAAGTTTAACTCTTATCTACATATATGTATGAAAACACTACCCAAATCATAACAAAATGCGAAAAACAAGAGTATTAAAGAGAAATATGATTAAGAAAATGTCAATTATTTTAAGCATATCAAATTCCCCACACTTGAATCCTACTTGTCCTCAAGTAGACTATCAGATTTAGAACAAAACAATCATCTTCAATAAAAATAAAATACTCAACGAATCAAGTAAATTACAAAAAAAAAAAAATTGATTACGAAGATGAATTTAACCATTACCAAGCCAATATTAAAATGCATAACTAAACATCTCACGATTTGGGAAGTATAACACTTAATCACTCGAAAAGCTAATCTAAGTGTAATATATATGTGAAATCTCTCAAAGCTCAGTCATGACAAGTATTCTATCATAGGCTTGATAACGATACGCTTCTCCACCAATAGAGTCTAAGTAACTAGTTCTGAGGACTTATGGTCATATCAATGGGTGATGGGTAAAATGATGGAAAAATGGGATGAAAGTGAATTATAATGAATGATATGAAACAAATAAATTTCAATTAGTCTACAAATCCAAATATTTAAGTCAAAAACCATATTACTTTCAAACTCGATTGATTATCCCTAATGGCTCATTCTGATGAAACTCCCAAGACCAAATTTTGCCTTAATTCTTCAACGGTTCGATTGAGAATTTTATTTCTCGCAAATTTCGTTAAATCACTTCAATAATAATTGGTTACCTAGTACGGGCTTTAATAAATATATATTTTTTTCTGTTTTTTTTTTTTTATTTTTTATTATTAAAGACACCGCTCAAAAGGCCCATCAAAACTCTGAATACGTCTCCATACCTACATCCACATGTGACTTCCTTCGTGAACTTAAGCAAATTAAAAATTCCACGCCATCATATATAACGATTCGTCTAATAATCAACCAAGTTATGAAAGAGGGAAAGTTTTGTGACAACCGTCTTATTTCCGGCGAAAACCACATTCTCTATCTTTGACTAAACTCGAATTGATCTTATCGTTACTTGTCTCGTAATCTCATTTGTGTCGGAATCGAAATCGGAATCATAAAACGAATCCTAATACCAAGAAAACACTTAGTGAACTTGTCTAAGTTCCTATTTAAAATAACCGGAAACTTTCAACTAACGAAACGCTTAACATTGGAACGAACGAAAAACAAAAAAAAGGCAAATCTGCCCTCCAGCCGCGCCGTAGTGAGGCCACCGCGCCGCGGTGGAGTGCTCAGACAGCCACTTTTCGTTAACTTTTGAAACTTAATAAAACGGGTCAAGACTTGAGCCCAAAGTTTAAGTCACGACCCAAGGCACATTTAAGCCTTTAGAAGTCCAGTGATACTTGTTACTTGACACTATAACTTAACATAGACACCAAACACAAACACATTTACACACACATTTGTTATTCACTCTCTCTCACTCTCAACTACACCCTCTCAAACTTCAATTAATCACAACTCTATTTACAGAGATAATTCATCAAAAACATCACACAAAATCGTTCTAATAATCGGAGGAAGAAAGGAGCTTCATCTATTTGGGTTAAAAATTATTTTCTAAGCATTTCGGGTCAAAAATCACCAAGAAACTACTTCAATCTTCTTCAAATCACCATCCATCCGGTAGAAACACTTCCAATCCTTTTTATTTATTGATATAACCTATTGCATGCATCATCTAATAACTAAAAACGAGTCCTTATCAAGATTTGTGACCATTTATGAAGAAAAACGGGTTTTGATAAAAGTTGCCTTAAATCCTTGTTATTATGGATGAAAATCCAAACTAAACTGATATTATAAAAGGTTTTACTATTTTTAAACATTGCATGTCGAAATCTAACTCAAAAATAACGAATTTCATCAAAAACGATTTTTGGATAAATGAACTGTCTCGCGACCGCGCCACGGTGCCTCCACCGCGAGGCGGTCGTGGTGAACATGTGACCGCGCCACGGTGCCTCCACCGCGAGGCGGTCGTGGTGAACATGTGACCGCGCCACGGTGCCCCTACCGCGAGGCGGTCGTGGTGAACCCATGACCGCGGCGCAGTCCCTCCACCGCGAGGCGGTCGTTGTGCAGACTTGTTACAAAACCTTATTTACACCATTATTGAGCGTAACTCTAAACTTGATGCTTTAAACTTATGTTCCAAACTAAATCTATGAACTATAATCTGTAATGAGTGTAACTTACATATAAAAGGACTAAATGAACAAGTTTTATATGACATTGTTTTGGAAATTATATGAAACGTGTTCATTGAAATTGTTAAGCGGGACAGTGTACTAAAAATGGATTTAATGATTTTGGCGCGGAAGCGCTGCCCGATTTTCACTAGACCTAAACCCGACACTTAAAATAAAAGCACTTCATTATCCAATAAACATATAAACAATGGTACTCATTAAACCTTGGTATTACTATAGGATTCCCGTGATTTCCGATCCGACTCGTTTACTCTTCGCACTTGTAGCTTATCTTCGCAAACAGTGAGTTACACCCCTCCTTACTCTTACTTTTTAAGTACTCTTTTTGGGGGAAACATGAGATCAAACTCTTTTGTGAACAATATCTTTATTTGAAACCGCGTTACGTGCTTTAAACTATGTACAACGCATTGGAATCTATTTTTAGAAACTTTTGAACTGATTGAGCTACCTTTCTACTTTTGGAAACTTATTGAACTTGCAACTCTTCGAACTCATGGAACTTTGATAACTTTTGAACTATTTTGGAACTTGCAACTAATATGCGTAAACAACATCAATTGTTCGGATTGGCTTACTTTAGACTCCCTAGGTTTGCCTCTTTGGATATTTGATTAGACAATGATAGCTTGGTTGTATTTTTGGAGCAAAACCCTAGGTGAGGATATAGCGCCGTAAGTACAAACAAACGATTTTTAGAAACGGAACGAACTAAAGGCCCCGCAGATTTTCTTGGAACTGAACTCTCACACTATTAACACAAGCCGTTAGCATAGATTATGGGTATCGATACTTAGGAGCGGTCACTCCTTACTTATGGGTAGCAACCTGGGTACATATTGCTAAGTTCTCGCGAACTCGAACTCTAAACTGGAACTAGTGGGCAGAAACTTGACCAGAATCGGATTAGTGTGAAAAACTAAATCTTACGTATATTAAGCTTAGTGGTTGGTACAACTCGAGGATCATAGGTCTTTATTTACGCATATACTTACTTACTGTCTTACACATGTGGATTTATCCACCGATGAGGTAATGACTACCCTTTTTCACTGTCTTACACATGTGGATTTATCCACCGCTGAGGTAACGACTACTCTCACTTACTGTCTTACACATGTGGATTTATCCACCGCTGAGGTAACGACTACTCTCACTCACTGTCTTACACATGTGGATTTATCCACCGCTGAGGTAATGACTACTCTCACTCACTAATCTTGAACTTTTATGAACTTGGAACTGATCTTGAACTTTTACGATCATTAAACTCTTGAATCGGACTATTACGACAGTATATAAACTAACTTTAAGCGATTGCTTATCCGCTTACTTCTTTTGGAAAACTTGTACTTATATACATACTTGTCGAACTTGTATTTGAAATCTTTGGTCAACTTATAAACTGTAACTCACTCACTACGTTTTCGTAGTTGACACTTTATCTCATGTTTCAGGAACTAAGCGTAAGTTATGAAGTGCATTGCTCAGGCGGGTCAAGCCAGTTATGTGAAGTGTAATCCGGGAATGAGACCTTTTATCTTTTGGGAATTTTTATTGGAAACATTTTATTATGTATTTTGGTCTTAAACATTGAATCTCGGTTATATCTCTCGAACTTTTGTACTTTTCCAACTATAATTTAATGACTTGGACCGTTGAATTAAGTATAACCTGTGAAATGATTCTTTGCTCTTCACATTTCGTGTTTCCGCTTTAGCGGGGTGTGACAAGTTTCAACAAAAATATTTGGATTAAACGACTTAAATATTTAGGCTCAATTTATGGAATATTATGTGGAAAGGGCGATAAAAGAAAAAGGTTTGGCGCAAATATGGTATCTAAACGTCAAAAACACTAAAAATGAGTGTTCGATAGATAGTGTGAGTCACGTAGCCAGTGTAGCTACTGACTATAAGAAATGAATAGGCCAATCAACGGTTTAACAATCCTAATTCTTTTGCCTCTTTCCTAGTTACTAATAAGTAAAACATATGCTCATTCATAGCCTCGAAGCGTATACAGTGTCAAGTTCTAAAGTCTACAAGTCACCGGCACACTCATACAAAAATGACGATAAAAGCATATAAAGTGTATGCTATAATGGCTCAAATCCTCACAAAAATGTAACATGGTTGGTGCGCTCAGTTATGCAACTAGTTAAACTAATTACGAAATTTTCAAAAATTTGCACCTAAAGACAAGTAGACTTCTTTTCTACCCCCTCCCCACACTTGAATTGTACAATGCCCTCATTGTACTAAAACTTAAACAAATTGTGAGAAAAGAAAATAGAAAAGAAGAAAAGAAACTCCCCCTTGTCGACCAAAACTCGTACCACGTTCAAAATATTCTGTCCACTTCGTTGGCTTGCATATCGAATACCTACTAAAACAAAACATAAAATGAAAATAAAAATAAAATAGAAAATAAAACAAACAACGGGTTGCCTCCCGAAAGCGCTTCTTTATTAACGAGTCTTTAGCTCGACTCTCCCCACACTTAAGTGTTGCCAATGTGAAGGTCGAGGTTTCCTCGCCTTTCTTCTTCGTGTAAACTCCAACATGCAACAATTCCTCCTTCAAAACATGTCCAAAGTGATCATCAAAAAGTAACGTCTCGTCTCCAACATCGAGGGCTTTGTTATGTTTCACCCAAGCATCGTGCCACTCCTTCGTCTCCCTAAGTAGCAAAACTTTAACTCCAGTGCCTATGATTTTTATATCATGCTTCCTCATAACATCCTCCATGTAAGCTGGACCTCCTTGATATATTTCACGAAATGTATCCTGCACATACTTATTCCTATCCCAGATTGTTAGTAAAAATGGATCGATAAACTTAGAAAATGTACCTCTAGTATAACAATCCTCCATGTATGGTGTTTCTTCCATTAAGTACATCTCGGAGGGTCCTTTGATCAACGTCTCAAACTCAAGTACCTTATGTAAAGAACGGCAAGTCTCAAAAACCGAAAACATGGAACATGTATACTTAGTCGCCGAGTGAAATGGTTTAACCATCGGTTGGAAGTTCAATTGTCGAGTGGTCAAATCTAGCCGCTGGCTGGAATTCTCAGTTCCAGTTTCTAGCGTTTCGTTGTTTTGTTGTACTTGTTTCCTTTCATGTTCTTCCTCCAGCTGTAAAATCTCATCTGTTGCTTCCAACAACAATGAATATAAAGCATCATTATCCAATTTTTCCGGTTTATTTATTTCATCCAATGCCTTATTCACACTTAACACCTGCATGTTAGTCTCAACAACACTATCCATAGAAAAACAGAAAACTTAACTTCCAAAAAAATAAATCTTCCCGAAAGGATCGATTAACTAAAAGTTCAAAAATAACAAATAAAAATTGCAACAGTTCCCCGGCAGCGGCGCCAAAAACTTGATGTGTAAAATCTGAGTTAAATTATTTATTTAAAATAATTGGATATTACTAAAGTAGACTATCATACAATACAGGCAGTGTACCTGATCGTATAGTAGTATAAATCTAGTAAGTCCGGATCGAACTCAGGGAACGTGTATTTATATTCGTTATTCTAAATTATTTAATTAAACTAATGAAAGCAAATAAACAGGGGGGACGTTTTAGTTCTGCGAGAACGTATTTCGATTAAGTAAATAACTAAAGCAAAATAATAATCAATTAACTAAAGTGGATAGTGAATGAAAAGATGTTTGAAAAAGTTTTCAAGATGTAATCAGATATTTTAAAAGCAGTGTTAACTTGGATTTAATGTTTTACTTGAATTATGAATTATAAGATTATGTTGAATTGGTTAAACTGTGATTTCTCAATTAACTAGACTTCCTATTAGAGTCGTCTAATCATACAATATTAAGGAAAAATTGTACGAACAATTGTCGTACATCAAGAGCTATCTTAGATTTATCCACCCTAAATTGTGCATTTAATTCACTATTGTTATCAATTTAATCTATCGACTACGAATTAACTAAAGTCTCAATTATTCGAATATTATATAATTGTCTTGTTCGTTTGATATATTAGGTTACTATTACTCTTAGCCTATCTCAATTAAGTCTCAAGCTATAACTATTTAACAAGTTAAACAACCATAAATAACTAATAAACCTATATGAACGCTAGTTATGACATAGATTTATCAATCACGCTAAGTAGTTAACCTAATATATTCAAGTAAACAAGGATTACGATTAAACGATAATAATAAAGGAAAAACCAATTACTTCAACATAAAACTTAATGATTCATAATATCAAGCTAAACAATCCAAGCAAACACTTAATGGAATTAGTTCATGATGGATTGAAAGAAATCAGCGAAACAAACAAATAATAAAGACATATTGTTGTAAGATTAAGCTAAAATTAACGAACCAAGATGAACGATTCTTCAAACACGATTAAACGACGTTAATCGTGGCTTCTAAACACTTCTAGGACTCAAAAAACCCTTCCTTGCAGATGTGTTGTCGACTTTGATGGTGAAAAAGTGGAAAAAAGGATCCCCAATTCGTAAGCCCTAAAGTTTGCTTAAATAGGGGTCTGACCGACCTTCCAGCCGCCGGCTAAAATAACTCAGCCGCCGACTGGATTGGTCTGATGAACTTTCTTCCAAAATATAAATTGTAGCTCTCTCTTTCCTCTTTCTTCTCCAATTTGAATCACCTAAATCGGACATCGTATGAAGAAGTTATGATCAAAACAGTGAAGGTGTATAAAACACTTTTCTCGCATGATCTTCAACTTTGATTCTTTATAGTTTTTCTTCATTTAAACTCCGTTTTCTACCGATTTTAACTCCTTTTTGTTCCATGATCCAAGTTTAACTCTTATCTACATATATGTATGAAAACACTACCCAAATCATAACAAAATGCGAAAAACAAGAGTATTAAAGAGAAATATGATTAAGAAAATGTCAATTATTTTAAGCATATCATATGTGATGAGAATTAATTTCATATGCATTTGTACGTTGTATGTTTGATTGTTTAACATATCTACTTACGAGATTGCGGGGTATGGTTTAGGTTAGTAAAGACAAATTATTTATATGAAACATTTTCATAGTCTTCACTGGTAAAATATTATCTCACTAGATTTAGTTGATACTCCTTTCCCAAAATGTGTCTTTTGTTCGTAGGTGACATTAGACGTGCTTGGTGAGGCGTGATACTTTGAGGTAGCTTGTTTTCCCCAGCTGGTTGTCATTGCCATTTTGGTTAATGTTCAACATATTGAAGTGAGTTTTAACGTAACGAATGGTTTGATTATTTAATAAGTTTTATGAACCTCTAATCACGTTTTATTAACGTTTTACGATATGATACTTTTGAAAATATAAAAAGTTTTTGTTAAACGTGATTTTTAAAAAACCAGGCTGTTACATTAACCAACAATCACCCCAATTCTATCAACATCAAAACTCATGACAATGGAACCCACCATCAAACTCATACCAAATTAACCAATAATCACCCCAATTTAATCAACCACATCAAAAGTTATCACAATGGAAACCACCACCAAACTCATCACAATGGAACCCACTAACAAACTCATCACAAATGAATTGATCTCACCTAAACTTATCCCAATTAATCAATCACCGCCGCTCGTTGAGGAAGAAATCTCTGAAATCGTACCAAAAAGAAACCAAACAAAGTGGTCCCATGAAGAAGCTAAAGTTTTATCTAAACAATGGGTACGCCCTTCGGAAGATAATGTAAACGGAAACAAACAACCGGGTGGTAGATTTTTGGAAACGGTACAAGCCGATTAAAACAAATTGGTCGAGGAACAACATAACCTTAACCAACTAACAGACAAGTGGAATAAAATTTCCAAAGACGTTAAGATTTTCAACCCAATATTTAAACGCATCAATGATCATCGTCCAATTGGGGCATCATAAGAAAACGTTATAGAAGCGGTGGGGGTACAATTCAAAGAACAAACATGACGATACTTCATTTACACACAATGTTGGCACACATTTAATAGATACCTAAAGTTCTACACGGAGGATGGTGTTATGAAAAACAAACAAAATTCGAAAAAGAAAACGAACTCGGAATCGGTGAACTTTTGATAACAAATGTGACTCTCACTGAACGGGTCAAAGTTGTATTTTATTTAAGACTTTTGATAACAATAAAAAATAAAAAAATATGAGTTAGTTTGTTGTACATAGTAAATATTTACTAATGTATTAAAGGATTTAAGGAAGGACAGTTATATCCATGTCTTTACATATTAACCTCAACACATATGTACACTTTTTATGGTTTGCACCATTTTCACCGGTCGTCCCTATTACTTTTTTATTACACCACTCGTCCCTAAGTTTGAATTTTGTTGCCTCGAGAATCCCTATTTTGGATGTGACGTTAAATATACCGTTAAGTCATCTCACGTGGGTCACACGTGAGGGTATTTTAGTACTTTTAACTTTATGTCTTCCATTTTAATGTCTACATCCCAGAATTCCAAAATCCCAACTTAATTTCTACAAAATCAAACAAATTCATAACAAATCTCCTCAAATAGAAAAGCAAAATCAAACAAATTCATAACAACTGTGTGATTCATCTTAACATAATCTATTCCACTTTGAACAGTTTGATTTCGTGTCGGTGGAGATTCAGTTGAAAACGATTTCATTTCAAATTACTAGGGTTTCAGTTTATACACTTAGAATTCATTTCTATTCAATAAACTTCATCATATTCATAAACGATTTCAATAATTAACAGATCTATAACCTTCGAATTTGTAAGTTTATGCCTACGCTTATCAATAGCTTCAAACACGTCTTCATCTTCTTCGATTTCTTCAAGCTCGACGAGCTGCAGCTGGCCACTTTCTTCGGATCTGAAACGTAAAGCATAAACAAAATCATAAATCGATTGTAAGTCAAAAATCTATAACGAGATTCTAGATTCAGTTACAGATAACAATTTAGAAACTATAGAGACTAGACAATGTAAATAAAATGATCAGATAATCGATTATGATGCAAAACGATAACAAGATTCTCGATTTAGTTACTGATATCAACTTAGAAGAATGGAGACTTACTTAAATGATTGCATTAAAATCATAAGCTTTTCTGTTTTGAGGAGATTTGTTATGAATTTGTTTGATTTTGGAGAAATTAATTTGGGCTTTTGGAATTCTGGGTTGTAGAGATTAAATTGGGAGAGAGAAAATTAAAATGACGAAAATACCTTCACGTGTCACCCATATGTCACTGACTTAACGGCTCATTTAACGGCACATCCAAAATAGGGACTCTCCAGGCAACAAAATTCAAACTTTGGGACGAGTGGTGTAATAAAAAAGTAATAGGGACGACCGGTGAAAATGGTGCAAACCATAGTGACGACCCATGTAATTAACTCTTAAAAGTCTCTAATTTAAATACAATTACTATTTGAAACAAATTGTAAGCATTCATGAATTTATGATTGTGGAATATATTAGTGTGTTCATACCAAATGTTTTCTTTTTTACATATTATTCTTCGGTCTAAATACACTAGACGAAATGAAAATCTAGAGAAAATCTAGAGAAAATCACAAAAATAGTCTTTTGTCACACAATTAAATTTTAAAAATAATCATAAAATTCGTGAAAACTTTTTCCACTACCTTTTTTTCGCGAAAATAATAAGGGCGGTGCGAGAAGGTGTCAAATTTAAACCACTCATTTCAAACATCTTTAATCTCGTGACGAAAAAGGTGAAACGAATTTAGTAATTAGTTTTGAAATAAAGGAGTGTCAAACTGTCATATAATTATTTTGATAATTTACTCATAAATCTATGTCGTTAAAAAGTATCGACGCCTCTTATTTAACTACTCTTTGCTCTATTTGACCTTTCTTTTGTAATAGTGTTGTGGTAAAAAAAGATAATATTCAACCATACTTTATAAAATAATACTTAGATATAACAATAATAATAAAAAGAAAATCTTAAAACAACTTGAAGAAATGCTAGTTTGCAAAGTAAATGTGCCCGTTAGTAAAATTACATAGTGGGTTTGGATTTGAGTTTTGAGAAGTTATGTGGGTAAGTTGGGTTAAAAAAACAAACTTCGTAAAATTAGATCAGACACAAATACAGCTCATGTAGGTCAAAGAATTTATCTAACTATTGTTCTTCTTCATGGTGATATTTTAATTGACTGATACGGAGAAGCAGATAATTTCCGATCTCATCATATGGAATTAATTTTATGGGTTAACACGGCTTCCTCATGGCCATTTAAGTTTTGAAAGATTACTCAGTAATTCTCTTACGGACTGATGTGACTCTCACGAAACGGGTCAAAGTTGTATTTTATTTAAGAGTTTTGATAACAATAAAAAATAAAATAATGAGTTAGTTTGTTGTACATTGTAAATATTTACTCATGAATTTAAGAATTTAAGGAAAGACACTTTTATGCATGTCTTTACATATTAACCTCAACGTATATGAATTGGTTATCAACACTTTTTATTTAAAAGTCTCTAATTTAAATACAATTACCATTTCAAACAAACTGTAAAGCATTCAAGAATTTATGATTGTGGAATATATTAGTGTGTTCATACCAAATGTTATTTTTTTTACATATTCTTCTTTTGTCTAAATAGACTAGACGAAATGAAAATCTAGAGAAAATCACATAAATAATATTCTGACACACAATAAAATTTTGAAAATAATCATCAAATTCGTGAAAAGTTTTTCCATTACCTTTTTGTAGCGAAAATATTAAGGGCGGTGCGAGAACGTGTCAAAGTTAAAACCAATCATTTCAACATCTTTAATCTCGTGATGAAAAAGGTGAAGCGAATTTAGTAATTAGTTTGGAAATAAAGGAGTGTCAAACTGTCATGTAACTAGTTTGATAATTTTCTCATAAATCTATGTCGTTATGAAGTATTGACGCCTCTTACTTAACCGCTCTTTACTCTCTTTGACTTTTTTTGTAATAGTGTTGTGGTAAAAAAGATAATATTGAACCATAATCTCTAAAATAATACTTAGATATAACAATAATAATAAAAAGAAAATCTTAAACAACTTGAAGAAATGCTAGTTTGCAAAGTAAATGTGCCCGTTAATAAAATTACAAAGTGGGTTTGGATTTGAGTTTTGAGAAGTTATGTGGGTAAGTTGGGTTAAAAAAACAAACTCTGTAAATTAGGTTAGACACAAATACAACTTAGGTAGGTCAAAAATTTTATCTGACTCTTTTTCTTCTTCATGTTGATATTTTGACTGACAAGATAAGCATATCATTTCCAGATCTCATCATATGGAATTAATTTTATATGTTTACAGGCCTTCCTTATGTCCATTTAAGTTTTGAAAGATTACTCAGGAAGGCTCTTACGGACTGATGTGACTCTCACGGAACGGGTCAAAATTGTATTTTATTTAAGAGTTTTGATAACAATAAAAAATAAAAAATATGAGTTAGTCTGTTGTACATTGTAAATATTTACTCATGTATTGAAGAATTTAATGAAAGATAGTTTTATGCATGTCTTTAAATATTAACTTTAACGCATATGAATTGGTTATCAACACTTTTTATTTAAAAGTCTCCAATTTAAATACAATTACCATTTGAAACAAATTGTAAAGCATTCATGAATTTATGATTGTGGAATATATTAGTGTGTTCATACCAAATGTTATTTTTTTTACATATTCTTCTTCTGTCAAAATACACTAGACGAAATGAAAATCTAGAGAAAATCACAAATATAGTCTTCTCACACACAATAAACTTTTACAAATAATCATCAAATTCGTGAAAACTTTTTCCACTACCTTTTTTTCGCGAAAATATTAAGGGCGGTGCGAGAACGTGACATTTAAAACCACTCATTTCAAACATCTTTAATCTCTTGACGAAAAAGGGACGCGGATTTAGTAATTAGTTTGGAAATAAAGGAGTGTCAAACTGTCATGTAATTATTTTGATAATTTTCTCATAAATCTATGTTGTTATGAGGAATTGACGCTTCTTATTTAACCGCTCTCTACTCTCTTTGACCTTTTTTTGTAATAGTGTTTTGGTAAAAAAGATAATATTGAACCATAATTTCTAAAATAATATTTAGATATAACAATAATAATAAAAAGGAAATCTTAAACAACTTGAAGAAATGCTAGTTTGCAAAGTAAACGTGCCCGTTAATAAAATTACAAAGTGGGTTTGGATTTGAATTTTCAGAAGTTATGTGGGTAAGTTGGGTTAAAAAAACAAACTCCATAAATTAGATTAAACACAAATACAACATAGGTAGGTCAAAGAATTTATCTGACTCTTTTTCTTCTTCATGGTGATATTTTGACTGATACAGAAAAGCAAATAATTTACAGATCTCATCATAATGGAACTAATTTTATGGGTTTACAGGGCTTCCTTATGGCCATTTAAGTTTTGAAAGATTACTGAGTAAGGCTCTTACGGACTAACGTGACTCTCACGGTACGGGTCAAAGTTGTATTTTATTTAGACTTTTGATAACAATTGAAATAAAAAATATGAGTTAGTTTGTTGTACATTGTAAATATTTACTCATGTATTGAAGAATTTCAGGAAAGACAGTTTTATGCATGTCTTTACATATTAACCTCAACGCATATGTATTGGTTATCAACACTTTTTATTTAAAAGTCTTTAATTCAAATACAATTACCATTTGAAACAAATTGTAAAGCATTCATGAATTTATGATTGTGGAATATATCAGTGTGTTCATACCAAATGTTTTTTCTTTACATATGCTTCTTCGGTCTAAAAAAAATATGATGCATATTAATGATGCACAAAAAATAGGATTAATATTAATGATGCACACAGAAAAGCTATAATATTCAACTATAATGCACACATAAATGTTCATCATAGGTGTTTATCATATTTTTTCGTACATAACTTTTTTCGAGGAAAAAAAAAAATTCTTCGAAAAAAAAAATAATTCGATTTTTTTTCTTTAAATATTTTTTTATTAAAAATATTATTTTTTTATTAAAAATATTGACTTGAACCCACAATATGACTTTAGGCTAAAGGCATTGTTAGTTGTTACTGATATTGGTTATATTTTTGAACTAACAATATGAAATAAATCAAATGAGACATAATACGAAATAATATCATAAATCATAATGAAAAATGCAGGTTCAACTTTTGAAGGAAGAATTTGGATACGGCGGCGCATTTAACTATCACGAAGAAAAGAAATAGACTTTGATGTAGCATTAGCAAAGTAATTCAAAATTTTAAAATATAAATATGTAATATAACTTTACATACTAAGATTACAAATCTTAGCATTTTTAAACAAAGTGCAGGCATTTCCCAAATGGGATCGATTTGTACTTGGGCAATGTTGGAGGGAAAATGCTCGAAGCTGTACTTAATCATGTCAACAAAGGTGCCCGGGTTGTGATAAGCGGGATGATGTCTCAGTACAACATAGTTTGATATAGATACTGTCAGAGAGAGAAGCAGTGAAGAACCTATTGAATATTGTCGGAAAAGAGTTAAAGATGGAGGGGTTTCTTTGTGGTTCTTTTCTAAATCGGTTTGGAAGATTGAAACGTATTTGAGAGAAGAGAATATAAAATCAAAGCACGAAATAAAACAAGGGATCGAGAGTTTCTTAGAATGCTTCATTTCTGTCTTCTCGAGCTCCAACATCGGCAAAGTCATTGTTCAAGTTGCATCAAGATTGACAAATGTGATTAACGAGTTTTCTTTTACCCGCAAGTTGCTGCAGAATTATGAAAAATATAGTTTAGGCGCATTGACTCGTAAATGTGTTTTATCGTCAACTTAAAGTATCTACATATTTAAAAATTGAATAATTTTGGTCAAAGTTATTAGTGTATCTTCAATTAATTCTTTTTTAGACAACGTTTTATAATTTAATTATTACAATATAGTCGCCATATCATTCTTTTTATGAAAATTTGAGATGAGTCTTAACATTTGATAGTTATGTTGAATAATCATAATCTTCCTATAAAAAAATATACTTTGTATTAGAAGTTTTAAGTGATAAGAATTACATCTATTTACATTTACTTTTTAAAACATTTTTTTAGTTAACTATTTATTTATGATTAATTACATGATCGAAAATATTAATCAATCTAAGAAAATTTTGAAATTTTCCTCTCCCAAGCATCGATGATAACTTAAAAGTGATTTTCTATTATATTCTCTGGTTAGGATTTATGTATTATGAGAAAAAAATAATAATTAATCATAAAAAACAAATCATGTTTATCGGTAGATGATCAATTAAGACAATGACTAAAAGACACAATCTTGACCATTCATTCTATTTTAATCTAATAACTAACATTAAAACCGAAACCCATTTTTTATTTTTTATTTTTTAAATTAATTTATCTCACAAACCGTTAATCGTTAGACGAAAAAAATTACACGGTTGCAATAGTCTCGTTTTTATCTTTAATTAGAGCAGTTGTGTTATATACTTTCGACGACTTTTTTTTTGTGGGTATTGAAATTGTAACGATAATATCACATGTGATATTACCACCAATTGGTAAAACTTTATAAAAGAGAATTACTATAAAATGTATAAATTACCTAAATTTATAAAATATATCGAATTTTGACGATTTTTTCCCCCTTCATTTATTTTGACATAAATGTGATAGTACGCATATTACATGTGATAATATTGTATATCATATGTGACGATTTTTGTTTTCCTTAATTTTCTTGACATAAATGTGATAGTACTAATATCACATGTGATTGTATTGTATATCATATGTGATTTTATTAAGTATGTAAAATTTTAAAAACTTATAAGGTAATAAAACACATGATTTATGTGATAATGATGTCTCTATAGTATCAATGAAAATAATATATTTATATTCACCTTCGTTTATATATGTGTATGTTTATTTATACTCGTCTATGTTCATCTCTGTTCTTTTATCACCGTTTAATTTATTAACGAACAAAAATAAACGAACATCAATAATTTCAAATTTTAATAAACAAACATGAATAAAAATTCTTAAGAATATGGG